>ML789949.1:57238-70612 GCA_009831015.1 Picea engelmannii
CATGTCTCCCAAAATCACCAAAAAGTGATTTAATGTTCACTTTTGCCAAAAGTGACCAAAATGCACTTTAACCAAAGTCAAAGTACAAATAGACAAAAGTACTAGGTACAAAGTGACTAAACCTTCCCACATGTGCTAAGGAGAATAAAACACATGGGAAACACCTCCCAAGGTACAAATCTCAACACCTTTCAGAGACTATCATGGGACCCTAGGATTACAGGGCTGGGCATTTCATTGACTGATGGAGACGAGCGGACGTTTGCAGGGGGAAGTCACTTTGATTTTCCATTGAGTTTCAGTATTGGGGAGAGCACGTCACTAGCTGGTGATTCGTTGAGGTCTTGTAGTACCTCACTATGGCAGCAGCATGTTCGGTCGGTGGGGGTCGTGTTGAGTTTGGTATGGTCTGGTAGGATAGACCCATTTCGGGTTGAGGCCATGTGTTATTTGCAGGAGATTCATGGTGTTGATATGTTACAGAACTATACTCCACAGGGCATTGTAGTTCACATTCTGATATGGGATCCAGGGATTGGAGTGCTTGGTAGTTCATTGTTTGAAGGAGTTGAGCTTCGAGTAGAGTGGTTACTCAGGGAGTTGACTAAGATTCTTTGGCCATTGATCATTCTACTCATCAAGAGCATGTGGGTGTCATGCGTGGTGAGCACTTGGAGAGACCACATCTTGAGGGGAGTCTACCCTGTGTCACAAAGGTGGATATGGGACCCCGGTATCATATGTAGTTGGATTCAGTTATTGCTTGAAGACAAGCAATATTCCGGCAGGGAGGACTATAATGTCCCCATTTTGGGACATTATAACATTACAACATTTCAGAGTTTTATGCCTACCCGAGTAGCTAGATAAGGGTGAAAGAGAGTTCGGGAGATATTGAGGGGTTTATTTGGACCCGACTTGTATCGTTCGTCATCAGGATCCATTCCACACAAACTGGGCATTGGTTCCGTTGCATTCCGACAATTTTCGTAATTTTGAGTTATTATGGGTCATATATTAATTAAATTCACTAAGAAGGTCATAATGGGCATATTTCTTGGAGAAACCTCTTAGTGTAATAGCTCATCAGAATCGGGAGGAAGAGCATTAGAGGATAAGATGATGAGAAGTGACTTTCACTGGCTGGAGAAGCCATCAGGATGGATAAATCACTTTTTAGAGGAAAAATGGTTAATTAATTAATTAATTAAGTGATTTAATCAAGGAATAATAAAATAAAGTAAAAGTCACTTGGAGGGAAAAGGTCAACAACGAATTACGGTTTCGGGAAGCTATAAAGGAAGGGTAAAGCAACCTAATTCATTATGCATTGTTATGATTTGATGTTGAGAGTTCTCGGAGGAGGAAGAGAGTCGACTTTACTGTTTTGTGGATTTCTGGAGGAAACCACCACCATTGATCAATTGCGATGTTGAGAGACACACCCTAGCCCATCGGAAATACCATCCAGGTATTTCATCGTGTTATTCAGGAGTATCCAGTGCAGAGTGTGCAACTCAGCCAGTGAGGGCACAAGTCAAATTGAGGGTTTGTGGAGCTGCACGAGGTCCAAGCTCAGATTGTAGTTTCCTTCCGACCCAATTGAGATCCAACCAGGGTGCTCAGATTGAGCCAAATTCCATCAGATTCTGACGATGGAATCTTGCAGGGCGCATCATCCAGCCATTTAGGGCGCAGCTCTTCCGGTAGGACATTTGAGGTTGCAGACGGAGCATCAGGGCAGATCTGGGGAAACCCTTCCGACCCAGTTCCGCATTTGGTGAGACGATCGTTTTGAGACCTATAACAACAGATTCCGTTGGTGGAATCATTTGGGGTGCATCCAGTGTCCCAGGAGGTGTGCAAACCCCCCAGGGTCCAAATCCAATGCCTCAAAGACTAGATCTAACATCCTATAATCATCCATTTCAGTCTAGAGACCAGGGCGCTTCTATTGGAGCAGTTTCCATCTCATTCCGGCGGTCTATCCTTCTGGACGAGTTTTCCAACTAGTAGCGGTTACCGTACCTCTCTGGAATCGCATATTTTTGTTGATCTATCCGTGCATGCATTAGATCTGCCTTCATCTTCTAATCACGGGTATTTTTATGCTATTTTCTTGTATTCCAGTGACGATCCATGAGATCCAGCTGACAATTATACTCTATATTTCCAGTATGTTATTGTATTTCCATGCTTGAGTCGCATAATACATGTTATTGGGCAGTTGATGTTCTTTACTTCTGCATGCATCCTTTATATACTGTCTAAACCATAAATACGCAACATGCACATGCGATAACCAACATGCACATGCAATAACCATAAATATCTCAAACACACAACTGAAACGCATCCAGAAACCCCCAGTGTATCAAATCTGCGAGATAGAACATTAGATCAGTAGCAAAAATCTTGATCAGCGGGATCAGGGATATTTCAATTGTGGTGACAATGGATAGCCCTTCTGAGTTCCCTCTATTGTTGCACTCATTGTTAGAACTCTATAACTTAAGTGCAACTTTGAGCAACAACAATGTGCATTACAACTTGCAATTGTGATCCCATTATTGTGAAGAATAAAAAATGGATAAAGCATATACGACTTTGAACAACAAATCAAAGGAGAATAATTTGGAGGATGGAGCATTGGTTATAGAGCAATTGGAGAATGCCCTTTTAGAGGATGATGATCATGGTGAGATGCCACCCCCATCTACTGCCATGGTGTAACATACAAAATATATAAATATTAAGTGATAATAATCATAAATAATAATAATAATAATAAATAGTTATTACTTGTATAAGGGACGCATCCTTTCATGGATGGTCACCATATGTGYCTTTAGGTTCTCTATATATTTGACACTCTCATAGTACATCTATTCATCATATATTATCTATTTTATCTCATTATATATATTCTTATTCAATATATTTATTGTCCAATATGGAAAACGGTTATTCATTCCATTTATGATGGATGYTCGTCGTAAGAACCAGATTGGTTCTTTACATTGGTATCAAAGCTTTGTTGTTGATCCTGGCCATTGGCCATACAGGCTTGTAGCCTCATACAAAAACAAAATTCGGAGTTTCTGTTTTATCCAGGTCTTTGACCACGTGAGGGAATTTTTCCATTAAAAAAAAATCATCATAAAAAATTACCATTGAAGAAATAATCTTTCAGTTGCAAGAAATTATAAGTTATTACCAGATATCAAGAAGAAGGGGGGAAAAAAANAAGAAAGAATAAAAAAAGAAAAGATAGTTTAAAAGATAAAAGTTCCAAAGAAGAAGGAAGAGTAAATTCTGATTTTACTGTTGGTGGTTTACAAGCCCATGGTTTTGATAAACCATTGGCCCATGGTATTTCCCTACCCTATAAAAAAAGAATTTACAGTGGTAACTTTTTACAACTTTCTATATACACGTGGTGGGATTGAAGCCAAAATAAAAAATCAATGACCTAAGTCTTTTGGAGTAATATTAATTCAATAAAGGTCAAAAGATATTTTAGCAAAATAATAATTTTCTCAATTAACTTGTGTAAATGATATTCATATAGGAAAAGTAAGAAGAGATGGTATCATATCAAATATTTTGGAGTTAGAGATATCCACAAAAAGAGGAGGAGAGGTTTTATAATAATTTATAAACAATATCATCATAAATTTATGTAAATAAAAAAAAACTTTGAAGGATTATTATATTTTTAAAAGTGAAGTGGATCTAGGAAAGTGAGGGGTAGTTGACAAAGAAAAAACTAAAAAATAAAATAATATATTTGAAAGTTAAAGGATTTAAAAAAAAAAAAAAAGTGAAAAGTATATTGTTTTAAAAGTGGGTTCTTGAAATTCATACATTTATCATTTATTAAAAACATAAAAAGTGAGCTATGACATCTACAAAGAAAACAATTTCGGCAAAATGTCTCTATTGCTCAAAAAAGGAAGAGTATAAAAGGGGCCTTATGAATGGATCTCTCCCTTGTCCATATTGTAAAAATCTTTTTACTTTTGTAGAAAATCAAGGTGACACGCATCGGGAAGTGAAAATAAAAGAATTAGAGAACCAACTTATTCATTATCAACAATACAACAGAAATTTACAATTTCAAGTTGGGTTGGAGCGAATGCTAAAAAACCAAAAAGAGAGACAAAAACAAAATCTTGAGGGAAAATTACTAGAAAAAGACAAAGACATTTCTTACTTAAAAAATCATAACCAAAAGTTATTGGTACAAATAAACGAGTCGAAAGATAAGAAGCAAAGGGATCAGAAGTCAGAACAAGCTAATCGCGATCTCATTAAGAAATTAACAGAGAAAAATGAAGAGAATTGTCGTTTAAAGAACCATAATCAAAGCTTGGTTGAACAAATCAAGATGTTAAAGAATGAGAAAAAATTATCCGAAAAAGATGAAGAAAGCTCTCGCCTAAGAATCCTTAATCAACAATTGCTTGCACAAATTAAAAGTTTAAAGAACGAAATAACGGAAAATTTGGAATCAAAAAATGAAGACGACAAGTCAGGAAACAAAGAAGAACTTTTACGTTTAAGGCGACATAATCAAGAATTACTTACCCAAATTAGAAAGCTAAAGCATGATAAGAAGTCTTTACAAGAAGAGTTAGATCACAAAGAAACAATGACTAAATCAGTGGAAATAGAGAGGCTTCTAGTTCAAAAAATCCAAACCTTAGAGAAAGAAACAAACATTGATCCAATTGAATCACCAGAAACATCAAAAGTTGAAAAAAGATCCAATAAACAATATTTAGAAGAGATTTGGGTGTCGTATCGTCATCCAAATCACAAGAGTCGTTACGACCAACAACAAGGTCAAGAGGAATCTAAACAATGTTCTTCTTACCAATAACTAAACTACAACATTGAAAAAGAATGAACACAAAATCGACAACTTCTATGGAAGCCTAAAATAAGAAATCCTATCCGAACAATCAATCATGAAACAGTTCCAATGAAAGTAGATTTGGGATGGATCACTTCCAAAAAGATGCAGCACATTACTTTAGGAATTCGAAGATTATATCGTTTTGTTTCTTCAAGTATCACAATTACAAAACAAAAGATCATGAGAAGTCAGTTTGAGTTAGAACAAGAGATAGGTCCTTCTCTAATCATGCTTTGAGGACAAAACATTTTTAAGGAGACGGCAATGTAACATACAAAATATATAAATATTTAGTGATAATAATCATAAATAATAATAATAATAATAAATAGTTATTAATTGTATAAAGGACGCATCCTTTCATGGATGGCCACCATATGTGCCTTTAGGTTCTCTATATATTTGACACTCATTGTACATCTATTCATCATATATTATCTATTTTATCTCATTATATATATATTCGTATTCAATATATTTATTGTCCAGTATGGATTACAGTTATTCATTCCATTTATGATGGATGTCTGTCGTAAGAACCAAACTGGTTCTTTACACATGGTCACCCTAAACAAGACTCTAGCAACAAGGGCTTCATGTTCAGTTCCATCTACAAAGTTACCTTTGGCCTCCGGCTCCACGACCACATGGAGGCTCATTGGAAAATTGTGGTGGTGAAAAGAGGGAGGAATAGTAGATAGGAATTGGAATAATTGTTTCTCATTTTTCACTACTTTGTATTCATAGACATTAGCTCAGCTTAGTGTTTTGGACCTTTCGGTACTCGTACTTCAATTAAATTATCATTTTAGAACTTATGCAAATGGCATATTTTGTTAACATAAATCTTTGGTCATGTTGACGGTTAGCAGATAGCCTATTTCATTCCATAAGTTAATGGTCTACTTCCTATTATATGGTTTAAAAAATTGTATGTTTGTAACTACTAGACGGTTAATGCTCGAATGATAAATCATTGATCTACTATGGATGAAACTTCTAACTTCATAATAATGTAGTATCCATCTACATGTAGCACAAATATGCATGTCTTCATATATTCTGCAACTAATTTGGCATTCTGCATGTTCTTCTTAAAATAAGTACATTATTATATATAAAAATATATATTATATAAAAATGCTCCTGAGGTTTTTTGGGAAACGGCACTCTCGGCGCCCCACTCCCACGCTCTAGCAACCTTGCGATGAACTTCCTCAACCCAAAGAAGAATGGCTAAGCGGTAGACAGAAAAGGAAGGAGTAATAAAACTATACATCAAGTTTATTTTGCTTTATTGTATATGCGGTAAAGTCTTTAGAACATCAGTTCAATGAAAAGGTAAAAAACAATGAGTCGAAGAAATAACTCATGCAGGTTGAAGGCAATGTTTTTCATACAGCGAAGTTTGGCATATACAGGTTAGTATTGGCCATGGGAATACAATTTGGTTGGTGGATTAGCAGCTTGGACATAAAGAATCTTAAAAATCAGCCACAAAAGGTGCAGTTTGCAGCTAAGAAGGATCTTGTGGGTAGGACTCATTATAGGTTATAGTAGGCTCTGAAAGCTTGGTTTTTCCGGATTAAAATATTTTATTACTGAGTTGTAGAAAAGACTCATTTGTTGGTGTTAAAATAATCTACTGCATCTGTGCAGGTGGGCTAAACATTTCCCCAACATTGCCTTTTCAGTTAGAAATATTTAACAAGTAAAGTGACTTAGTAAAGTGAATTAATTGTTTAAGTCACATTTATTTTTATGGTTGCATAGTGATAGTTTTCTAATGTATGTCTCTCTCCCATACAAATGATTATGTATTAGTTATTGCACATTGAATAATATATCAAACATTTATTTTCTCCCTACAAGTATTTCTGTGTATGTATGTGCAACTTTTATAGGCCAATCGTCTCAATCCACTGAACATATAGTTATAACATACAATCACTCAAATTCATTTCAACATATTCTTATAAAAATCAAGCATGATACATCTTTTCTCTAGCTACTTCATAACAATAAGCCAATGCAAATCAATGTTTAGCTTGCAATGATAAGGAAGTCATTTGTTATTATGTCCTCAACAGTTACTCCTGCCTTTAAAAATATAGATGTCAAAATTTGAAATGAACACCTTTCTATAGAACTCAAGCTTTCTTTGCTCTTTGGTCTGGTTACTTTATATTCATTGAGCAAACGCAAATCAATGTTTAACTTGCAATGATAAAAAAATTGCATGTGTTACTGTCTTCTTTAAGAGTTAATTCCACCTAAGATAAATATTAGATACTAAAGTTTGAATCCAGTATTTCACAGAGATGAAAGGCATACATACTACTTTCACAATGCCAGCCTTGAGTCCAACGTTCCTGTACTACTCCCTTCACCAGTCAACGTTCGATTCCGATCCTGTACTTGAAATGTTGTGTTAATGCTCTAAACAAAATTATTACTTTTTATGAGACGAAAACCACAGATCCATAAACAACAGAACAATCAATAGAGATAGATGGAAGAATATACCTCCATGCCCCACTTGATATAATCTGGTGACTCGCATGCTTTGTATTCATCCACTAAGCTTTGAACTATTTCTCGAGATTCATCAAACTCAGACAAATCATTGTCCTAAGAACAGCACAAAATCTATGCATGAGCATCCATATAAGAATCAGAAGATCAATGAAACAGCAGAAATCATCCAACAGAACCAGCCTAGTTGGAAATGCTTTCACAACAAAATGATATTTTAAGCCAAGACAATCATGTTCATATTCATTAAAGTGATCTGAATAAGCATGCATATTCATTACAATGTTCCATATGAGCATTCATATTCATTACAATGTTCCATATGAGCATTCATATTCATTATAATGATGCATATAAGTCATAGTTTAAAATTCACATTGCACATAAGAAAAAATATCAAATTTCATATGGTCATCAAAGTTTTAATGTATTGTTATGTATTCTAACAAAATGGGCATATTTGCTAAGGGATCAACCATGACAAACATGCTATACTGACCTTCAGAAAGTGGCAAACCATTGATAACATCCATAGATACCACCTAGTATTTTTTTCTGGGACACATAACATGTCTAGCAATCCTGGGTATGCTGCAATTTCTTCCTTTTGTCTTTCACATGTATCCCATTCCCCACACATAGTTGTACCCTGTTTCCCTACCCTTGAAACAGAAAGATTTGTGGATATCGTAGTACACTTTCAAAAATCCAGCATCCAGCTGATCAAGATCTTTTATGACATTTTTGTGTTTTAATTTCAGTGAGGTGAATTTTTCCCTTGTACTAGAGGATGTCATTTTCCATTAGAAATTATAATGATGGTCCAAGAATTCCCATTGATTTTTCACACATCTGTATTTTTCAGTGTTGCCAACAACACCAATAAATCACCAATGTCACAATGTTTAACCCCATGTTATCAGAAGCAAACTGGAACCTTGGGGGATTCATCTTCATGGAGCCCCTTCTCTTCATGGAATCATATCATTTGATGGAGGTCTTTGGTTGTGAAGCCTGATTTTCTTCCTGATTCAGAGGTCTTTGTTTTCAGCCATGTTTATACCCCATGAAGACTTTACTCCCCAGAAGAATGTACACTCTTAGACGTGGGGGAGTGCAGGTGGGGGTTACCCCCTCTGCGGAGTCTGGGGGCAAGCGGGCCCCCGGAGGAAAAATTGCCTTGTAAATGTATATTGTAATTTCATTGCAAATCTGGACCATTCATTATAAGGTCGCAGATCTAACGGTAGAAGTTATGTTAGGGTTTTCGAAGCTGATGTTACCCAATATTACAACTCATAACTACAGACTTCAAATGAAACAATGCCACTGTTTGTTAGGCTTGAATGTTATTGGAGTGAATTGGGAGTGCTCATCAACAATGCCATGTGGAGATGTCTAATCAGACTGTCCACAAGTTACTATTGCCGAGTACAACTGTAGGATTAAGCAAGCATCAAGACTTTGAGAAAAAAAACGGTCTAAGAAAAAAAGGGTCGATTCGGGCAAAAAAACCGGTTCCGTACAAAACCGGTCAAAAGCGGTTTGGAGGGGCGGCTCAGACCGGTGGGGTCTGTGAACCAGTCGGACCGGCCGGTTTTACCGGTTCCGGTCCGGTTCTAGTAACTATGGTATGAAATTGGCATTTAATCAAGAGCACGAAGCCCTCTATGTACCTTGATGTTGGTGACATTGATTGTTGAACTCCTCTGTCATGACCCTAGTGAAAATGTTCCCTTCTCTCAAGAAAAATCATTGATTAGGCATGTTAAGCTTTTTCTATCTTATTTTAATGCTTATAGGGTGATATTGATGATGAGGATCCCAATACAAGCAATGATTTTGATGATATGTAGTTATTTCAGTTTCTTGTAGCATGATTTTTTTTACTTTTGAGGCCATTGAGAGCCTCTTTGTAGATGTATTTTGGTTCAGAGATGGATTGCAATTGTAATGTTCCTGACTTGGCTAGTCTGGGGAACATTGCTAATCTGATGTATCTACTGTAGATAATTCACTGTTACAGCATATAAATGACTATATAGATAATAAATGAGACAAAAGACTGCAAATCTTATATTATGATATCCATGTGAGTACAATGTCGAAGGCGGCTGAATAAAAATGAATCACTCGGCTAGATCTAATGACAAAAGGATCTTAGCCAGAATACAATAAGAAAACTAAATGATAATACCCGATATTAGATGAGCATTGTTGGATCAATGGATGAGTTGGAACTATGGCAGCTCGCACGGTAACTGCTAAAATTCCGGAAAGTTCGCCCTGGTGGCTAAACCTCTCGGAATGGCCTCGAAACTATCCCAAATGGTGTGCCCTGCTCTACCTCTAAGTCCTGGTGACTGGTCAGCCCCTATGCTGGTGTGTCTGGACCCTGGATGGATCCCCCTAAGGGAATGCGTCCCTCTGGAAAACTATGCCCTAGTGATTCCACTGTCATAATCAGCTGAGATATGTTTCAAACTGATCGCCTTGGCCTACTGTGAAATGGGTCGAAAGGGTTTTCCCTGGATCTGATCTGATGATCGCTCGGGAACCCCGAATGTGTCCGCCCAAAGTGTCGCACTCCCAATCTCTGGAAAATGCACCCCAGATGATTCCTCCGTTGGAATTTGACGAGGAACCAAGCAAAAGATGCGCCTTGCCTTCCTCTCAACTAGGTCAGAGGGAAATCTCTTAAGTCTCCCTGAATGGGACAAGTCGATCCACTGAACCTCCTCAGAAGTTGTGCCCTCACCCTGAATAAGTGCGCCCTTATTGTTGGAACCTGTGTAATTGTTGCTAAAGAATGATGGAAGACCTGTGTGATCTTCCTGGTGACTAGGGTGTGTCTCTCAACACCGAAATCAGCCAACTGGTGTCTTCCTCCTGGAATCCACTGAACTACCTCTCTTGAGATGCGCCTCTCTCCTCAATGACAAGTCAAAATCTGCATAATGATGAATTAGGTCGTTGAACCTTCTCTTATAGCTGCCTAAAACCCTAATTTGTTGTTGACTTCTAATTTTAGCTCGTTTGTTCTATTTTTAGCTCAAATTGGCTTAAAAGCACTTTTAGTTTTAGCCACTTTTAGCTCAATGTCACTTTCTGAATATAACACCTTTGACTGGAGTGACCCCTAGTAACCCTATTTACCCCTTATTTGGCCCTGGCTATAGTCTAATGGGACGGTTTAGACCATTAAGCCTCCTCTCTGGAGCTCCTATTTGGAAAGGGACATTACAACAATTGATGTTATTTTGGTTATATGCACCCTTGCTATATACATGAGAAACTTTTCATATTTGTGTATATTGTCTTGGATTCATATGAATGCACATGAATATATATGTTTTTTTTTCGAAATTTGAATATTTTATGTATTTTTTGGTCTTCCCTTTTTTGGTCTGTTTTTTTTTCCGGTTTCGGTCCGATTCAAATTTTTGAGGTCGATCGGTTCAATGACTGGTCTGGTTCTGATAACATTGGTTTAACCCCTCTCGATAATTGCCCTAAAAAAACATGTTATTTTGAAAAAATCGTCACATCTTCGTGATTACCAAAATTGCGATTTTTTTGAAAATATTGTGCAATAACCCGAAAAATCACCAATCATGCAATTTTTTTCTATAAAATCCCTAAATTGAATTTTTTAAGCTCATTTTCATCTACAACAGTTGGGATTGAGAGAAAACAAGCTTGTCATCATCTTCCATCGTGTTTACGAAGGGAAAACAAGTAATTATCACCATCAAAGATTTTTTTGTGGATAGGGGTTGATTTCTATCTGTGGTTTTCATATTCCCAAGTATGTGTTAAAATTCCACCATGTAATTAGTTATTCTCCTACGTCTACTACAATCTTCATCTGTGGGTAAAGCAACTTGAGAAACACCCTAATTTGGATGTCATTTCTTTGGATAACATTGACACCATGTCTGAGTGGAGGGTGGAGACTGAGACACCTATTATCGAGGAGGCACCTGAGTGGTTAGAGGAGCGGGAGCAGGAATAGAGGGCAAGTGAGGATGACCTGATGATGTTTTTCAGTGTGGGGGTGAGCAAGGGGGAAAGGATGAGACACTGAAACTGAAAAAGTTGATTTTCCATCCTCGGCACCACCTTCTATACAAAATGAGACAACCACTAGTAGTCATCCAACTCTGTCTACAAGACTTTCTTCTTCGAAAGGACGAACCATTACTCCCTTTAGTAAAAGGCGCAAAGGGAATTGATAGCTAGCTTCTAGATCGATTATTGTAGATGACTCATGATAATGAGTAGTGTTAATCGAAGCAACTGATTTCAGTCTAAACTGGTCGGTTCAAACCAGTTTGACAAAAAAACAGTACCAGTTCATATAGGTTCTTGTCCCAACCAGCCGAACCAGTCCATCTGGAACCCCCAAAGCACAAAAAGAAAAAAGCAATTTCACCTTATACCTTATACTAAAACCCAAAGTTAATGTTGATATTTATCTTATACTTACAATTTACTTTGAATAACATAAATTTTCAACATTAAGAGTTAAAAAGTGGGGTCCCCATTTCAAGATGTTTGGTAATGGTCTCAAACAACTAGGACCTCACATGGAGAAAGTATAAGTTGAGGTGTTTTTTCAAAATCAACAAACTTAACAGTTTTTCACCATTTCAATGCTATATGAAATAAAACAGTGCAACCTTGGTCATCTACATATCATGGATTGGGTGATTGTAGCATGATAAATGCCTGAGTGTGTGATTTCTTTGCAATGATGAGGATCCCGATCTAGGGGGTGATTTTGATGATATGTTTTATTGATTTGTTGTAGTATAATTCTTTTTGGAGGCTAAAGGCAATTTAGAGCCTCAATGTTTATGTACTTTGATTCAGATATGTATCACACTTGATGCCATTTTGCTATATTCACCCTTACATGCTATGTAGATGAGCAAACTTTGCATATTTTTTGTTTAGTGGTTTTGCATATTTTGTGTTTAGTACTTTGGATTACATTCTGTATATGAATATATAATTCTTTGACTAAAATTTCAATATGTTATGTATTTTTTATATGACCAATTTTTATCCCAGTTCAGTTAGAGATTTTGGCTTTCTCGGTTCCAACTCTGATAACTTCAATGATAAGATACATTTATTATATATTTGATGTAATTTTTGTATTTTGTGTTCAGTTGATGTTTGATGTGGCATTCGGCATCTTAAACATCTTCTGTATCAGGGGTTTATTTCATATTTATGTGGCAATGTGATTATTTGATGTTGTTTTCTTTAAATGAAAAAACTGAATTTATTTTGTATTTTTGAATGCTTGTCACGGTTTGCCAACTTTTGCCCCAACGTTTCTGATGTCCCAAGGTCAAGACCCTCGGTGTTTTTTGTCAATGACAACATTTGCAACACTGGTATTTTTCACAGCAGGTATGGGTACAAGGTTGGTTCCCCATCCATTTGAGACATAGCACCAACCATGGCATTTTCTTTACCCTTTTTGCTCAGGATTTCCAAATTGTATGCTTAAATTTTGTTAAATTGCAATTTTGCTGAGATGAGAATAAGTTCTGTTGTAATAGATATTTGAGGCCATTGTGATTAGATTTTATTAAGCTTTTGTTATCGAAAAGGTATTGTGTCCACTTGGGGCAGTACACATGATAGCGAGCATTTCTTTGTTCTTTTCTATTTAAGTTGCACTTTTTTCTTGAGTTTCCGACTTTCAAAGGCTTCTTGGACATGCTTAGCATCATTTCCTATGCTAGAGGTGTTCCATTCTCACTGTCTTGTTTTAGTTTTCTGCTGTTTTATAACAGCCAACAGTCATGTTTATTTTAAGCTGATTGTTATGGTTGTATTCTCAATTTGGGTGCTCTAGCATGTCGTTTCAGCCATAGGAAATTAGTACATGCATCTCAAAT
>ML789949.1:85277-95462 GCA_009831015.1 Picea engelmannii
CTTTTCTCTGTTCTTTTAGCTAGTGTTTCGGGTCGTTTATTTACTTTTCAATAGACATCATTGGTTGTCACATCCCTCACACACACACAATCACTTCGACATGTCTAGTTTACCTTAACCTTGCCCATAACATTAACCTAGCTAAATCAATCATCCAAGATAGGGGGTCGTAGACTTGGTTTAGCTTGCTATAGGATCCCTTGAGATTGTTAGGGAAGCCTCCCTTGCTAGGTAAGTACTTTCTTAGGTGACAGTGGCAATTACTTCCATATGTTACACTAGTATAGCATCTTGTGAAGGCTTTGCACAAGTACTAGATTGGGTGATAACATTTTGGCGCCGTTGCCGAGGAGAATTGAGTCATTCTTCCTACGACACTTTCTTGGTAAGCTTACTTCAAAGCCTTATTCCTATAGCATACCCGACGACTCCATTAAGGGTACAATCCCTTCTTATATACATTTTGATGATCCTTGTCTAGGGAGCTCATCTGGTGACTCCACTCATATGCTTTGTAAAGGGTGTCATCCTATTTTAAGATTTTTGTATATTCTCAAGTGATGGAATCATGGCACCATGGGAACTTCATGAAATGTTCCCTTCTCTTGATATTAAGAATGTTCTTGGATACTCAAACCACTTTTCTCTTGATTGGGGGGATAAGTGTCCAAAATTTGATGGTGATCCATCTTCGGTCATTACTCATGTCGTGAAATTCTTGAAATACACTTCAAGGATAAATCTGATACATAAATATGTGCTAATGAGATTGTTTTTATTGTCTCTGGAAACAAGACAAAAGAATTGGGTTAAGCATTCTTGCATTCCAAAGAGTATATCCTCTCTTGCAATTTTCATTGAAGAATTTCTCAAGTGGTGGGGCCCAAGATTTCAAAGGTATGAAGACACTTTTCAAGATCTTACGATAGCCCTTCAAGGAGAGGGATTCTTTTCTAACCCTATTAAAGATGATGGAGATTTGATTGAAGAACAATAATTTGAAGAAGAGATTCATGAAGAAAGTTACCAACCCTCTGAAGAAGAGCTAAAGCCACTTCATGAATCCGCTGAAAAAGAAGATGACTTGGATGAAGCACATCATGTTGAAGACCTAGTCCATGAAGAAGGCCCTCATGAAGAGGAGACATTGGTATTGGTTCCTCCATTTGATGAAGATGAAGTCACCCAAGCTTCGATCCCTCCTTCACATGAGGACAAGAATGAAGTAAGTTGTACTCTTTTCCAAGTTTTTGATTCCTATGATGCATCTTTTCATGACTTGGAAAGTGAAAAATTCTTGGAGGAACCCTTAGATGTCAAAGACTTTTCATCTAATAAAGAACATGATGATTGTATTGATAATTTTATACACATTGGAGGACGTAGATGGGATATGAGCTGTTTTCATTTTGATGGAAATCCCACCTATGATATTCATGATGATTCTAGAATCAAGAATGCAGAATTGTTGCCTTTAGAACATACATCTATGTGCATTATTGATTCATGTTTTGGGCAATAAGAAGATGACATGTTCACAAATTTGTTTAAACCATCTAGGAGTGATCCATTACAACATTCTCACGATGACTTCCAGCCATGTCCTAGAAGGTGTGATACATAATCTTTTCAGCATTTGGAGTTATTTTATGAAGAAGATTTTCAACCACCCTTATGATCAAATCTTGGTGAACATTCAAGTGAGATAGTGATTTGCTTGGACAGCAAGAATTCTTAGGCAAAAATTCCCAGCCTTCTTTTTCCTCATCATGCTATACCATTGAAGATATGGTTGGGAATTATCTTTTGGATGATAAATTATCTATGGGGAAAAGGTGTTTTCGACCTATGGTTTCTTGCAGGGATTTTCAGCCACATATAGAAGGTCAACAAACCCTACGTTGGGAGCTAAATTTTTTCTTAAGGTCTAAATTGATGTCACAATTTTCATCCAATTTCGTTCTGAGTAATCATCAGGCATTATTCAGATTTCTTGTGATTCTATCTCAAGCCTCGGGGAATGATCAAAGCCAAAGTTGCCATTCTTTGAAGTGTTTGAGTCAGCCTTATGAGCCTTCATCTTATTGCAGCCCTATTCAGAGATGGGTAGATCAAGCTTGTCAAGACACATATCAGCATGACTTTGCTCCTCCTTCCCACCGTCATGAGTTTGAATCTACTTGATTATGTTGTAGTGATTATCCCGATTCATCATTATTTTGTGCTTTATGTATTTTTGCTTTGGTTCTTAACTAAGCACAAAGGTAGAATTTTTTACTCTGATGAAACGCTAGAATGGATTCATTGGTTCTATGATTATACCTAGTTTCTTAGTTGTCATGTAGCATTAGAGTAGGATTAGACTCTAAGGTCATGTTGATGTTGTGTGCTTGCATTTGATTTTATTTCCTTTACCGATATTGCTCATTGATTTACTCATGCATCCATGTTAGTTTAGGCATTTTATTAAAAAAATGATATATTGATGAAAATAGAAATTTTTCCTCTCTCGCATTGGTTTTATATATTTCATAAACCAGGGTGGATAAAATACCCATTCCTTTTGTCGGTAATGGACTTATGTTAGAATGTAATAGGAACTTTAGAGTGATGCAGATTGGAGGTCTTGGTGTCCTTAGAGGTTGAGATTTTCATGTGCTCTATGGTAGGCACATGTCCCTATGTGGAGCCAGATGTTACCCCTCTCTCACTTACGGGTAACTAGAAGAGATCGTGTCTCATGGCCCGCAATGAAGATAGTGATCTCGATGATGATGATGATCAACTTTCTCCACTGACAGCAGCCCCCCAAATGCCTCCCCCCTCATAATTGCATAGCTCAGTCCATTTCACTTGATCAACATGGTTCATCTGAGGATGGTGACCCGACACGCATGAGGTACTCCTAGTCATTATTCCATATAAAGTGTCATATTTAATGCACTACACATTTAGGTGAGGATCATTGGCGAAGTCATATAATGGATCATGATTGTTTGGAAGTTATGTTTTTTGTCTTGTTTTACCTTGGTCGCCATCTTATGTGCCCTAGTCTAGTGTTGTCACTCTTGGGGAAACGGGTACTAATGGGGGCTTTGACAGGGGTAACATACCACTCCTTTCCATACTTAACACTTTTCATCATGGGGCCTTTCGTAGTGTACTTATCTTTTGGAATAGTTGTTACACCAAAAAGGCATGTGCCTTCATCCTCCTATGACAAGAAGGGCTAGAATGTCGAGGTTGATGCAGCTGCTAAAGAATAAAAAAGAAAGCATGTTTAAAAAGAAAGAATAATGAGATATAAATGACCAATTCAAAAGCCAGATGTCAGCTTGAGCTCTACCCCCTCCGTATGAGCTGATTGCCCCTAGTCCTAATGCACTGAATGCATATCAATTAAAGGGGCTTTATCCCAACAAGAAAATTAATGAATGCTTGAAACATGAAAAGGGGACTTGCAAAGCAATAAAAGAATATCAAAACACAAGAAATGGGTTTGGAATACACACAATGGCTAGGAAAGGGTATGTCAACAAGCAAGTGCTCCCTCTACAAAAGCGCTCATGGAGATGAACCCCCATGTGTCCTTGCATGTCAATGACTCCATGACCACGAAGTAAACCCCTTCCACCTCATTCACTTATACTTACACTTTGAAGGGTTTCTCGGGAACTACTCCTCTACTTGGGTACTGGCACACCTAATAGGGTCTTATGATGGTCCTCCCATACATAAACTTGGCAAAATGCACAAGGTCTTAAGCTAGTGTGAAGTTTGAAGAAGATACCTGGGTGAATTGCTTACATAGCTTATGTATTAAGTGATGGCTTACTTTGTATGATCCTAATGACTATGGTATCTTGTGATGGTTGGTCTCACCTAACTTTGTTGACCTTGTTTGATCTTGATGCATTCTTGACATGGTTCTTGGAGGACATTTTCATGATGATACTCAGGATGTTGAGCATTATTTGGACGACGTTGCACACTTTATACAGAGTGTTGCACCTTTTGATGATTGTACATACCATGGGGCACCTCCCCACAACTCCTGAACCTTGGACATTGGACGAATGAGGACAGATATTCCAGATATAGCCAGATGAGCCATTGAGAGGGCGGGAGGCCCCACGGGCTAGACAGAGCACCCCTGAGCATATTAGGGTTTGATTGCATGATGTCACACCTCTTTGGAGAGGTTATGGAGCCCTCTTCACCTATGAAGTCACACCATAGCCCTTACGTTGCATTTGTGATGATGATGTCATGCTCGGTGCTTGATGAGCCGACCTAGCATGGAAGCATCCATCTTGATGATGAGCTGGCACTAGATGGTGATGAGGCAAGACCCTTGGGGTGAGAGACGTGACCTTTGATGATGCTTGCACCTTTTCATTGACCGATGTGGCCTTTGGAGGCACCTTTTCACCTTTAGAGTATGATGTCATGACATTTGGAGGCTTCTACACCCACACATGTCACCTTTTGAGGGGACATTTTGATGTATTATCACTGTATCTTTATGTTTGAGGATATCTTGGGGGTCGTTCATGACCTATCCACCTTGTATCATGGATGTTTTATTGTTTTAGGGTATTTCAGGGTTTATAACGCTAGGGTTGCCTCATATAAGAAGGCTAGCGCTCCTCATTTGTCAAATCAGAACTCACACCTCTAGAGAAACATCCTTACTTGTCTTCTTTTTCTCTCTCTTCATCATGGAGTACTTATTGGAAGATTGATCTAGTGGATGTTTTTCTTGTTTTGGTAGATGTTTCATGAAACTAAGGTTTCTTCATGCATAGTGACTTGGTCTATTAAGTGCTTTCTTCCAAATATTTATGTTTTGTTTATGCTATTTAAGTGAATTCTCTATCAAAGTGGTGATAAGTTGCATGTTATCTTGTTTCCTTGGATAATGTTTTGCTAGAAACCCTAGGAAGGATGTAATTGGTCAGCTCCTTCCCTTGTTTTATCCATCTTAATTTTGTTAAAGCATGCAAGGTCAAGATTAGGGATTGTGAGTGGACATCCCCCTAACCTTGTCTTTGAGGTTGAAATCTAAGGTTTATGAGGGAATAAATTCTAGGGTTTGACCTACTTCCACTTGATCTTATGTTAGACACTCTAGAAGAAGTAGGATGACACCTAGGGTTTATGAGTGGATAAACTATAGGATTTGTTTTCCTAGAAGGTTTGACCTAGGCTTATGATTGGATAATCCTACGGTTTAATCTTCAAGTCTTCTTTTTCTTTTAGCATCCTTTCAAGTTGTTGCATTCACTCCATACGCCCAAGGACTTAAAGAAGGCACTAATATTTCATGACAAGACAAGAATCATCTGGAAGAGAACTTGCATGGTGATGAGATGATGCATGATCTACAAAAGCATGTTGAGATCCCTCTAAAGAATCTGTCGAAAGAAATAATGAGATCAGATAAATGCATTAATGTCCAACTAATGACCACTGAAGTAGGTCAATGGGACTGTTAGGTACAATGATGTCTCTACAAAGCAGAAGCGTTAAGGCGCGTCTTATATAAAAGCAAGAAGCAGGAAGTAAAATAGAATAAGATAAGATAATTTTATTAATGTTCGACTAATGACCACAAAAGTGGGCCAAAGGGAATGTTGAGTACAATGATGTCATTACAAAGTAGGAGTACCGAAAAGTCTCCTATAAAGGCAAGATGTAGAAAGCAAAATGAAAATGAAATAAGACAAGGTAAAGACGTAGATAGTGAGATCCATGTTGGGACATGAAGAACCCTCGACCCCGGGCATAGAGACTTGCTCTAACGAGGATATGTACTGTAGGAGAAGATCCAGGAATGAGAAGAACCAGAAGTGATGGAATAGGTCAATCATGGAATGGAACCATCTTTCCTATCATCCGAGGTCGAGTGAAGAAAACTCAGTATAGTGGGATGTCTAGAGGGGGAACTGGTGGGATGCATGAACCATCCGCCGCGCTACTGACTGGAAGAGGTAGTACCCTAACGAGGCCTAAGGTAACTCATCCGTCACCTGGGAAGGGAACTAGGCTAGTCTTGTCGCTAAAATCTTGTGGGACAAAGGAAGGTCCCACGGGTCCACAGTGATCTGGAGTGCAAAGTTGTGCTTGTGTCGATTCGTCTCTTGGTGCCCCTACTAGAAGGTAGCACTATAATGAAGGAGGTGATCCACTGAATAGGGTCTAGTCTCACAGGAGGTTGATGAGTATGGGCTCGGAACTTGAGGGCCTCCTATATGTATAAAGCTAGGCACCGCTGATCAGGATAGATGAAGAAGCCAATGAGGGTCTGAGCTCCCCTGAATAAGCAATAAAACCGCCCCCTGATCTTATAGTAGATGGGGCAACAAAAAATGAAGTGCTCCTCTGTCTCAACCTCCTGTAGTTGGCATAACTAACAAATCTTGTCTAGTCTATCAATCTGGTGGTCTGTCTCGACTCGAAGTCTATGGGAGCCCACTCTGAATTTCCCTAGCGGAATATGGAGAAAGTGCACCCAATGGCGGAGAGTGTAATGTGGTCGAACGATGAACCCGTTCCTAATCCCCAGGAAGTGCTCTGCGTAAAAGGCCATCTTTGGGCGTAACCCACCAAGAGGGTTAACCCAAGTAATCTAAATAAACTACTTCTAAATGTCATCCCTGATGATCTTGTTCAACACTTGTCTCATCAACAAGAGATGGCCAGGTGCATCCAAAGAATATCTAAACAGCTTAAGACGATCTATCTGAATGCTCGAGGACTCTAAAAGATCTAAAACCTCCGTGAACCAACATCGAGCCCGAGCCGATGAGCTAGAGAGGGCAATGGTCTCGAATCAGCAATTGGCCAAGTACGATTACAGGTGTCACCCCTTCGTCGAGTACGCTAAACTCCGAAGATGATGCAGAAGAGAGACCAGTCCGAACAATGTCTCAAGTCGGAAAGGGTGAGCTCCAAACTCTGTTAGGATGATGTGTTGAGGAACTATTCGTTTGTATCTAATGATGCGTCGGAGGAGAAGGCTCTGGACTCTCTCAACAGAGGCACAATCAGACTCCAGTAATGAAGGCCCCCAAATATCTGAGCTATAGAGAATAATGGAACGGATAAGGGAGTCCATGAGAGACATCTTGGACGAGATGTCCTGAAAGTGGTGACGGAACTCTTGAGATGATCTGTGAGAGAGCCCATGTGTAGTGACAGATGTGATCCACAATGGGGATCTATCTCTTATTTATACAAAACTTAACTCAACGAATAGACATGACACTTGGCACAATAGGGCCGACCTATACAACTTAATAATATAATTAATAATTAGACAATATTAATTATCTTTACATGGTGGGGCCGACTTGTACCCTTTACAACACAATTAGGGATTTACCAAAGTCTCACTCTTTGACAATATAGCAAGGGATCTCACACATCCTCTAGTGCTCAACCACTAGGGACACGTCCACCTTTTCTCACCCACAGGGACATCACTCTCAACAAATTAACTCAACTAAGTCCACATGAGTACCATCTGGAGAACCATCTCAAGCTGACTCAACTAAGTCCATAGGAGTACAAGGCAGGAGATCATCTCAAGCCAACTCAACTCAGTCCAGAGGAGTACAAGGTAGGAGACCATCTCAAGTCATCTCAACTCAGTCCAGAGGAGTAGACAAGAGACCACACGTCATCACAAGTCAGTCCATAGTCTGACGCACACCCATCACATGGGCTCTCTCACAAATCGTCTCAACTCAATCTAGAGGAGTGCACGTAATTAGTTTATGAGTCATCCGAGATAGACACACTGATAGCAAGGAAGCATGTGTTGAGATATCTACGAGGCGCAGTTGGTTATGGCCTGAGATATGCCTCCGGTGTTGATATGAGATTGCAAGGATATGTCGATGCAGATTGGGCAAAGAGCACAGTGGACCGGAAGAGTACCTCTGGTTGTTTTTTTACTTTGGGATCTGCCATGGTTTCTTGGTGCAGCAGGAAACAGACTTCTATGGCTTTGAGAACCGCAGAAGCAGAGTTTATTGCACTGTGTGTGGCAATCCGCGAAACAGTGTGGCTTCACAAGCTCCTTGCAGACTTATTTGGTCATGAGATGGATTCCATCGTTATCCATTGCGATAACCAGAGTTGTGTGAAGCTCTCCAAGAATCTTGTGTTTCATGATAAATCGAAACACATTGAGATCAAATACCATTATATCAGAGATATGGTGCAGAGGAAAGAAGTACATGTGCAGTACCTTTTTACACACAAGCAGGTTGCAGATGTCTTCACCAAACCGCTTGCCAGGACGAAGTTCAAGTACTTATGTGAGAGACTTGGCCTGGTGGAGAATGCCTCCCTAGCTGAGAGGGAGTGTTGATGATGTAGATTTTTAATGACAAAAAAACAACAAACTAATATTATGTCAAACACTTAGCAACCTAGAGATAATTGTCTTCATAAATTTCAGAAATGCATAAAACTCACATTCAAAAATTTCTATAAGCAGAAATACACATTGCTAAAAAAAATATGCAGCGAAAATACACAGTGGACACCAACCCATAACTCACAGAAATTTAGGCAAATGCCAAGGAAAAGCCCAATGTGGGGAAACCCAACGAGAGAGAGAGAAAGATCTATTATTCAGCTTCAGGAAAGTACATATTAGCAGCAAAACAACATTTCCAGCCTAGGAAAATATCTCACAGCACCAAATCTGTCCCACAGAAATCTGCCTCATTTTTCGTGCCAAAACCGTACCGCTTTCCAGCCTCTTCCGTACCTCGTTTTCCGTGCCCACAGTCCATTGTACAAACTGTTCTGTATGGCCCAAAAACAGCCACCGAAAATCTGAAAATTGCCTCAAAAACCATGCCAAAAATTGCCTTGATTTCCGTGCCAAATCTGTATAGACTGTAGGAACTGTACAGATCCATACAGTATGGCCTTCCACATCAGAAAAATATTTCGGCCAAAAATTTACAGAAATTTTTTCTCAAGAATCGTGCCCACTTTCCTCGAAAAACGTGCCCTCTTTGTTGTTCACTTTCCTCTCTCAAGCATACTCAGAAAATCTCTCTAACTCTCCTCCCAATGTCTTCCCAAACATTCGACATGTCTTGCACACTACCCAATGCATTCTTTTATAATCTAAAAATGACATTTTCACTCCAAAAGTGTCTTTTCACCTTCCCCAACCCTAGATCCAAAGGCCAAGATTAGATCTTGCCTTTTCCAAGATCAAGGGTCATGATTCATTCCCTCCAAAATGTCTCATTTAAAATTAAAGTCAATTTCACTTTATTACATAAGTGCTTTATGATAATAAAGTCACTTTAAAAATAGAAGGTACACTTTATTAAAAAGTCACTTTAATAAAAGAACCACTTAAACAACTTTATAAAAGCTATTACAAAGTTAAGTGCCTCGTAGTGTAAATATTAAGGTAACATCTGCATACAAGACAAAACATGCGGAGTACCTCCCGAGCTAAAAAGCTAACAGATGATTGCAGCGGCGTGTGACATTCTCTAGGTCGTTCTCCTCTGGACTAAGTTGAGACGATGTGTGAGAGAGCCCATGTGTTGGGTGTGCCCATGTGATGGGTGTGCATCAGACTCTGGACTGAGTTGTGATGACGTGTGGTCTCTTGTCTACTCCTCTAGACTGAGTTGAGATGACTTGAGATGGTCCCCTGCCTTGTACTCCTTTGGACTGAGTTGAGTCGGCTTGAGATGGTCTCTTGCCTTGTACTCCTATGGACTTAGTTGAGTCGGCTTGAGATGGTTCTCCAGATGGTACTCATGTGGACTCAGTTGAGTTAATCTGTTGAGAGTGACATCCCTGTGGGTGAGCACAGGTGGACGTGTCCCTAGTGGCTGAGCACTAGAGGATGTGTGAGATCCCTTGTTATACTGTCAGAGAGTGAGACTTTGGTAAAACCCTAATTGTGTTGTAAAGGGTACAAGTCGGCCCCACCATGTAAAGATAATTAATATTCTGTAATTATTAATTATATTATTAAGTTGTACAGGTCGACCCTAGTGTGCCAAGTGTCATGTATATTCGTTGAGTTAAGTTTTGTATAAATAAGAGATAGATCCCCATTGTGGATCACATCTCTCACTAACTCCATGCATGGTCTGAAATTATGAGGACTACAGTTTGCATTTTTCTAAGAGC
>ML789949.1:101051-115417 GCA_009831015.1 Picea engelmannii
ATAACCTTATTCAAGTTATCTTGGTTTCTATGTGTGCTTGATTTCCGTTACAATCATCTTCATTACAACATTTTGAATAGCACACCTAGCTTTCCAAGGACAAATTTCTGCAATAGAAATCAGCAAGCTAAAGCTGATTTGTGGCATGCATAGCATCCCTATTGTCTTACATCTGCATGCACTTTCCCTCTTTGATCTATGCTTCCTTGACTCCATTTGCCCAAAGTATGATTAGGCACTTGGTCTTGGGTTTTCCTTCATCTTTCCTTCTCACAGCATTTATTCTTCCATTATACTACTACCACCCATTTTGTTACAGCTCACTCTTCACTAAATCACCTTGTGCCTCCACTCTATAGCCTTAGCAATCCTATCCTTAGGGAAACCCCCATTGCATTGGAGAAGAGCCAACCAAAAGTGAGAGGATGAGCCACCGTGGTGACAATGGGTAGCCTCCCTGAGTTGCACAAGACTAATCCCTCAATGCTTGGGATTCTACATCATACGGGGGTGCTAGATTTTATTGTAACAGAACCATCATTAAATTGTAAGAAAAGGGACAAGCCCAGATAATCAATGAAGGATACAATATTATAAATTGATATGAAAATGATGATTACAATGAATGAATGGTATGGGCTTATATAGGCATGAAGAGAAGCAGTCACAATGAGGAGTCGTGCCCCTAACATCTTAATCTACTTATAAACAATAATATTAATTAGTATCTAATGTTAGATTTCCTGCTGCTTCAAAAGTTGTTCACCTGCAGCCTAGGTGATCCGCAGCAGAATTCTCTCTTCATCCATGGCAAGTAAGCAGTAGGAGCAGAGGAGAGCAAGTTGGTTTTATAACTCTCTCCCTCTCTATTTTTGGTTTACAGGAGTTACAGTGCATTTAGGTAGGGCACATTAGTGCTGGGAAATGGAGTGTGTTATTGTTGAAGTTACCCTCTTCATGATGGGCGCATTCAATCCTAATACCACATTTAATGCAGGTGATTACCTTTCCTTGAGGGCGAAGTTACCTAGGTATTCACTCCAAGTCTAGCAGGGCGCATTCCTTTAGGCTAGAAGGTTTGCCTTATTGCTCACAATTCAAATTTTGTCAATTTGTCCCACACTGAGGTTAGCAACATTGCCATAATGGATTCAAATCCTTCGACATGTTGGCAAGCCAATTATCCAAACCACGGATAAAAAGGTAAAAACAAATGAACATAAAAGAAATTAGAATGCTGATAAAAAAAATTCAGACCTAGAAAACCGTTCAATCTCCCAAGAAAAATCGACAATAAGATGCAAACACTATGCACATTGAAAACCCTTGAATAAAATTTTAAAAAAATAACTAATTAGTAATTACATGCTGGAAATTTAACAAATACACGGGATTCTGAAAACAGCATATAGAAATCAATCCCCACTACACAAGAGATTCTTTGATGGAGATGAAAATGCTAGTTTTCCCCTCCTAAAATCAATGGAAGATAATGACAAACTCCTTTTCTCTCAATCCCCAACTGCCGCAAATGAAAATGTGGCACAAATATCAATTTTTAGGGATTTACAGTCAAAGATTCGACAGCCCAGCGAATTTTTGCAGTCATGATGTGATTTGAAAAATTGTCATTCAAAGAATGAAGGCATTCACAGTGTACCAAAATGTCCACAGTGCTTCTGGAATTGGTGCATTTTGAATTCAAATGCAACTCAAATCCAGAAGCACTATCAAAATTTGCAATTTTTTGTAAACATCGCAATGTGGCGATTTTTAGTTTCAGGTTGTGCATTGCCAAAAATCAGGATGTCGACAATTTACAGGCAATCTTTGCAACACTCCTAGTGCTTGCTTTTCTATTTTGTTATTACTTTTATAATAATTTAGCTTTGTGAGGACATCATGGTCGGAGTATATTGGGATGTTCCTCATACTACAGGTTGGCATAGGGTACATCACGGCCATCCCCTTCACATCCCGTCACCATTTTAGCATACCCAAAATGGGGTACTTCATATTTTGGGGTAGCACAGCCCAAGTATAGGTACCAATGTGACTTTGAAAAAGGAGACCATGATTTCAAATTTTTATCTTTCTATTTTATAACGAGGAAACTTCATTCATAATAAACACTAGCCATTGTTAATTCATTATCCCATAAAAAGTTGTTTCAAAAGCAGTTTGATGAACCTTTAGTAAGCTGCATTCATTCAAGTGTTTGAGAAGTTACATAGTCATAAATCTGACTAGATTTCCAGTCATGACATTCATCCCAGTTTAAAGCCAAGTGGAAGCTGCATTATAACTTATCCCATTCGATTCTAATCAAGTAATGAACTTATTACACCAATCTGAGAATAGTGGCATAGTGCTAAATAGAAAATTAAAAATACACCCAGAATCAATTTTGACCTTTAAACACATGGTTTTAATGATTGAAAATGCACAAATCAACACTTTTTAGAATAAAAATAATAAACATTTTGACAGACATTTACAAAATCTGAAATACATATTTCTAAAAAGACATAGGCTAAGGGCACTCACAGCAAACATAGGAAACTTCCGATAGTTGTCCAGAAAGGCTTGCTTCTTCCTCAATTTCTCATACTGGCTTATGCACTTACTAAAGAGATGCCGAATGCTTGTGTGGCTTGCCAGCATAAGACCACTGACCTGTGTATTAATAACAATGCAGAAACAATATGTCTTTGAACAAATCTTTTATCAGCCTTCCAGAACTTTCACCATAAAACCCTTATGATGCCAACACTCAGCATTCTTCACAAAAACCATATGATGCAAGTGACAGTTACATGCAATTGTTCCATAGAGGTGCTAAAATTATGGAACTAAACAGTACCATTGTACAAACTCATGTGCAATGATTTGAAACAACATACCCTGTGAGCAGTTTGTACATATGGTGATTTTCTTGATAAAGCAACCTGAAACGAATCCTTTTTGTTAATTCCAAAATAAAGAATCCTTCCATCAAAACAATCAAGAGTGGATCACAAATCAGTTTCACATTAACACAATGTACCTGGATACTTGCAGGTCCCCATTCAATAAAATTAGCTAGTTTCCTTTCACGTATTCTCTGAAGGCTTTTATGAACCTTGCCATAGAAAAACATGTCAGCTACTTAAAGTTAACATAATGCAATTTTCCAGGTCTAAAATATCAGTGAATTTCCTTGCATGATTACTAGCTGGGAACATACACCTAATGGAATGGATATGTCAGCAAGGTATTGATGTCAAATTCAACAAAACCAAATATCCTTATTGATAAAAACCTTTCCAAAAGAAATATCATTTTGACAGTATATAATATATCCCAGAAAACATGCACCATAATATTTATGACAATGCTTCCTACAGTAGAAACCATCATAATTTCAGGTTGGGCCCGTGCCTTTGAATTAGAACTAAGCGCTCTCAGGACAAAAGCTTAAGTACCTGTGTAGGATCCACTTCCCCTTGAATAATGTTCAGGATAGATATATACTTTGCTTGACTTGCTTCCTTAGTACGAGCATAAGAGGAAACCATGATATTTTTTGCCTAAACCACCAGAACGAAATTAAGTCATCATCCCTAAATTCAACAGAAAAGTTTTGAACAACAAATAAGAACCTAACCAGTTTTAAACCTGCCTGCAAAAGCCTCCTCATCACATCAAGTACAGTTGTCTTGCGTATAGCATTAGCCTGCAGACGAAAGAAGCACAAAATATATCTCAGCCATGTTCTTAAACCAAGTACTTTGTGCAGTAAATTTGCTATCAGAGAATTTCAAGAGCTTAACATGCTAAATCGGAGTTACTATAGGTTAGCATGGGGTATCAGAATGAGGTAGAACCTAAGATTCGGAAAACTGATCATTATCATTACATTCTAGTTTTATTGGCATGCACATCAGATGCAGCTTAAGACTAGGGAAAATGCGAGAGAGAAATACTTTCCTCCTATAATTTCATACATGTTTGTAAAGTATTCAAGATAGTAGAAATGTTAATTGGATAGTGAAAGTTTCAATTTTTCACATTTCAAACTTTTGACTTCATAACAGAAACATGTTCTCACTTTTACCAGCAAAGTTCCTGACCTGGTGCTTGAAATTAACTTTAATGCCGTTCAACATCAAAAGCATTGTAGACCTAAGTTGTCATAGAAATAGACCAAAATCATTGGAGATTAGGCCAATCTCTTGGATCTAAATTGCTGAACCAGGCCTATAAGTCATTATAAAGCATGTAATTCTAAAGGTTGTATGAATAGTATTCGGTGAACAAACAGAGTAAGGTTTTATCTCCATGCAAATATAATTATTTATTTCCTTGTTGCATCAACATTTAGGATTCTGCTTGCCTCTCATGGATGGTTTATAGTATATCTTTTTCCTAGTCTGTTATGTATAAGAAATGGAGTATCCTAGAACTTGACAACAAATGGTTCCATTCCCGTATTAACTGAAGTCGGGTAGAAAATTTCATATGAACAGAATAGCGAGCAAGTAAATCTCCAAGGGTGAGATGAAGATTGGTCAGAACATAAAAACAATTTAAAGAATTATTCCAAGAGAAATAAAGGTATGGCATCACGCTCTGTCAAATAAAGGTATGGTTCTTTCCAGGATTCTATGAGGAATGCCTGGAGTCAGTGGACGCAGTCCTGGTAGAATAGCTAAATATATAAACAAGTAACAAGCCCAAAACAAAATGACTAGTAACTAGTAAGGAATTTCTTAATATGGGTCACAATAACCAAACTGTCGCATCCAAGGAAGTTGGATTGAGCAAGTTGTTTATCAAATCGGAGGATTTTGGCCCTGACCAACAAATCGATAATAGTATGTCAGAAGACAAAGTTGAGAGAAACCTTTTTACAAACACTAACAGCACCTCGTTTGTTTCTTTGTCCATTTCTATACATATGTAACTGACGGATAAAGTCTGCAAGCAGAAGGTACCAAGGGTCAGGGTTGGAATCAGTTACATGAGATTCGATCAACAATGTCAATATAACTAGAGGTGAGCAGATAATGTGAGAGATTTAAAGCTGGACAAAGCTAGCAGAATGCTAGGAAACAAAAGGGGAAGGATGGCAAAGAAAATGAAAGAGCCTACAAGGGAGACTACGATATGAAGCATTTGGAGAAAGTGAAAGAAATGAGACTCACAGAGTCACATCATGCATTAAGAATGCTTTTAAAAAAGATAAATTTTGTTAAAAAGGAAAAGCTAAAGTTAGTTATCAAAAACAGAGGAAGAGAAGAATCACTGCCAATAAGGATGTGGAACTTGTTGGTCCACAAGTGAGCAAATAACCCATAACTAATCATGTTGATCTTTCAAGATTCTACGACTAATGAACACACGAAGTAATAATGAACAAAGGGCTATAGATTGATGAATCCAAGATGTTGATCACGTTATACATTAGAGAGAAATGTTCTAGTCCAAGACATTGATCACCTTATACATTAGAGTGAAATGTTCTAAACAGACTAATGAACCCACCAAGAACATTTCGCCACTTGGTTTTTTTATATTTTTTAAAAACATATTCGTTAATTAGCCATCTTCCCTTTAAAAATTTGTCTTTTTTTACATAAAATATGATTAAATTGATAATATTTGACAAAATTTTCAAGTTTTAATAGTAAATTATATGTTTTTTTCCAGAAATATTCGGAGAAACCACAGTATTTTCATTCGTTTGTCGACGTTTTGGATCCATATCAAGATCCATCTTCAGGACACAAAGCCTAAGTAAAAAGATGAGATGATCAGCGATAAATACTAAAGAGGGAGGGAAACCTAAGAGTCAGCTATCTATATACCTATTTGCCTACAATCTATATGTATGATTTTTTCCAATCCAAGATAGTCACCTAGAATACTATACTTAGGTATGATATTTTAGTCCTTAAAAAATACCTTGGACTAATGGAGAAAGGATTATAAATTGATCGATTCCAACAAATTGCTCAAGTCACACCATTAGACAGTGACATTCTAATGAGATTGATAGTGTCGACGATTCTCCAAAACTTGATAGGGAGAAAGATCAAGCAAAGGGGTGTTGTGGGGTGTTATTTATTAGTAAATTGAAAGATGTGGACCAAAAATAATAGATTTTACCCAGATTTTCTGTAGAAATGACAAATTGCAACCACAATACCACAAAATGTTATACCTTTATTAATGGGAGCAATGTTCACTTGCCTCTTCGAGGGGGCAACCTCCAATTGAGCAAAGCTCCAATTACAAATAACTTCACAAGACATCTCATTCCATTGCTTCAACTTCTTTATATAGTACTATCTACCTCCTAGGAACATTCTAGAGATGGAACTTTCTAGTAGGTGGAACCTTCTAGTAAGCCTTCTTACATATGTGGCTTTCATACTACTACATGGGCCTTATTTACTAGAGATGGCCTCCATACATAGCAACCTATCTATCTACTTAGGGGGTTAGGTAGGGTAGGACCCTAACATGCCCTCCCCTTTTAAAAAGTAGCATTGTCCTCAAGGTTGGAGATGAAGGAATAGTTGAAGGATCTCTACTAGTTCCCATGTGGCATCCTCGGGCAATGTATCCTTCCATTGTATCAAGACCTCTTGGATAGTGCATGGCAGAGACAACATTCTATTTTGTCAAGGACAACCTTAGGCTGCAATCAAATGGAACCTTCTTCATCCAGATCTGGAAGGGTAGTTTGAATATAGCAATTAGATCCGATCACTTTCTCTAAGCAAGAGACATGAAAGATTGGATGAATTTTGGAGTGGTTCCGAAGTTCTAAGTTGTAAGCCACTGGCCCAATATGTTTGAGAACCTTACAAGGGCCATAAAACTTTGGAGCAAGCTTCTTGTGGTGATTATCTTTGAGGGAGGTCTACTTATAACGCTACAAATGAAGGAACACCTAATCCCCCTCTGCAAAATGGCAATCAGAAAAAAGTTGATCAACCTACTACTGCATCCAATTCTGAGCCATGACCAAATTATCTTTGAGAGTGCGGAGAATGTCGACCCAAGTTGTGAGGGTTTTGCCAACCTATACCTTATAGTCTCCAAGTAAATAGGATAGTATGGATGGCATATTTTGGCCATAGATAGCCCCAAAGGAGGTCATTCAAGTGGCACCATGATAAGTTGTATTGTACCACCATTCTGCTAAGGATCGCCACTAAACCCATTAGGATTTTCGTTCTGAAGTAAATCACCTCAAATATGCTTCCAAACACTTATTGGCAACTTCAATCTAACCATCAGTTTGGGGGTGATAAGCAGTGCTAAGATGCAATTGAGTGCCCTAGAGACGAAACAGTTCGTGCCAGAAATCGCTAGTGGGATCACAATCCGTTACAATAGATTGTGGCATACCACGGAGTTTAAAGATATTATCCATGAAGACTTGAGCGACAGTGGAATCTTTAAAGGGATGTTGTAGAGCACAAAAATGAGCATATTTGGAAAAGCAATCAACCAAAACCATCAGGACGGATTTATCATCAGATTTGGGTAACCCCACAATGAAGTCCATAGAAATGTCAGTTTATACAACTTGTAGAATGGGTAAAAGTTGTAGTCCGCGGGAGTTTTCACTGTTTCTCCTTTGTGTCATTGGAAAAGGTCATATTCTACCACAAAAGTGCAGATGTCATTATTCATGCCTTCCCAAAAAAATGAATGTTTGACCCTTTCATATGTTTTATGATAGCCCAAATGACTTGTTGTTGGAGATGCATAGATTTCAGATAACATTGTTGATTTAAAGGTGGATTGTTTGTTCAAATACAGACACCCTTTATAGCGAAGCTCTTCATTGTGCCAAGTGTAGCCCTGATATGCATGGGGTGCCATTTGAAGTTGCTGGATCAGGCAGGCAATCTTAGGATCCGTGAACCACTCTTTGCAAACCTCATTCAACCAATCTACTGCAATGAAGGAGAGTGAAAAGAGGGACCCTTCCTTTTCATACTTTCGAGAGAGAGAAGCCACTACAACATTCTCCTTTCCCTTCTTACAAATTATCTCATAATCATATCCCAACATTTTGGTGATCCATTTTTGTTGCTCGAGGACGAAATCCTTTGCTCCAAGAAGTATTTCAAGTTGAGATCTTTGGTTTTAATATGGAAACGTTGCCCAAGCAGGTAGGGATTCCAGATATCCACAACATGCAAGATAGCCGTAATTTCTTTTTCATAATTTGATTTTCCCAAGTGTCCCTCATAGAGTTGTCTGTTGCTAAAGGCCAATGGTTTACCCTCTTGCAAGAGTATTGCTCTGATGCATTTACCAGAGGCACCACATTGCAAAACAAAGGTCATAGTGAAGTTTAGTAAAGCGGGTTTTGGGGTTGCACACATAGCATTCTTCAAATCTTGCAAGCTCTGATCGATGGTTTCATTCCAACTAAAAGTATTTTTTTAAGCAAGGCAACAAGGGGAGTTGTAATATTATCATAGTTCTTGACGAACTTTTTGTAGTAACAGGTGAGACCAAGAAAACCTCATAGAATTTTAAGAGTTTTTTGACCTGCCCAATCCTTCATTACTTTAATTTTCCTCAAGTCCACACATATGCCATCATTACTAACAATATGATCCAAGTATTCCACTTCAAAGACACCAAAGGCACATTTGGACATCTTGAGAAAGATTTGTTGATTAACAAGCAGTTGTAAGAAGGTGGGTTTACCCACCCAGAGTGAGAGGTCAGCCCTGCTAGTGAAAACCCCTAACACGTGCCAGTCTTGTATATATAGAGAGGCTAGCGCCTCACTTTATCACACAACACACTTGCTCATTCTTGAGAAGCAAGCTGCAACTTACCAGTGAGAGAGAAGGAGAAGAGTGGCGCATCTTTTAGAAAGGACTATCTATATTGGTTTGAGTTATCTCTTGAACATTGTATTGGCAATTTATGATAAGGAAGTTTTTGCTGGGTTTTCTTCCCCTAGAGGGTTTCCCAGGATAAATGTTGTGTCTCTTGTGAATGTGTATTTCTCATTGATCCTGTTCTTATGATGCTCTTATCTATTGAAATGCAAAGAACTATAATAATGGCATAAACATTAACAGATATAGGGATTGCAGGTACATAACAATAGTGTTCATCATCATCATAGGAGGAACATCCATGACAAAATTCATCAACCTTAAATGATACACAAGTTTGTTGAGTAAATCATCTTAATGCATTGAGGTCACTAGCTAGTTATCACGCATATCCCTCATTCGAGAGAGATAGCTACACAACACCAATAATGCATCACTTGGCTCTGAAATGTCCTTCCATCATATTATCTTTATCTTTGTTAATTGTAATTGCCAACTATCCATAAGCCAACGATGCTTACTAAGAACAAAGTGATTATGTGTTGGTTTCCCAACAGTAAATATATTCTATTGTCGGAGGATCCTCACAAATAAACATAGCATAGAGAGAGAAATTTTATTAAAGTCCACAAGTGACTAAAATGAGAATAATAAGACACTTATTAAATGTAGGCAATATATTAACTATCCCTATAAGGATACATTCAATATCAATTCACACCCTATAACAATTTGAATCCCCTATGACTTCCCATTAGAAATTCCCTATGACACATTATGCACCAACATGTCAAATTATTACACACGCAATTGAGAAATGTCACCATTATTAACATTATGCCACTTAACATGTAATTTCATGTTATTATTCTCAAGGCCTTTCTTAACACGAAAGAATAGATTTTTCTCACCCTGCCCCCACTCCTAACACAAAAGCTCAACTTTTATAAAGAAGAAGAATTACAAGATTCGTACTATATGTTGTTTCACCTCTCCTCCAACACAACTGAAACAATCATCAAGTTATTGCCACCCTCAGGTATCCTCACATAGTAGGTAGAATCCATCTAGACAATTATCCATGTTGCTCCACCCAGTTGCCATCACCCTCATATTGAAGAAAGAAAACATAGCCTGGTATTGAGGCCATGAACTCACCAAGACAACCAACCATCCTAAGCATCTCCTCCAAAAGTTACCCCCATGTCTAGAGGCCAAACTTTATAGGCTACCTTTAAGCAACCAAATACTCAATATACCACTTCCTCATAGTTATTAGTATGACCCTCTTTGTCATATAGATAGCACTAATACATTCACCTTTCTTCATTGCCCCTTTATGCAAATGTGTTGCACATACTCTACAATACCAAGAAACATTGCCTAGCTTCCCACAATAACAGCATACTCTTTCTTAATTCATGCCAATTTTCCTACTTGTGGTGCCTTTACAAAAAAGACCTTCTATACATTTCCCCCTTTAGCCACACCTATGCACTTCTCTTCCACAAAGAGAGTTGATACCACTGTTTCCAAGGACAGTGCTACCTCCCGAACCCTCACTTTAACTAATTAACCCTAAACACAAGTAAGACCCAACAGGTAATGAAGAAGGGCTACCCATCATCACCACAGTAGCTCCTTTACTCTCTTTAGGTTGGCTTTCCTCTGACACAAGGGGGGTTTCCCTAGGAAAGTGAATGATAAACCTTAGAAAAAGATGTATGGGTGGATCGAGACTAGTGCCTATCCAATCTAGGGCATATGGAGTCAACGCATCAATCTAAGAGAGATGTTCTTTTATAAATGGTTAGGGAAAAATAGAGTGGCTACAACATGCTACAATTGGCCTTAATTTGTTGTTTACAAATGCAGAAAAATAACTTTGAGTCCCTGGATTAAGGTCATCCTCTTAGACAAATAACTAAAGCAAGGGTGTGTGTTATTGTGAAATAAACAAAATCTACAACTCTTACCAAGATGATAGAAGCAAAATTGATATATTCAGAAAATAAAAAGCAAATAGACATAAGAGGGGAAGACCCACACCTAAACCCTTCCAATGGAGTAGAACTGGCTCACAAATGGCCCTTAAAACAGCTTTGGCAAATACTTTTCAACAACAATATTCATCAATTTGAAATAAAAACATAATGCCTCACAATAGTAGAAAGAACCTTTAACTTTCCATTTCCTTCAAATGATACTCAACTAATCTCATAGAGGGGATCCCCTCAAATCCAACCATGAAAAATAATGGAGAGAGCAAATCCTTATATAGATTTGAGATCAATTTCCCTAGAAAGTAATATTTAGTGGCTTCTAGATCCACTAATTATTCCAAGGAACATACTAGAAAAATAATAAGATATTACATAATGGACTCTCCAAAACAAAAACGCCCAACATAGTGCAACAATGATGAAGGGGACGCCACATGTCCCTCCCTCAAGTAAAACACCTCCTTGAATGAAGCATATTTGACCAAGAAAGTAAACACCTCATGCCACTTGTCCTCTTCTCCATTCAAACACCCTTTTTCAAATATCCTTTAAAACATCCAAAGCTTAGACCTATCTGTTGTTAACTTTCGGGGTTACTCTGAAAGTGTTTACACCATACTTGGGGTGCTTCATAAGATTTGGGGTACATGGTGTATGTTTATCCCCTGGATGGTCTAAAGATGGATTGGCGCATGAGAGATAGTCCTTGATGGGTTTGTGTAGTTGAGATAGCTTGCTCAGTGGATGCTTGACCTCAGATGGTTTTTGGCTTACTGTTCTTCCCTTAAGCATTGCAGTTCTCTTGACAGTTTGGCGGACATCCTTCATTGGAGCCCCACGAAGGATCCACTTGCTTGGAGGGCACCCTACATAGGATGAGGAGCATTGTGTAGCTTGGCGGAAGGCATCAGGCCCTAGTTGGCATGTGGTAGCTTGGATTCCTATTTGGAGGATTGGAGATGGCTCAGGAATGCCTGGGGCTTCAACCATTTTCTTGCAAGGGTAGTTGACCCAGTGGAGTACATTTCTTAGGAGGATCGATGGAATCCATGGAGGCTTATGATGGAGGGATTGGGGCTTGCCTTGCGTAGCTACATCAACTTGAAGCTATTATTGTGAACAACATCACCTTGGAGGATGACTTATGTACTTTAGAGTGCAGTGTCTCACTTGTGTTGGCCTACACATGCTCATTGTAGGTTGCTTATAAGGGCTAAGGCCCACATTATATTGTTGGCCTCCCTTACCTCTCATATAAATAGAAGAAGGAGAGAGTCTTCCATTCATATATGTTAATTCACCCACTTGTATTCACTCTTGTAATGAGATGTGTCTTAGGGGAAGAGTGTGCCCAATCACCCCCACCCCCCCCTCTCTCTCTCTCTTGTCGCTAGGGTTTCTTGGTCTTCTTAGAGTATCTTGGAGGTTTGGGGTTAGGGTTTATCCCTTGGAGATTAGAGATTAGGGTTTTGTGATAAAACATCAGGGTGCAATTGTGAAGAAGAGGAGAGGACATTTTGCCTTGGAGGATGTGTTGGAGTGATTCTTGCATATTCAATCTTCTTTGTTGCTAGGGTTTGGTTGATTTTCCCTAGCTAAGGTTTGGAGAGCTAAGAGGATTTGTACTAGCCTTGAGAGAAGGCTATGGTATGTACATGTACTTCATCCTTAGCATATTAATGAAGTTTCCAGCTGTCCAAAACTTGTGCAATTTCCAGATTTGATTTTCAGCTATATATGTTATTTATGCATTGTTATTTACAGCCATATATGTCTTGCTGATTTGACATAAGTAAAATGGCAATTGTTAAATGATTTGACATCTAAATGAAGAATATAAGGGGCCGATTCTAGTACTGTCATACTATTGTTGTACTGCTGTTATCACTGATGTAAAAGAGTATTTTCAGTTCTGGTTATCGGCTGACAAGTAGCCCTAAAAGGGCTGAAACTTATCCCTTTGGTGTGGTATCTTTTCTCCTTGAATTGCCAAGAAGTTTGGGCTGTTTGGAAGTGAAACGTTGTACTATTTCCACTGCTGTTTTGAGCATTGTTTTACAACATCCCTAAGGCTGAAAATTCACTGGGCTAAGATCCAAGAAACCTGCTAGGTTGAAGGTGAAATTTCTGTGTTGCATTGAATTTTGAATTCCGAGAAATTTCCACATGTGCAATTATTAATATTACTCTTCCCAAATAACCTAAATAATAGGACACGTCCCTCAAGGGACCCATGTCCATACCCTACATGTCAGACACATGCCAAACACATGTCTGACACGTGCCCTAGACTTGTCCTGACATAACTTAGGTTTTTGGTATAAAGGTGTCAACTATACCAAAAATGTTTGGTCTCCAATATAAAGCTAAACAAACTGTTGGAACAAGAGTTGAGAATGAGCAAAAATTCTTGTTTGGGGGTGCTTAGACACAATGTGACAATCCCCATTATGGGTTGATTGCAAAAACTGCATCTACCCACTAACATGGCACCTAAACTTGTACTAATTCAAATGGATATGGGTTACTGATATCTTATTGGTTATACTCATGTCATAATGTATTATACAAGACCTTGGGTTGAGAATACAATTTCTAAACACGTTACCTGATGTTGATAAACTCATGGGTACACTCTTGGTTGTGATGCATGCGAAATCATGAGCAATAAAATAGGAAAGGTCTAGTTTTATGATCTTATAGTGATAAGTTCGAATTTTTGAAGAAACACACATTCTCCACATATTGCAGGTTAGAGATCCCTCATTAAATTTCTTTTCTCTTTGTTAAAAAATCATTGATAAATTCTAAATACAATGTTTTCCGTATTCACAAAAATTTAATGCTCTCTTTGTTCTTTTGCATCAAACCAAGGCAGTGAGATTTCCCCTTCTATGGAGCGCTCATTCCCCTGATTCTTTATCCACCTACAATTGATTTCCATATTACTTCATTTAGAAGTTTATTGGACACTTCTACTTCATCATCATTGACTGATCATTCTTTTCTATTATGTTCCTTTTAATTCATCTAGCTCTTTTTTGTTGCATTCCCACCAATAGTATCAGCAACCTAGTATCTATGTAATACATTTTGATTTTGATGACATCAAATGACTTAATGAGAAAACTGCAGTTTATAGTTCTAACTTCTAAACTTCTAGTTTATGACATATTATTGAACATTCTAATTTTTTGTGTGTTTGATCATCATTAATGTAGTAACTAGTTTCTATTTTCTAAAAACGTTGGATATATATATATATATATATATATATATATACTCCAAGGAAACCCTCGCAGAAAACCCTCCAAGTACTTCCCCATGATCCATGGATGGTAAACGGGGTAAACCGTTGGCTCTGATTACGGAGCCTAACCCCAAGGAGATCAAGAGAGTCGAACCCAACTTTGGGGGAGAGATAAGAGGTCTCACGTCTGGCTCATGACCACTTGAGCTAACCCTCGAGGATTTTTTTAATATATATATATATATATATATA
>ML789949.1:124675-144212 GCA_009831015.1 Picea engelmannii
GGCCTTTAGCCCCTTCTTCCCACGAGATAAGGTGCAATCCTACAAATAGGTCAACCCAATGCCCGGACAAGGGGAATGGAATAAATGAGCGGGAGATAAGATGAAACAGTGGTGCTATGATGGGAGTGGACGATGGCTTTTCAGAAATCCCCCCAGTGGCAAACCAAGACCTATGGGCACAGGCTTGCTAGGGCACCCTGTCAATTTGCCCAAGCATGGTCAAGTGGGCTAATGTAAGATCCAAGCAGTTGTTAGAGATAAAAGGAATCAAATGCATATATTTAAAGGTTTCAATGATCAAAAGTGACACATACCATGATACCTGGACCAATTACCTCATGGAGCAAGAACCTCTTCTGATACAAGACCAAGYCGATGGTGATGGATGTTGTTGYTGCTGACAAGACAAAGTTGATGGGAGAAGAAAAGGATGGGCCCTCCAGGGCCATGCTCAGGTCAATCCTGCTCTCAGTACTCCATGTCTAGGACCTGTGGGCCTCGAGACATGATCTCCTAGTTATCCCTAAAAATCGGGGATAACATGACCTTAATTACAAATAGAGATTATCAACAAAGTTATCAGAACCATAACCGGACAAGGGTCAGACCAGCAAGGAACCAGACCAAAACCAACCTATGAACTAGTCTACTAAAAAATACATAAAATATCCAAATTATATATATATATATTAGCCCAATGGGTTTGCTCAACCGATTGTCACTACTGTTGTTGGGCATTTGGCTAGTTCCGCCTCAACAGGTGCCCCATTCGAATCCCCCTGGGTAAGGTGCACTAGTCTCCGCCGATGGATTTACTAGGGATGCCATCCATGAATATGGATAAGCATCCCTTAGGTTTTCCTTGAAAGAAAATTATATATATATATATATATATATATATAATCAGATCTCACTAGGAGAGTGAGTTGTGTGTTATGTCAAAATGAGGATAAAATTCCTCAATATATATTGTATCATTACCTTTAATTAATTTTAGGTCATAAAAATTAGCCGACAAGGCTTTAAACCAAAATCATATTGCTTTTACATTAAAATGTCAAATTAAAACCCTAACTGAGTTGTAATAAAGGTAAAATCCCCTTCAAGGGAGGCGCTAGCCCCTTTTAGGGCAAATGAGGCATCCAGGAGCAAAACATTGACCCTCAAGGGGCCTCTCCAACATGCCACACGTGCCACTGTTGTCCAGTCTGGCTCCAAGAATGACCATGACGTCATGGTAAGAATGGGGGCGCTTTGAGCCTTCCAAGGCCAATTTTCTACTGAAAAGGGGTCATTCCCCCTAGGCTGGGCTTTGCCAAAGTGCCTCTGGTGAAACGTCCTTCTTCTCAGGTGCAAAAGCTCAATCAAGCACTGCTATGTCTCTGCCCCTCTGACGGGTCTCAACAACCATCTGATGGGCTCTTCAGCCCCATGGAGGTCCGAGCTAATCATCTCCCCATGTGTACCGGTCCAAATGGTACCTGTCCGTCAAGCATGGTCCTGCACATCAAAAACTTCACCCTCCATGGGCTCATTAGTCACAGGGATCATAGCAATGTTAATCACGTTTCATCATTAATATTATCAATCATATGCATAAAAACCCTGATATATCATCCAATAGCTCAAAGACATTACAAAGACCTACAATACAAGGCTGAAGAAAAGGACAAGACACCCTATTGGGCTAGTATCTATAAGGAAAGGAAAGTCTCCAAGGGGTATCATCCAAGCCATGTAAAACGAGGTGGTGTGGATAATGGATGTCCAGACATACGGGTAGAGTGAGAGTCAGGGATGTATGATATTACCTGTGGGTGCCTTTGTAGAAGACGAGTTGTACCCGTCACAGATGCAATTTTTTCCAAACCCTTTCTTGCCTTTATTTTTTTTTCTTTATTTGCTTTTTTTCTTTTTATTTCAAGGACTAACTAGAGAACACTGCCTTGGCGTGGTGACCAGAGCTGACAGTGTTACCCACAAGCACTTTCACAGAGATGATAAGGCTGGCTCGTGATAAGACCCCCTTTCCCTCAGCCATGCAACCAAAGGTCACTGACCCGGCGTGGTAACCAGAAAGTGGCAATGTCATGCTGTTAGGCATCCATGAACATAATAGGCTAGCTCGTGATGAGACCCCCTATCCTCTTGGCTAGGTCTTGTTTTGTTATTTTTCTTCGCGTCCCTCTTGTTTCTTGCTAAGAGGCTTTTTACTGCTTTCTCAGGGATCCCTAGGCGAGGCATCTCGAGGTTTCATTTTAGGCTTTTAACTTTTACCAGTTGCTTTTACCTTTGGGCCTTTAGCCCCTTCTTCCCACGAGATAAGGTGCAACCCCACAAACAGATCATCCTAATGCCCGGACTAGGGGAAAGGGACAGATGAGCGAGAGATAAGATGAAAAAGTGATGATATGATGGGAGCGGACGATGGCTCTTCAGAAATCCCCCAATGGCAAACCAAAACCTATGGGTACAAGCTTGCTAGGACACCCTGTCAATCCCCCCAATCATAGTCAAGTGGGTTAATGTAAGATCCAAGCAGTCGTCAAAGATAAAAGGAGTAAGATGCATATCTAAAGGTTATAATGATCAAAAGTGACACATACCATGATACCTGGACCAATTACCTCATGGAGCAAGAGCCTTCTTTGATACAAGACCAGGTCGATGGTGATGGATGTTGTTGCTGTTGACAAGACGAATCTGATAAAAGAAGAGAAGGATGGGCCCTTCAGGGCCATGCTCAGGTCAATCCTGCTCTCGGTACTCCATGTCTAGGACCTGTGGGCCTTGAGACATGATCTCCTAGTTATCCCTAGAAATCGGGGATAACATTAACCATTTTTGCTCTAAGTTGTTTCGCTTCTTGGTATGTATACGCTCAAAAACACTCCAGCTGCGTTCACACCCAGAAGCACTACATGTCTAACTCAATATCCGAACTGCAAATTTCTGTAATTCAGGGCACTGGCTACCAAATTACTGCCACCAATAAGCTACATGTAAAGACAAAGAAGATTTAGCAAAGGAGTTTGAAAGTTTGACTTAATTTTTGCCATGAATAATATAATTGAAAGACTTTACAATTACTTACATGGTGGATCTTTTGCTCTACTTTGAATAGCCATAGCCATGCCAAAGGTACCAATACTCTCATTGAAATACAAGAGTTTGTTATGTATCTCATTTTGTTTGTTGCAATCAGGGACCATGCGTTCAATGCATTTGTAAATCCTTCTTTTACCTCCCCATCCGCTTCAAAATCTTTTGTGTAATGGTACCTTTCAAAGAGTCAAGAGTCAATGAGTTTGAAACTTTAGCTAAAGTTTAAACATTTGCAATTAAAATTTAATAATATATCTTAAAAACTTTGAAATTACTTACTACTTACCTGGGATTCAAGTAATATCCTGCAGCATGTATGTTGCAAAGGTCGATGGAGTTGTTTATTCCATATTTCATCAATGATTCTCCACAAAGGAATATACTTTTGTCTTTTACCCTGATATGCTTTCTGTATTGCCTGCTTGGCTTGATCCATGGCCTCATAAATAAAACCCATGGATGGTTTATCACCATCCATCATTCTCAACACTTTCACAAGAGGCGCATTAAATAGCACTATCTCCTCTGCCTTTTTCCAAAATGCTTTCTCATACACTTTTTCAACAATCTCTTTGCCTCCAGCCTTCTTGCTCCACTGAGATGCATTCCACTCATCACAAGAGAACATCTTCCTTAGGTTGGCTTTTTGGTCGAGCATGGATTGCAACATAAGAAAATTCGTTGCAAAACATGTGATAGTTGAACTGACAAGCTCTTTTCCACCAGAGTTTTTTCTCATTAGGGTCAAAACCCATGTGTAGTTGTAAACGTACCTTGTTATGCTTTTACCTTGTTCCACTATGTTTTTCACCCATTCAACTTTCCCAATATCCTCAAGCATGAGGTCCAAACAATGGGTTGCACATGGAGTCCACCAAATGGTAGGATGTTTTTCCTCTAACATCCTTCTAGCTACAACATAATTTGAGGCATTGTCAGTGATAACCTAAACAACATTTTGCACCCCCACCTCCTCAACTACTTCATCCAAAAGATGAAATAGTAAATGTGCATCTTTCACTTGATCAGATGCATCCATTGATTTAAGGAACATAATTCCTTTAGGGCAAGCAATAAGGAAGTTGAGAATGGTGCGGGATCATTGATCAGTCCATCCATCAAACATGATTGTGCACCTTGTTTTAGACCATGACTCCTTGAACTCTATGAGGTATTCCTGTACTCTTTCAACTTCATTTTTCAAAAGACACCCTCTAATATCCTCATAACCAAGTCCCTTGAAGCCCGAACCACATGAAGTTATAGCATCCAACATAGGTTCATAATAAACAAACCTTGCAGCATCGAAAGGTATGTTTGCATCATACCACCACCTAGCAATGCATTCCCAACCAACCTCCCTTTCTATCTTCTTCCATTTGGCATCAATAGTGGGCTGAGCATCAGGGGTAGTGCGGGGTACAAAAAATGACTCAAGGTTACCACGAGGCCTTTTGGATGTTGATGCACCAGCACCACTTCCACCAACATGTTCTTCCCCAGGATTGTTTCTTTGCTTAGGATTGGTATAAGGATCACGCCCAAGGATTAGGAAAGTAGAGGATTCCTCAAAACTAGGAATTTTATCTTGAAGATCATTCTCAAATTGAGCTCCACTACTACTTCTCCCCACCTCTTTTCGAACCTTCTTATTCTTGGCTTTCTCTACTTGATAGGCATCAAGATGGCCTTGCATCTCAGCTTTTAGTGCATCAAGAACTTTCTTGCATGGTTTTATATTCCCCCTTGCATGGGCTAAATATTGTTTGATCCTATTAATACCTCCCCCACCAACCTCCTTTTGGCAAAAATTATAAACCATTTTCCCATCAATCAATTGACAATGAACACATGTTGGATCCCTCTTCTCTTTAGGAACCATGGAAACAAACACAAATCTGCAAATAAAAACCCTATGTTTTTTTAATTGCTAGGAGAAAACACAATAATTTTAAGGAGTAATCACTATGGTTTTTGGGAGTAAGTGCATAGTTTACATACCTTGAAATCTACCCTAAAAAACCAGCTCCAAATCTGCCCAAGAAAATTTGTCCAAATCAGCTCCAAATATGCTCCAAATCTGGTCCAAGAAACTCAGCAAAAGAACTCTCTAAATGAGCCCAACAATCAGCTATTCAAATCGGCCTAGCAACCTCTCCAAATCAGCCCTACAATCAGCTCTCTAAAATCAACAAAAACCCTTAGCTCACAAACTCAAGAGAACCCAAATGAATAGTGTGAGTGAAATAGAGGGGGTGGGGTTGTTTTCATAGGTTTATTAGGGGCTCTAAACATTTCTAGAACATTCCATTCACATTGCATGCCCACTTTTTTTTTTTTAAATTACAAATCGGCTCACTTTCTCGTATGTACAGCGGCAGTACGGAACCGGTCATGAACAGTTTGAATCACTAGTTTGACCCAGTTTTGCCAGTGACTCGATTGGACTGATCGGTTTTACCGGTTCCGGTCCGGTTCTAGTAACATTAGTTGTTAGTAGTATAATGGATTAATGAGTGTGCTGGAAAACGAATATGAAGGTAGAAACCACAAGACCAAGTGCCTAATCACACCTTGGGCAAATGGATTTATGTGATTATAGATCAAAGAGGGCAAGTGCATGAGAATGTAAGGCAATAGGGGCTACTATGCATGCCACAAATCAGCCTTAGGTTCCTGATTTTTATAGCAGAAAAATATGTTGGAGGCCATTTGGTTTATTATATCAAAACTTAAGATAAGACAAATAGGTAAACAATACAACCAATTCTCCCGACAAGTTAAACAATAAAAATAATGAGGTGGTGACATATTTCCTCCAAAGTGCATTGTTATAGCATCAATTGCCACCACATATGCATTGATGATTTGTTTGGCTTTTCCCTGTCCTACTTGCAAACATCAATCCCCTTTACCTCCTCTGGATTCTTCAAAATCCATTATTTTTTGACATATACGCACCCTAACAGCCATGCAAGGCGCGTATACGCATGTTGCTCTATTAAGAGTCGCATACATCTCATTTTTGCTCCAAAAAAATATAATTTTGCATAATTATGCGCAGGGTTACAGGTTTGTCAATTTCTTAACTCCCTTTTACCCATACACAACCGTTTGCAACCACTCAAACCACTTGGAGATGGTATAAATTGAGTATGAGCCATGAGGAGAATAAGAATGATACTTGAAGCAAAGTTATCCTGGTTATTTCCCGCTTTGTCTGCGAGCCCTTGTTAATTCCATGCTGCTAATTCATGTCCTCAAACCTGGAAACCCTTGTTTCCAGCCTTTTCCATGCTTCAAACATCTAACCAAGAAGTTTCCCCTTGATCTTCTTTGGCTCTACCTAAGCATCGAAGTCGAAGGTACATCCTATAGTCAGTGACCTGGGTGGGGGGACCTGGAGTCCATTCAAGGAGCAGTGTCGCAACAAATGCAGGTGATAACTACCTAAATTCTATTGTCAAATAATAAAGATACTTGTTTCCCATGAAATACTTGTGTTCTTAGTATATGATGATCGTGTTCAAATATCTTGTTACATAGAATACTAATTGTTGCAATTATCTTTGTTTTCAATCATTTCCATACAAGTTAGTTATTGTATAACTGTTGCCCTTTGTAGTTTTCTGCTTCAGTATTTTGCAGGTTGGCAAATGAATAGTTTGGAAGGAGCACAACGGGATTTCAACCACGAGATCTTCATCAAACGTAGGTCACCCAGTTTACTAGTAGTTAGTCATTTGATCGAGTTAGTTACAAACTCCAATTGCATTCTTGGGATTTGGTTACATCTTTAAACAGTCAGTGCTCTTGTTAAAATTTTGGCAATGCTCATTTAACCATATAGACAATGTCACATCATTGTCACCCAACCATAGGCAATTACGCATGCCACCCCTAAGCACAATAACCTTTTCTTAGATATATTCCAGCAAGTCCACTAGAACCAACAGATAAACCCTAACCAGAAATACCAATATTGTTGCGGCAGCAGCACAAAATGAAGAGAGCGTACCTCTACCAATAGAAGATTACCTTTACCAAGAAAAGCACACAAGAGAGCTACCAGAAAGACTGAGATTACATCACGGCAATTGTTGCACTACCCTCTCCATACTTGCACCTCCTTCTACTGCAACTATTGCTCCTTAAAATTGTGCACTAGCTGAGTGAGTGAGTTATGTTCAAATGAGGAGCGCCTAACCTCTATTTATACTAGTCTGCCAAGGTGTCTTTTCATGTGGGGCTGACCTCACTTTCTGGAACCTTCTATTTACTTTACTATTAATCTTCTTGGGCCAACTTCTCTTCTAGGGTATTCCACATATGTTTAATGGTTCTCTTGCTTCCAGAATATTCTACTCTAAGTACAAAGGTTATACTGGAGGTTGATACCTCCTGCAGCTACCAAAACATCAACACTCCCTCTTAGCTAGGGAGGTATTAACTATGATGTTATTCACGTAATGGTCTCAATCACATCCATCCATATCACATGGCATGGGCAAGACTCACATGGTCTTGCAGACCACTCTACAAGTAGCATCACCACAACCACACAGGCTATCTCATGATCAAATAGATCATGTCACAAGCATCACCATCATAGCCAAACAAGCTCTGTCAAGTCACACACAGACTATCTGATGAGTCAATACATCACAGTCACCATCATGCCATATACTTGCTCTGTCATAGTCACACATAAACTATCTGATGGTCATGTCACAGTCATGCATCTAGGGCCTCATCAACACATGTAGCATCTCTCTAGTGGGCACAGCCTCATCGTCCTCTCAAACCTTATGGGTCTCGACGTCCTTTCGGACCTTATGTCATTACAGGACTTCAACTAGCTCACTCAAAGCTAGGCAACTAGCTAGTTCACACAAAATTGCGCTACTACCCAATCCACACGGAGTCTGGGCAATTTATTAGTTGGAGTCAGTTCACACACAAAACTGCGCTACTACACAATCCTTACGGAGACTGGGCAATTTATTAGTTTGAGTCAGTTCACACACAGAACTGAGCTACTACCCAATCCTTATGGAGTCTGGGAAACTATTCAGTTTGAGCCAGTTCACACACAGAATTGCGCTACTACCCAATCCTTATGGAGTCTGGGCAACTATTCAATTTGAGCCAGTTCACACACAAAACTGCGCTACTACCCAATCCTTACGGAGTCTGGGCAACTATTCAGCTTCAGCCAGTTCACACACAGAACTGCGCTACTACCCAATCTGTACGGAGTCTGGGCAATTGACGTGTCAGCAAATGACTACCCATCGCTGCCACACTCTGTAAGCTACTGCCCCAAGAATCGCATATATAACTCATCACTCCCTCTTACGAGGGAAGTCTTTCTGGACCACGCCAAGATTGTCCCTGAAGTATTCAAACTTTACCTTTGACAGAGGCTTGGTCAACACATCTGCTATATGCTCGTCTGTGCCAATATACTAGAGCTTCACAGCTCCCGTTTGCACCAGATCTCGGATATAATGGTACTTGATCTCGACGTGCTTGGACTTGTCATGAAACACAGGGTTCTCAGACAACTTTATACAACACTGGTTATCACAAAAAATACAACTCACCTCCAACTCGAGATCAAACAACCCTGCAAGCAACTTCTGAAGCCACACAGCTTCGCTACTAGCTGAACATGATGCTATATATTCTGCCTCGGTCGTATTGAGTGCCACACTAGTTTGCTTCTTGTTGAGCCACAAAGTCATAGCTAACCCCAAACTGAAGCAACATCCTGATGTACTCTTCCGATCTGTGACACTACCGGCCCAATCTGAATCAGCATAACCTTGCAGTGTTATCTTACGATCTAAAACATATCGAAGTCCAAAGTCTATCGTACCCCTCAGGTACCTTAACGCATGATTTTCTGCAATCAAGTGAACATGTCTTGGTTCAACCATATACTAACTCAAAGTGTTCACCGCAAAGCATATATATGGCCTAGTATTCGTCAAATACATCAACGAACCAATCATCTTCCTGTACATGGTGACATCCACTGTCTCGAAAGAAGTATCACTCAATAACTTCAAGTTCGTCACCATCGATGTGGGCATGGATTTACAATCCATCATTTCGAATCTCTTCAGGATTTCTACTGCATATTTTCCCTGGCTAAGAAAAATCTTGTCCAGTTTCTGCCACACCTCTAGACCCAAGAAATAATGCATCATACCCAGGTTTTTCATCTCGAATTCCGACGTAAGATTTCTCTTGCACTCAGCGATGAGCTTCTCGYTCCCTATTAGAAATAAGTCATCCACATGTACAGCAATATCACTGGTCCACTAYCCTCAACCTTGTAGTAAAGGTTGGGATCTGCTTTACTCTTGGYTAAACCCAAGCTCATCAAAAAGTTGTCAATTCTATCGTACCATGCCCTGGGTGGTTGCTTCAATCAAKACAAGGCTTTCTTTAACCTACACACAGGTGATTGCCTATCATGTGTCTCGAAACCTTGTGGATGCTTTACGTACACTTCTACTACACCATTCAAAAAAATTGTCTYCACGTCCATCTRGTGTACCTTCCATTTCATTACTGCAGCTATCGCAAGTATAGCTCTAATCGAAGTGTATCTCGCCACAGGAGCAAATGTCTCCTCATAATCTATTCCTTCTTTCTGGGAGAACCCACGAGCCACGAATCTTGCCTTGTACTTCTCGATACTTCCATCTTTCAAATGTTTCGTCTTCTAGATCCATTTGGAACTCACAATCGATTTCTCTTTCGGTCTCGGAACCACATCTCAAACATCATTCTTAATGATGGACYGGTATTCCTCTATCATGGCATCCTGCCATACTTTCTTCTCTGTAGCCCCTTCATAACAGGGAGGCTCAGCATCACATAAGAATGYYACGTAACTCGAATATGGTCGAGGTCTCTTGCTTTCTCTGAAAGAYCCATCTAGAGCACCATACTTTTCGGCATCCTGAATAATCTCACTASCCGAAGTTGGTCTTGTTTTCTTTGTATTCGTTTCTGCAGGTCTTTGTGGTTCTGCCATGTCATGGTCCTCTGGACCATGCTCTCCTAGCACTACATCATTACTTGCGTTTGTATCTGCAACTCTAGGAGCTTCAAGCTCCTCATCATGGATCTCTTTTGTATGATGTTGCCTCGATCTACTGAAGGTTGCATCCTCATCGAAGGTAACATCTCTGCTAATCTCGATCTGTCTGTAACCAAGGATGTAGACTCTATATGCCTTCGATGTCTCACTATATCCAGCAAATATACCCTTCTTTCCTGAAGGATCCAACTTTGATCTCTTATCTTTGGGAACATGCACATACACTAGACAGCCAAATATCCTCAGGTGGATGACCTTTGGCTTTTCTTCTGTAAACATTTCTTCTAGTGTCTTGTTCCCAAGTATACGGTGAGGAATTTTGTTCTGCACATATACAGTGGTCCTGGTTGCTTCTGCCCATAGATGCATCGGTAAATCTTGATCATGAATCATAGCCTTTACTACTTCCATTATCGTTCGGTTCTTTCTTTTTGCTACCCCATTCTAAGGACAGTTGTAGGGAGCAGTGAGCTCCCTCTTAATCCCAACTTCTCTGCAGAATGCTTTGAAGTCATCTGATGTGAACTCTCCTCCATTATCTCCTAAGTGAAGTGGTTGTCATTGGTCCACACACGTTTGAATGCACGATGTCCAAAACTTCTTTGGCTTTGTTGTCACTGCTTGGGAACGGGTTCTTCTTGATGGTCAGTCTGCTCCATGTCTCAAACTTGAGGCTATTCAATATGTTTCTGTCTGCAACTGTCATTGTAGCTCCCTCTCAGAGTTGTCACTGGTGACTTACTTTCATGGCAACCATCTTGGAACACATACATCTCCATGGTAACCTCCATGGAATTTGTAAGATAACCTAGCCGAGACAAGGGCAACAAGAGCAAAAGTATTTCCAATATAATAGCATTTTCATAAGAACATATCTATGGTAACAAGGATAAAGGACAATTTCATGGTATTCATCATAGTATTACCAAGGTGACATGCCTGAAAGAAAAACAATAAATATCTCCTAGAGGAGATGTTAGTTCATCTTGCAAACAAGTACAATAAGCATTTATATCAATAGTACTCACATGCTACGAAGTATTCATAGTACATAGCAATAATAGAACCTTTCAAAGATTGTTGTCACAACTATAGTGTTTACTTGTAATGTAGCAATTATCAAACTTGATATGTGCAAATTAGAAACTTATCAATTTAATCAATCAAACCTGGAACTTGGAGTCTTATCTCCAAGAATGATTGTTGTTGCTTTTCTTCTGAGTCTCCTTTACTCAATATGACAAGTATTCTCTCCAACCCGTCCCCTGTACTAAGCCAATATGCTTTCTTGACAGAAATCTAAGTTAGGGAATATAATGCAAATAAAATCTAAAATCTCAATCTTAATCAATCTAATACTTTGACTAAAGTCAGCTTATAACTTTAACTTTGACCATAGGTTTGACTTCAACCTGTGTGACTCAAAAAATCAACCTTGACGTTTTTGCTAACTGAGGGTACCAAAAGGTGCGCTAGGCTAGGGCGCACTAGGACAACCAAGAATTTGGCCCAACACTTCACTAAAAGTGCCCAACGAATTTGGGTTAGGGTTTGTTGTCGCTGCAAAACCAAAAACCCTATCTGGAATTGTTGGAAGAATGGCCAGTGGGCTGATCTAGTGCAATAATAATTTCAGCAACCTTCGATAAGTTGCTCAACAAGCTACCAAAAACTTCACTGGACTAGAGGAACTGCAACTGGTACTGCAACCGGCGCTGCAATCGACACTGCAACTGGTGTTGCAACTAGCACGGCAACTTCTTTTTCAATGAAGCCTTCTAGATGCCAAATGCCTTGACCTAGGGTTTAATGAGAAAACCCTAATTTTTTCAATTTCAAAATTTTGGAGATCTGATCCGGGGGAAAGATGTGCCCCCCTTAGGCGACCCTTTTGGTGGGTTTTGTAAGTGCTCAACGAGCTTGACAAAAAGGGAAAGTGACGATCTTCCTTCCAGTGGTTAGATTGTTCTGAAGGAAACCAGCTCTGAAACCATGTTAAAATTTTGGTAATGCTTGTTTAACCATAGACAATGTTACGTCATTGTCACCCAACCATAGGCAATTACACATATCATCCCTAAGCACAGTAACCTTTTCTTAGATAGATTCTGGCAAGTCCACTAGAACCAACAGATAAACCTTAACCAGAAATATAAATATTGTTGCGACAACAGCACAAAATCAAGAGAGCGTACCTCTACCAATAGAAACGTACCTTTACCAAGATAAGTGCACAAGAGACCTACGAGAAAGACTGAGATTACACCAGGGCAACAACTGCACTACCCTCTCCAGACTTGCACCTCCTTCTGCTGCAATTGTTGCTCCTTAAACTTGCGCACTAGCTGAGTGAGTGAGTGTGTGTTCAAATGAGGAGCGCCTAGCCTCTATTTATACTAGTCTGCCAAGATGTCTTTTCATGTGGGGCCAGACTAACTTTCTGGAGCCTTCCATTTACTTTACTATTAATCTTCTTGGGCCAACTTCTCCTCTAAGGTATTCCACATCTATTTAATGGTTCTCTTGCTTCTGGAATATTCTACTCTAAGTACAAAGGTTATCCTGGAGGTTAATACCTGCCGCAGCTACCAAAACATCAACAGTTTTGTTGTGGTTTTAACCCATAGCCATAGGGATTTTTCCCGTAACATGGAATTCTCCCTCAAGTAAGTTAAACAACCTAATCTTCAAGGTATAATATATGCTTTCAAATTCCTCCAAAGTGAATGATTCCTTAATAAATATGCAACCAATCATCACTAGTGGTATGGGTTGTTATCCAAGGTGGATCGACCCACCAACTACATCAATAAAAACTGCTCCATAGGGTGGATCGGCCAATCTAGAAATGTAGTGATGGCCCACAAATGTATCTCGACCAAATCACAAGGAATCAAGCAAATGTTCCAAGGTAACGAGTCCACTTGAAGATGAAGTCAACGGCTCATACGCATGGCATTATTCTATGGTCAAATCATAATGGAACAACCCCATCAAACCATGAATGCATTCTTGGCTAACAACGCATCCTCCATAATACTCGATTGCCCAATAATGAATGAGTGAACTCACAGCCCATCATCAGTTTGATTAAATGACCAAGTCATGCAATGATAATGTTGATTTTTCATAAGCATTAGGTTAAGCATGAAGTTCATTCCATTTTATCATTTAACCATAACCATAAATGTTGCAGCAACCAAGATCACAAGAAGAAGCACCATGCACAAGAACACAAAATGTATCCTGGGAAACCCTTCTCAACAAGGGAAGAAAACCCAGCCAAATCCTTTGCTATAATCTTCAAGAGAAAGACCTTTACCACCAAGAAAGACCCAGCACACAAGAGGGTGCTTAAACCCTAGAACTCTAGAGCCCAAGAGAGGTGTGCACCTTTTGCCAAAGAAGTGTACTTGCTGAAATTTCCAAACTCACAAGAAAGATATAATTCTACAATGGAGAATCATCTCTTACTTATATTAGACTTTGACCAATCAACAAAGGCGTCTATTGGCTCAACAGGGCCGACCTCTCTAAGACAACTATATTATTATTATTATTATTATCTTTTACATTTATTATTAACCATATTAAGGTGGGGCCGACTTGTACCCTTTACATAACAATTAGGGTTACAAGTAGGTCTGACTCTTGAACAGTATATAGCAAAGGATCTTATACACCCACTAGTGCTCATCCACTAGGGCCACATCCATAGGGATGTCATAGCTCTGATTCACTGCATTACACAGAAGAACCAGGTCTTCACACGTTCACCTGTGCTCGTCCACAGGCACGTCCACTCTACAGATTTGCTTTCCTTATAGGGTGCTGATCTTAATGATACAAAGTCTATAGCAAGTTATATGGTTCAACTTAGTACCAGTCCAGTACTTGGTTTCAGCAAAATGTGAGTAGCCTTGGTGGAATGATAAATGTGGATGTAGTTGGTATCGGTGTCCATATACCAATCTCCCATTGTCTCCAATATTTCCAAAGCTTCTTCGAAACATCACAGGCACTTTTTGCCGAAGAGCAAATCATATAAGGGAGCTAAGAAATTGTCCCAGATAGATGGGTTAGCGCAGCATGTATTTGCTCCTCGAAAGGTCTTTGCAATAAACATGCACTGGAGGAGATTCATTAGTCCAATTCCACATCATTTTGAGAAACAGATTTGTTGCACATATTATGTCCAACATGTAAGAAGGCATGCAAAATTCTGACTTGTTACCATCAGGCGTTGTTTGGACTCTTCTTATGGCTTCATTCATGGTGTGCAAGGGAATGGTAGCCTAGTTGAAAACCATGCCTCCATTAAGAATTTTATAAAGCAATGGGAGCCAAGCTTCTCTTATTTCTAACCCATCATTTTCTCCATACAATCTACTTGCAAGGACCACGGCATCTTGTGCTGAGGATTTCAGATTGATAGAGGGATAGGACTTTGTATCTCATGCCATAAATGTTCTGCCCTCATCCAACCATCCTTTCAGAATGTTGTGATAATTGTGTGTATCTGCAAACTATTTGCCCCAATTATTTGTTAAGCATTCCTCAACCCTCAAAAACTTGTAGTATAGTTCAAGGTTGCCGACTATGCAAGATGCAATGCATCTGCTGCCCTATTTCTATATTCATTCTTTCAAACAACCATTGAATAACATAGAAGCATGGGATGGCTTCTACTCTAAATGCAACATTATGTAAATAAGATCTTCGGATGTCATAGTTCATAGCAACATCTCCAATGTCCTAAGTGTTTGGATTCAAGAAAGGTGACTTCTCTATAGCATCTTTGTACTTTTGGAACAGTTCCCCATATAGTGTATCATGAGGTAGACTAGTATGGTAAAAGGTATCAAGATTCCATATATATCACTGTGGTGCCATCCTTCAACATTGATTCAGTGTTCGAACTTGCTCCTTTAGACCTCGCTTTCTTGGTTACCACTAGAAAGAACCTATCATTATGCATTTTGGAAAAACAACCGATTTCAATAAGTTTGCTTAGTATTTGAAACAATATTATGAAATCAAAAGATATTGAAGTCCTGGATTCATTCGAATTTCATTAGACTCAAAAGACATAACAAAGTTCATGACTTTTGAGTCAACAAAAAACTTTGAATAAGTGTTGGACTAAATTCAAAAATGTATCAGTGTTTCCCTAGATGTAACATACTCTGCACATTCAAAACAAGGGTGACTGGTATTCGAATGGTTGGTTTATCAAACAAGACCTAGCCCACGTCAAAGCATAGAATAAAATGGTCAACAAGTGATTTTAGGGAAGAGCAAGCCAAACGCAAGATGAGCATGGAATCATATCGAAAAGTGAGGCTCATAGGTCTGTTGTACAATAACTAAAACATTTGAATAATCAAAACATGGCAATTGAAATAGACTATGTTAACCTAGGGTACGCTAACTCGAAATGTAAAATATATAAATGCAAAACTAATTGTTGGAAATGAAATTACCTTGGTCAAGATTGATTAGTGACCACCTAGCTGCCAGAGACAGAAACCTTCACGCGTTTTAACTATAGATTTTAAATTCGACGGAGCAAATGCCATTCCTTCCTAGCAATTGACAGAAAGTCCACAAACCACTCGATAATCAAGTGAGAAACCCCTAGTGGAGACGATCCTGACATGAAAATGGTGAACATTTAAATGATAGCAGAGGCATTTCTTTTCCATAACTTTCAAACTTACCAACCTTATAAAGTGGACACATGCGAATGTTTTTTGTGTGACTTTGAATTAAATCATTTAACGTTCAAAAAGAATCAATCAAGGTCTCGCTAATTTAAGTGGTCAGGTTCCCTTTCATTGAAACACATTCGAGCCTAGCCAATACCCTGACTACAAAGTTGTTGAGGCATTGACCCTTTCGCATACTTTGAAAGAAAGGGCACCATAAACGTTGGAGTGTTTGAGAAAAGATTCGAAGTATTGAAGGATGGTGGACCCCGCATAGACCATCGGTGATTAAGGCAACTAGGACATTGGCCTCCTTTTAACTTTTTGAAATAACCTTGCTAAGGCTCTGATGGGAGCTTGGCTAAGTACCTTGAATGACAAGTAGACTCCCGATCCCTTATAGCCTTTTAAACTTCAACCCAAAAGTGATTGATGGATAAGTGGTTGATCATTGATGGCCCTTTGAAAGGCACTCAAAGCATGAAACTTAGTAAGAGGTCAAGTGGCATCGATGATCAGCAATATTTGAACCATCAATCAAATATTTTGAAGAAGAATCGCGACATTGGGTATGGATCAACCAATCCAAGCATCGACCTACTAGGCTCACAAGACAAAATCGTTTGAATTCAAAGCCCGGATATCTTCTTCTATCAAAAGATTAATCACTCAAAATGCAAAGCTTCATAATGCAAAGGGTTAAGCGCATTGAGGTCGTCTGAAACACCACCATTTCTCAAATGGCAGAGGTCGAAGGGTCTAATGATGAAAGATGAAATCTTCAACCCGTCGAGGGCTTTCACTAAAATAGTGATTCAAGTAGGAAGCAACAATATAAACCAAAGATCAATCAAAATAAAAATGCAAGGAAGTTGCAACTAAGTTTTAGAAAGATCATAAATCGTATCCTAGTCTATATCACTCAACCAATTAAAGGACAAAAGAAAGAAACAATATGAATACAGTGGGAAACAATCAAAAGCACAAAGGCAATTGAACCAAAATGTGAGGAAACAATACAAGGGATTTACAATCAATAGCATATGCAGAAAATTATAGGAGGGACCCATACTTTCATATGCGCTTCTTGAGGACTCAATGTGTTCTCTCCTCCTTGATTTGATTACATTATGATTTGAATCTCATTTCTCATATGATTTCTGACCTAAATTAGGTGCAAGAAGGGATTCATCCCCATCAAACACTGTCGGAGGCACTTGTGAACTTAAGGACCATCCATCCTCATTAAATGTCACATCACAACTTACCATTGACTTCCATTGTGTTGGAATGTAAAGTCAATAGCATTTGGAAGTCTCACTAAGCCCTACAAAGATCCTTTTGAAACTAAAGGCTCAACGTTAGTTTGTTTTCCTTAAGAACATGAATGTAAACCAAAGAACCAAAAACACGGAAACAAGATACATGTGGCTTCACACCAGTAAAGGCCCGCTATGGTGTTTTTTCATTAAGAATTTTGTATGGACATGTGTTTCATGTGTAGACAATTGTACGACATGCTTCAGCCCATAGACACATAGGCAATTCCATCTCATGAATCACTGTCTTGATTGTCTCAATCACAAACCAATTCTTCCTGTCTGCAACCCCATTGTTGATGGAGTCAAAGGCCACATCATTCCTCATCTGTCTGGCAAGAAGACAGCTAAGGATATGTGGGAGGCCCTAGTGAAGTTGTACCAGTCAGATAACCAGAACAAGAAGATGATGCTCAGGGAAAGACTCAAAAGCACAACGATGGCCAAGGGAGAGTTAGTTGTTACATATCTCACCAATTTCACTCAAATTAGAGATGAACTGGTAGTTGTTGGGGAGACCATGGACGAGTCAGAGCTGGTGAGGATAGCCTTGAACGGCTTCACCAAGCAATGGGACGTGTTTGTCGGAGGAGTGGTGGCTCGAAAGAAACTCCCTGATTGGGAGAGGTTATGGGATGACTTCACCCAGGAGGAGATGAGAGTTGATTCCTCATAGGCTAGCCAGCCAAAGAGTGAAGAGGAGGAGAATGTTGCTCTTCATGCAAAGAAGAGCAGTGGAGAAGGTTCCAGAAACATGAGAGAAGTGAAATGCTTTGCATGTCATAAAACTGGCCACTATGCAAGCCAGTGTCCCAACAAGAAGGAGGCACAAGTAGTAGCATTGACATCAACTGAGATCGATGACTTTGTTGAGAAATTCAAGGAGGAATTTTCTTTCGAGTAGGAATGTTGCAGGGTATAAGGACATTGGGGCAGGGATCGTGAATAGTGGATCATCTCACCATATGACGGGGATGAGGTCAATGTTCCTTAGTGTTTCGAAGACGGCCTCAAACTTGCATGTGAGAAGTAGAGATAACACCATCCATGTAGTGAAGGGGGTTGGATGTGTCAGATTCCAGCTAGAGTCAAGAGGTTCTTTGAAGGTGGTCGAGGTGTTGTTTGTTCCAGACAATGTTGCACGAAGCGGGAGCGTTTTAAGAAGCAGGAGCATCGAAAGCATCATTTTCAAAAAATCCTCCAAAGCGAAGCATCCCAGAAGCATCTGTTATATATATATTGTGTGTTTATATTCAAAAAAGAATGCAGAAAGACAAATTAGCTGCAGAATATATGAAAACATGCATATTTGTACATCAATATAGATAGAAATGGCATCCATAGTACATCAATGATTAATCATTCGAGCATTAACCATCTAGATTTTAGCAATTACAAACTTACAAACCAACATACAAATTTTTAAGCCATATTGATATAATAGAAAGTAGACCATAAACTTCTAAAATGAAATCAGATATTCAACAACTGTCAACAATAGCATGAGTCATGACCAAATAGTTATGTTTACAAAATAGGCCATCTACATTGAAGTATGAAGCAATGTTGAATATATCTCTGATATTTCAAAAATATCGGAAATGTCGGCGACATTTTAACCCTTCCGAAACTTTCTGTAGAAAATGTCGCGACACATCCGACACAATGAAAGTGTCGCGACACGTTCATTGTGTCGCGAGAAATTGGCAAAGTGTCGCGGGTCGATGCATTGTGTCACCCTGCTAAGATGACCCGTGGAAAAAAGTTCGCGTGAGGGGTTTTAGAGGCCGCGGGTCCTTTTTTTTTGTCATTGTTTCATTTGTGAAGTGTAAGAGAGCTAGAGAGGTGTGAGGGAAGTCATTGTGCATCTATCCAAGGAGGAGAAAGCCAAAGATCTTGCTTCCATTAGCACCAATGGAGAGATCAACATTTCCAGGTATGATCAAAAATGTTTTTCTTTTGAAGATTTGAACTTTGTTTTTTTAATTTTTAGAGTTAGGCTAGGGTTTGCAATGCGCCTCTTGTTGTTTTTGAATGGAAGATTCAATCATTCTAATTCATCTATCTCTTATTATTTAACCTTTGCAGTATCATGTGTTTATTTTTATTTTTTTTTGTGCCATAGGTTTAATATTTTCATCTAAAGAAAATGCCAAAGGCATTGGATCCAATGTGGGTGTATGGTGAACTAGTGCAACTTCCCAATAGACAAGTATTGACATGCAATCTTTGCGGCAAAAAGATTTTTGCAGGAATTAGCCGCTTGAAATACCACCTTGCCAAAATCC
>ML789949.1:152099-162811 GCA_009831015.1 Picea engelmannii
GTGTCAAGACAGCCTGTAGTGGGGTCCAAGGGGATCTTGGAGCGTAGATCAGTATCAAAGACCGAGTCTAGTGGACCAGTGACTTCATCCAAGACTGTCAAGACTATCAGTTGGTTTGACATGACATTGATGGATGAGGAGAACAAGTTATCAAATCAGAGTGCAGCAGAGGTAGCAGGAGAAGATACAGCAACAGCAGCAGATTTGATGGGGTCAAAAATATATCCAAGAGGTGACACCTTCCTCGCTAAGAGGGAGTGTTAGTTTGTAGCTCAGAAGGTGTCTCAGCTAAGCCTATGTATCCTAGTCTAGTTGATGGACACATTAAAATACCAAGAACAACTTTATTTAATTTTGCCTAAGTCTAACTCAAGAATTCAGAAAATTTTTGTTTTGTGTTGTGTGCGGCCCAGGCTAGTGGGTCACACGACTTGAGTGTTGAGTGGGGTCCAGCCATGAAGGGCGCCTCAATCTGAGCCATTGAAGGCTATGCTAGGCACACATCTCAAGGCAGAAAGGAGGTTGAAGGAAAGATAAATTGAGGGGCTGAGGGTGAGAGGGACACACAATTCTCATTTGTGAGAAGAGGAAGAGGGTGCTTGGGAAAGAGAAAGCAACTAAGGCAAGGGCGCTTGGAAAGAGAAAGCAGTTGAGGCAAGGGGCAGTTCTGGGCAGCGAAGGAGACCAAGGCAAGGGGTCAATCCAGGCAGGGTGAGCAGGCCGAGTTAGTTTCCAGACCTTGTTATTGCACCAAGGCCGTACACATGCCGAATTTTCTTAGCCAACAAGGGTCGTACACAGGCCGTACCAACTAGTGGCTACACAGGCCGTATTGGGCCGAGTTTGTGCAGGTCATACCCATGTCGTACGGGCTGGGCCGTACAGGGCCAGAAGGAGCTGGGTCGTACAGCTATTTGATGGGCTGAATTTTGCTGAGGAGAAGTGGAATTTCGCTGAGGAAATTTTCTGTCAGAAATTTCTGATATTTTGCTGCTGTAAAAATTCTCTTGAAATCCCAATAAAAGCCCCTCTTTGCTGGTTTTCCCCACACTGGGGTTTCCAGGGTATTTCTAGTGTTGTCTATTTTATGTGATTGGTTTCTGAATATGGTTTTGTTGTTTATTTTGGCTACATAACTCAGCTGTAGAATTTATATCAGCTATATTAATTTCTGAGTTAAAGAAATTATTGGCATTTAGTTTATGTTGCTAAGTTATAGAAAGTGAACACTTTGAAGGTGTACTCTCCTCCATTGTCTAACCGAAGCACCTTGATCCTCTTTCCTGCCTAATTCTCAATCAAGGCTCTAAATTCTTTAAATTTGCTAAAAACTCCATAATTTGCCTTCATGGAATAAATCTAGGATTTTTTAGAGGAACCATAATAAAGGAAACATAGTAAACACCACTTGTCAATGAAGGGGATGACACAGGCCCACAAACATCAAAGTGTATCAACTCGAGAATCATTGTTGACCTCTATCCACTAGTAGGAAAGGTATTCTTGGAGTGCTTACCAAGTGCACAACCTTTGCACACACTGGGGTTTCCAGGGTATTTCTAGTGTTGTCTATTTTATGTGATTGGTTTCTGAATATGCTTTTGTTGTTTATTTTGGCTACATAACTCAGCTGTAGATAACTTGCATAATTTCCAGAATTTATATCAGCTATATTAATTTCTGAGTTAAAGAAATTATTGGCATTTAGTTTATGTTGCTGAGTTATAGAAAGTTAACACTTTAAAGGTGTACTCTCCTCCATTTTCTAACCGAAGCACCTTGATCCTCTTCCTGCCTAATTCTCAATCAAGGCTCTAAATTCTTTAAATTTGCTAAAAACTCCATAATTTGCCTCCATGGAATAAATCTAGGATTTTTGAGAGGAAACATAATAAAGGAAACATAGTAAACGCCACTTGTCAATGAAGGGGATGACACAGGCCCACAAACATCAAAGTGTATCAACTCGAGAATCATTGTTGATCTCTATCCACTAGTAGGAAAGGTATTCTTGGAGTGCTTACCAAGTGCACAACCTTTGCACACACCAATCAGCTCCACCTTGAAATCAAACAATCCCTACACCATATTTTTCAACATGAGAAGAGCTCCATAGTGTAAATGACCAAAATGTTTGTTCCATAGCTCACACAATTTGCCATTATCATGCACCAAAGCTCCATAATTTTCAGCCACTGCAAGAAGCCTATAAAGGCCTCCTTCACGCACTCCTTTGGCCAAAACCCAAGGGATTCATGGTTGTAATATCTTATTATACATCGGTGTTCATCAAACTCAACTTTACATTTTAAATCTATAATAGTTGAAATAGAAAAGAGATTCTTAATCAAATCGGGCACAAGAAGAACATCATGCAACTCAAAAACATCACTTGAAGGGATTGTGAAAGGTATAGTTCAAACCCAAGGCCACTTGCATGCCCATTTGTTTTCCATGAAGCTTGCTGAAAAACTTTGGTTATATGACATATGTCACGATGCTCCACTCTCCACATAGAATCGAACATTTGAGGCAATATTAGTAGAGAGGACAAAAACATAGAAAAGGCGATTTCTAACATGGATGACAACCCATTCACCTCAACTGAAGTATCAGCTTACCCTTCCTTTTTCCAATATTCTCCTCTCGAAAATCATGAGCATAGTGCCCTTTCTTGTTACACTTGTAACAAGTCACTTGACTCTTATTCTTAGCACCAGAATCAAAAGTAGATGCATCCTCCTTCTTACTCTTCACATGTTTCTTTTCCTTCCTCATTTTCTTCATCTTCCCGATGAGAGTAAGGTCTTGGGCCTCTTCTTCACCCTGACACTCATTCTCATCCTGTTTCTTCTTGAACAAAGATATCCCAAAGTTGCTCATATGTTGGGAAGCTTTCCCAAGAACAAACACCTTGAAGAACAACTTCCCATATAGAGGCCATTCAGCAGGTAGGCACTAATTCTTAATCTACTATCTCTGTACCAATAGCAAAGAGTTGAGCTCTAAGCTCAATAATTTTCATGAGGTAGCTTGTCACAGTGTCTGAATCACTCATTCATATTGAGGACATCTTGCTCTTCAAATGCATCCTCCTAGAAATGTTGACACTCTAATAAAACGCAATCAAATCCTTGAACATCTCTGTAGCTAACTTCCCTACTATGTGAGAAATTAAATGGTCCTTCACAAAATCTGAAACTATCCTTAGCCTTGGCAACCTTCGATTCAAACTGAAGTAATTGTTGAGGATCAGTTGGAGGAGTTATTATACCCATCACTATGCCCCATAAATCAAGCTCTTCCATGAGCATCTACAACTTAAACTTCCAAGGGGTGAAATTATACACCACATCTAATCAGTCAAACTTCTTGAGACCTGTCCTGTTAGTGTTGGCCATTCGTACAACCCGTTGGATCACAACTTAAGAAAAAATATCAACTCAACCAATAAGAAACCAACAACCTTTGATAAGTCAAATCAGCCCTTCATAGGCACATAAAATATTTCACCTTTCACAGGATCAAAAGCCTTTCACAAGCATCCAAACAAATTGACCACTCATATGTACTTGAGCCTTTCCCAAGCATGGAGAACTCCACTCACAGGAACTTGATGGGCTTCACATCCCATGAAATCCTCATTGGCATAGGATCTCTCTCACATGTAGCTACCATTACCATTCAGTAGATGGAAGATTTCAAAAAATGGGTTATGATAGCATGTAGAAAACTTAATTCATGTGCAAATTTGATTCCTAAGATCTAAAAACTAAATCTGAAACAGAAAAGCTCTTGAACACAAATCAAAATTGCTTCTTTTCAAAATATAAACCATAGAATAATAGAGCAAGCAAAAAAGACATATCTTGATTTGAGACTAATCCACCAAGTATTCCACTGTAGATCTGAGCTTTCTACTTGATGAAAACACAAAAAAACAACACACGAGATTGCAGACCCAACACTCATAAAATCAATATTAGCACAAGAAGTTAATTTATGGATGAATAACAAAGGTTACAATTATAAGCTACGTGTGAGGATGAACACGTGATCCATGACATCACCCACCACTAAGTAAACTAACAACCCACTAAGCAAGCGGATCACTTAAGCCATCCCACCATGACTAAAAGACAACTCTTAGTGCACATAAGACAACTCATGTCCCAACAACCCACTGAGCCACCTTGACTTTAATGCAAGTGGATTCTCATCCAACAAACCACTAACTCATCTAACTAAGACTTGTTTTTGCACTCACCTGCTCTCACAAGTCATCAATGTTAATAAAAAAATAGAACTTCAAACCAGTACATCTGAAAATGAATCAAGCAGAGCCACACATACATTGACAAAGTTTGGGTTTCTAACTCTCAAAACCATGATGGTTCGCCAAGGATCAAAGCAACTTTCATTGAATATCTCATATTACATAATGAATTCCAGGATTTAGACTTGTGTCGCACCATTTCTGTTGCAACATCCTCTATTCATTATTACTCAGATACTCGACATATGTACGACATTCTTCTGATCACTCAAGGGATTCAATTGCCAATTTTCATGATGAACTTACGTCTTCGTGTGCCAAATAATGAATATAATCTCTTGTTGAGTTGTGGTGGAAGTTGAACTCTAACATCCATCCATATTACTGCTTCAAGGACAAAGCATCTCAAGAGGGGATGATTTGTAGCATAGCTAAATATATATTAGTGCCTAGTAACTAGGATATATATCAAATATTTGGCCCTAGTTAATTAGTATATTAATAGGCACCTTCCCCTAGGGTCATAACTATTCATAGTGACCCATCCCTTCAATGATATATAAAGAGATCGCATTCATTGTAATCATCACTATCATATTCAATATATAATATTAATTTGCTCTCCTTGATGGATTATTTGGGTTTGTCCCTTTTCCTAAAATTTAAAGATGGCTCCTCATGAGACGACACATTGTTTCAATGTTTCTATTCCAAAGAATTAGAAGTCCAATCCGACTTCTTTCCAAAGACATATTTGGAGTCATAATCAAAGAAGTTTTATTCCACAATCTTATCAACAAATATACCCAATAAAAGTTGACCTTGGATAGACTGATGGTTCTAGAATGCATCAATATTGTTTGGATCCTAAAGGACCTTTTTTGTCTTGTTTCTTCGTGTGCTTCGAGGACAAAGCCTTCCTAGACAATAGGGAACGTAATATACCTAAATTATCCTAATTATTTTAATAACATAATGCAGGGCCATTTTAGCGTAGTTGTATCTCTAAGGTACTAAGTCTTCTTGACTGCATATCATTCATTCTCGTATCGTTCACATTTATTATTTAATTAGTAATGTCCTCTAGGCATTATGGACTCGTCCGTTTTTTATGAATGCCAATGGCATCCCATGACTATCACAAGGTACATCACAAAGAGACACTAAACCCTCAATTGGGAGACAATTAGATCTCACATGGAAGATCTCAATAATCATGCAAATACACAATTTTTTACACGTGCTTCAATGTTCAAATATGAAATAAACCTAGAGATTTTTTTTCTTGTAAGAAATAGCCCTAGTTTTTAGTCATTGAGTTACTACATAATTGGGCTTGTGTGTGTGTGTGTTTATAACAATAATAATAATATATTAATTTTAAGGTCACCGACTACCCAAACACCAAATTGATGTATGAGACCCCCTTGTTTGTGGGACAAGGGAACCCCACCATGCAGCGCTTTAACTGCTTAGTCTACAGTGGTGTATATACCGTACCCCCCTCTGGATTTGAACCTATGACCTTGAAGGAGGAAACAAGTGGTCTTAACTATTAGGCCCACTCAGGCTGTACCACATTACCACATCATTGGGCTTGTGTATGACATTTCTTTATAAAGAAATAGTGTTACTGCACCATTAGTTTTGTCTATTTGTTTAAAAGGGATATAGTATTGCATCTTCCCAAACTGACGACACGTTTTTCAACAAATACACCCAAGTACATCCTTGCTTCCAATTTTCCAGATCTCAAGTACATCCAATTATTCACACATTTGGTAATTGTATAAATGCAAAATTAAATATAGTCAAGCCTCAAACCAACTGAGGCATACAACAAATCCAAAAGCATAGTACTTCAAAAATTGCCACAAGAAAATGCCACTTATTGGATACCTGAACCAGTTCCTCCAGCTATCGAATGACAAAGAACAAAGCCTTCAAGGCTGTCACTTCCATCTGCTTCCCTGTCAATCATGTCCATTATATCTTCTTCAACCTGTTCCCCCTGTAAATTTTAACAAGAGTTTAAGTTGAATTATCCAGGTGTAAGTTGTAAAGAAAGGACAGAAAACATAGAATACTGCAGCATAAAAGAAACTACAGATTAGTAAGAAAGAAATGGTAGAAAAAACCCAAAACAAGCTTATAATAATAAAAAAGATCAATATTTACCACTTTAATACCTCTGATCCAACCCTTACCTATGATCGTCATCAAAACCATCCTACGAGTTTACACTTTAAATAACATTGAAGTATTATTTCCAATACAGTAAACACAATTATCATATAAGTTGTTGTATAACAAATAACATGGTGTGGCAAAGCTTGAGCAACCTGTTGATTTCTTTTTGTTTTTCCGACAGTTAAAGTATTATATTCTTTTATTATTATTTAATATGCAAAAGGATCACAACTGAAAGATAGATATCCACAGAACAATAAGATATATCCTCGGGGAAACCCTCAAGGGGGAGAAAACCCTGCAAACTTTCCTCAGTATAGATTCCTCCAACATGTACAATGTCATACAATGCTCTTTCACAAAATCAAGACCAAAGAGACCCAAACACGAACCAAGAATAGCCTCCTAGATAAGTGCACACTACTCTCTTCTACTTATATTCAATGAGTGATCAAAATGACTCGATATAACCACTATTTATACTCTAAAAGACCTAAAAGACATGACTTATCAATAAACCCTTTAACAATTACACTTAGGAATAACCAATACAATTACATTTAGGAATAACTTCCGAAATTACATAAAATCTCAACACTCCCTCTTAATGAGGAAGGTATTCTATCCGACACAGACTCTAACACTGTCACCATCCACACGAGCTCATGACCATTGATTGTCGGACACACAAATCTATACATCACAGGAAATCCATAGTGACTTCACAGCATGCATCCAAGGCCGGTGGGTAGCTCTCCAATAGCTACAACATATCATCATGAGACTATCCAGTTTCCCGCAAAAAGCTCGAATATCTTATGCATGACATCCAGTACCCTCCGATAACATTTGCACCTCGTCTCTTCAGCATGCATCCAGGGCATGTGGGTAGCTCTCCAATAGCTACAACATGTCATCATGACATCCACTACCCTGCGATAACATTTGAAGCCATCACCCCCTTTGAAGAGGGACTACGTCGAGCTTGTCCCTAAATTACTCGAACTTTGTCCTTGACAATGGATTTGTCATCACATCCGCAACCTGCTCATCGGTAGCCACATATTGGAGCCTCATTACTCCCTTCTGCACCATATCCCTGATATAGTGATACCTTATTTCGATATGCTTCAACCTATCATGAAACATCGGGTTCTCTGACAACTTTATACAGCTCTGGTTGTCACAGAAGATACATGTCGCCTCCATCGCAATATCGAATAATCCAGTCAGTAATTTCTTAAGCCACACTGCTTCGCGACTTGCTACCACATACTCTGCCTCAGCTGTACTGAGTGCTACACATGACTGCTTCTTACCGATCCATGAAATCATACCAGATCCCAAAGTGAAGCAACATCCTAATGTACTTTTCCGGTTTGCAATATTATCAGCCCAATCTGAATCCGAATATCCAAGTAGACTAATCTTACTGTCTGCAACATACTTGAGCCCATAATCCATTGTACCTTTAAGGTACCTCTTCACATGTTTTACTGCAATCAGGTGAACACGTTTGGGTCAACCATGTACTAACTCGGGGTGTTCACAGCAAAACATATATCTAGTCATGTATTTGTCAAATACATCAATGATCTAATCATCTACCTGTATAATGTAGCATCCACAACCTCTGAAGTCGTATCATCCAGTAACTTCATATTTGATGCTATTGGTGTAGCCATCAGTTTACAGTCCAACATCCTGAACCTTTTTAGGATCTCCACAACATATTTTCCCTGATTTATGAAGATCTCATTCTTCCTATGCCATACCTATAGACCCAAAAAGTAGTGGATCAAACCTAGGTCTTTCATTTCGAACTCTGCAGCGAGTTTTCTCTTACACTAAATGATGAGCTTCTCCACCCCTGTCAAGAACAGGTCATCCACATATAGTAGTAATAACATTGGTCCATCATCCTAAACCTTGAAGTAAAGGTTAGGATCTACATTGTTGTTGGTAAATCCCAAGCTCATCAGAAAACCATCAATCCGACCATACCATTCTCTAGGTGCCTGCTTCAATCCATATAATGCCTTCTTTAACCTGCACACATGCGTCTCCCTGTCATGTGTCTCGAATCCTTGTGGTTGTTCCGCATAAACCTCTTCCTCTATTACCCCATTCAAAAATGTCGTCTTCACGTCCATCTGTGAACCTTCCATTTCATCACAGTAGCTATTGAAAGAACGGCTCTTATTGAAGTATATCTTGCCACAGGAGAAAAACTCTCCTCGTAGTCAATTCCTTCCTTCTGAGAAAATCCTCGTGCTACAAATCTAGCCTTGTATTTCTCAATGCTTCCGTCTGCAGCATGCTTCGTCTTGAATATCCACTTGGAGCTCACAACTGGTTTTTCCTTGGGTCTGGGAACCACATCCCAAACGTCATTCTTCACTATTGACCGGTATTCCTCGACCATGGCATCCTTCCATTCTTTCTTTCCTGCAGCTTCTTCATAGCTGGTAGGCTCTACATCAATGATATCACACAATAATGCCACATAGTCAAGATATGGTTTTGGTTTCTTGAATTTCCTAGATGATCCATCCTGGGCACCATATCTCTCTGCATCTTTGATGGCCTCTTGTGCACAAGTTGATCTTCTCTTTTGTGTAGGCTTCTCCATAGACCTCTATGGTTTGGCCATATCCTGATCCTCGGGAATGGATTCCTCTGCTTCCACTTCTCTTGTCTCCGCGGCTCTAGGAACTCCATTCTCTTCGTCATGAGATTCCTCTACACGACCCTACTTTGATTTGTGAAAAGATACATCCTCAGCAAAGGTTACATCCCTGCTAATATCGATCTTCCAGTGACCGGCAATGTATACCAAAGTTACCAGAACCGGACCGGTCATTGAACCGATCGACCCAAAAAACCGGAACCGGGAAAAAACCGGATCAAAAAACCAATCACTAAAAATACATAAAATATTCAAATTTTCAAAAACAAATACATATTCATGTGAATCCAAACCATTAAACACAAATTTGCAAAGTTTAAAAAAAAAAAAACTAAATTTTAAAAAAAATGTGAATCCCAACCCTAAATTTAAAAAAAAATCTAAATTCCCCCTACCTTTTCCACCCACGGGTCATGTTCATGGAACCGGCCGGTTCAGGCAAAAAAACAAGTTCCGTACGGAACCGGTCAGGGGCAGTTCGAATCGGTGGAGGCTCAGAACTGGTTGGACCGGCCGGTTTTACCGATTTCGGTTCAGTTCTTGTAACACTGATGTATACTATGTAGGCCTTTGATGTGTCACTGTATCCAACAAATATACCTTTCTTTCCAAATGGGTCCAACTTTGTTCTCTTGTCCTAGGGGACATGCACATATACAAGAAAGCCAAATATCCTCAAGTCGTTGACCTCTGGCTTATCTCCTAAAAACATTTCATCCGATGTCTTGTTTTCAAGAGCTCGATGGGGACTTTTGTTCTGTACATACACAGTTGTCATCGCAGCGTCTGCCCATAGACACATAGGTAAATCTTGATCATGGATCATGGCCTTCACTACTTCCATAATTGTCCGATTCTTTCTCTTTGCCATTCCATTTTGTTGCGGATTATAGGGAGTAGAGAGCTCCCTCTTAATCCCAACTTCTTTGCAGAAATCTAAGAATTCATCTGAGGTGAATTCTCCTCCATTGTCTGATCTCAACGTCTTTATCTTCCTTTCTATTAGGTTTTCTACTAGTGCCTTGAATTCCTTGAACTTACCAAATACTTCACCTTTTGACTTCAAGAAGTAAATCCAAGTTTTGCGTGAGTAATCATCAATAAAAGATACATAATATATGTACCCGTTGAGCGATGGTGCTGACATCGGTCCGCATACGTCCAAGTGTACAATATCCAAGACTCCTTTGGCTCTACTATCGCTGCTCGAAAAGGGGTTCTTCACATTCTTTCCTTGTGCACAACCTTTGTACACCCCATCTAGATTCACATGAATCTCTGGTAGGTCTGTTACCATCTTGCTCATGATTGGTAAAGCTCTGTAGTGTAGGTGGGAAAATCTCCTATGCCATAGCTCACTTGAATGCACAGTGTCGTGAATCAATGTTGAATCTAAGCGTCCCTTTAATTTATACAGTCCTCCTTCTTGGACACCGATAACAACTGCATCATCAAATGTCTTTCCTTTTCGCCACATAAGAACTTCTCTATCTACAAATGCAACCCTGAAACCCTTCTCATCCAAAGTTGAAATCGAGAGAAGGTTCTTCTTCAAAC
>ML789949.1:163564-177787 GCA_009831015.1 Picea engelmannii
GGCCTAGTTCTTTTCATGCTTTGCCTTGGCCTCATCTTCCTCTGGTTTTGAAACTTCCTCCTCAACAAATCTTTCTAAATCATGTTCTTCCAGAAGGAGGCCTACTCTATACTTCCATGCTCTGAAGTTTTCTGCTCCTTCAGGCTTCTCGTCAATTTTGGTGTTGGTAGTCATCCTACTTGGGAAGATGAAGTTAGTTTGCCAAAATACTTCCAAAAATCTGCAGAAAAATCTTCTTTTTCGGGCCTGCTTTGATACCATGTTGATTTCTTTTCGTTTTTCGAACGGTTAAAGTATTATATTCTTTTATTATTATTTAATATGCAAAAGGATCACATCTGAAAGATGGATATCCATAGAACAATAAGATATATCCTCAGGAAACCCTCAAGGGGGAGAAAACCCTGCAAACTTTCCTCAATGTAGATTCCTCCAACATGTACAATGTCATACAATACTCTTTCACGAAATCATGACCAAATAGACCCAAACACGAACAAAGAATAGCCTCCTAGATAAGTGCGTACTACTCTCTTGTACTTATATTCAATGAGTGATCAAAATGACTCGATATAACCTCTATTTATACTGTAAAAGACCTAAAAGACATGACTTATCAAAAAACCCTTTCACAAATACACTTAGGAATAACCAATACAATTACATTTAGGAATAACTTCCGAAATTACATAAAATCTCAACACAACCAACGTCTAACTAAATGCAGAAGCAATTACTGATTTATTGCTTATGGCACACAAGACAATGATCATTCAAACTATAAACCATTGATGAGATTTTTTCCAATCCATCTAATTATGAGTTTGCTTAGTTTGACATCAAATAAGTAGAACCTTACCCACCTCATTGAAGTTTGGACTTTTATATACACTTCTTTATAGCGTCAACATAAAGATAAAAAAAGAATTATCTACTTGATTTTTTATGCCATCCTTTCTCCAAACCTTCATCTAATAACCCTAGCTGACTTTGTTCATGTTAAAATTAAACAACTGCAAGAGCCATTCTTCGAGAGGATGGCATAAGACCCTAGCTGAGATCTAGGGCCCCCAGTACACTCCTGGGGTTCTTGGTCTGGGACTAAGCAATTAGAGCCATGGCAAAAGACCTTGGTGAGGGCCCCCAGTGTATTGTTGGGGTTCTTGGTCAAGGACCAAGCAGTTTGATGATGTAAGTCCCGAGATGTGTTCTAGGGCCCCTGGATGTGTTCTAGGGAATCCTTGCTCGGTGCTTGGATTGATCCTTGGTTGTGTACCTTGGTGAATAAGACCCTAGTGGTGATCTAGGGCCCCTAGATGTGTTATGGGGTATCCTAGTCTGGGACCAGGTGGTTCTTGGTTAAATGCCAAGACGAGATGATGTGTGATCTTCTTCTCTCCCGAGATGGTCCATGAGGCCTAGGAGCAGTTAAGAAGAAGGACATGATCACATCAGTGACATTCCTCTTATGTTGGGATGACATAAGCTTATAAGTTATCATGAGACCCTTGTGGACATTTTTCCATTAAAGAAGACCCCTTTTGACTGTCTTGTTGTCTCCCCTTTCTTGTGCCATGTCCTTTTTAATGTTTATGTGGTGTTGGTCTTTTCTAGTCACTTTGACTTGTTGACCTTCTAATTAATATTTTTATAATTAAAATATTAATTATTTTTTATTTGTTTTATTATTGGGTTTTAATTAACCCTAAAAGTTAGGGATAATCTAATTAACCCTAACCCCCACCTAAACTATATAAGGAGACCTCTTCCCCTCTCACATACAATTCATTCTTCCTCCTTTAGCTCACTTGGTCTGATTTTTGTTGCGGCCCTCCTTGCTTCAATTTGGTCTTTATGGTACGACCTCCTTGGGTTTTCTCTCTCTTGCTAGTTTGGAGTTTCTTGTGCTAGTGTAGGGTACGGTTGCCCTAGATCTAGTCTCCTCTTGTTGTTTAGAGTGGTGCAGTCGTCTCCTCTTGATGTCTAAGTGATGCGGCCCTCCCCTCTTGCTGTCTATTAGGGTGTAGCCTCTTCCTTTGGTCTGGAACAGTGCTACGGCTCCCTCATTAGCAGTGCAGCTCTCTCTTTGGTGGTTGGTATAAGGTGCGGCCCTCTCTTGTTGACCCTAAGGATCTTTCCCAGGCTGTCGTGTGTCCTCCTGATGGTACTTGTTGAGATTTGGGTACCTTGGAAAGTGGTTCCCTTGTGTTTGTGAGCCTCTAAACACATGTGGGAAGTACTTTGTACCTTGTATCATGTACTTTATGTCTAATTTCACTTTGACTTAGGAGATTTAAGTCAAAAGTGAAATATGGTCATTTAAGGCTAAAATGACAATTAATTCACTTTGTGGATGAATTAAGGGACATAAAGTGAAACTATGGAAACTTAAGTAAAGTGGGATTTGAGTTGAGATTTACTTGAGATGATCTCAACCATTGACTTAGGATGAGATGAGATGATCCCATTCATTCATTTCTTAGGTTTCCTTATGCATCCTTAAGGAGGGTGCAAGGGCAAGAGGAGGTTCATTCATTCACTCTTATGTTCACTTGAGGAGAAGGAGGAAGAGCATGAGCTTGAGAATGGAGGCATTGGAAGAGGGAAGCTTAGGCGCTTCCTTGCATGGAGGAGCTTTGGGATCTTGAGTCCCTATTAATTGATGGTGGTCATACTTGCAGAGAGGAGGGCGCACTTGAGGAGGAGGGTGCATCACTAACAGGGAGCATCTACAGTTGGAGGAAGTCAGATCTGAGTGTCTCAGTGGAGAGGTAGCATACCAGAGCACATTGTGGTGCAAGGGTTTCTTCTTCAGGGCATCCAGGGTCAAGGGCGCTTCACTTCATCAGATTTGGTAACAAGAGGAGAGGGTGCACTAAGCTTGGGCGCATATCTCCTTGGATCCTTTGGCATAGCTCGAGAGGAGCTTGCTTTGTATACAGGTTCCATCATATTGTATTTGTTGTTGTATCTCATGCTTTAGACACCACTTATATATACTTCCATTCCAAACTGGTTTTCCCCGGGGGGGTTTTATCCAGGGTCATGTTGACCAAAAATACCTGTGATCATTTTCATGTATGTAGAGTTTAGAACAGCATTATTTCAGCACTAAAAGATCTATAGGTGTGTTATATAGATTATGGTATGCATGTGCTAACATCTTGTGACAAAACTACATGCTAGAGCACCCATTTGGCCTATGTAACCGTAGCAAATCAGCGAATAAGTTACTGAACAGTTTGCTGTCTTAAAACAGCAGCAAACCATTGTTAGACAGTTGAAACTTAGAGCCAACTTGAGGTCAAAGACAGACCTAGTTGGCAGCTTGATAGGACCTGGAAAATCTCCAGTACTGTCACCTTCTTGAAGCTGCCGCTGTCTCCTTTATGCCACCTATGTTGCTGCCCCTGCTGTTTTGGTTTGATCAGTTTTGTTAAGGCTGTAAATGGCCCTTCTTTTGGACAGTAGTGTCCTTGTGTCAGCCTAGTTTGCCTTGCTGATTAAATTTTCTGATATTTACCCTAAGTTCATCTTGGCAAAATCTGTCCATGAGATCATGATGAAGATCTACCCTTGAGGGTTTGATCCATGACCATTATAGCTTTTTCTGAGCATACAGAAAAGAGGACAGCAATAAGTACATCAGGTAAATCCATTCTTTGTTTTTGGCTATGGTAATGCTCAGATCTGTTTTTGCTAATGTTCAGATTTTGTTCTATTCTTTGTTCAAGTTAATGTTCAGAATTGTTTCTTGTTTTGCTAATGATCAGATCTGCTCATGTTTAGTAATGTTCAGATCCATCTTATTATTTCTGTGATCAGTTTACTTCAGAAATTTTGAATTAATTGCCGATCTATATTTACTGTAGTAAATAAAATTAAAAGAATAATTCTGTTCTAGTTTACCCTTGATTTTCTAACAGTTCAGATGGTCAAAACTGCATCATATATACAGAACATGATAGATACAGTTCTTCACCAAGGAAGTGAACATTGGCTTGCATCTTCATGACTTAATACAAGAACACCATGCAATATCTGACATAAAATTATCGACTTCCCCCCCCAGCCCCCCCTGCCGGCTCAAGGAAGTTAAAACTGAATTTTGATGGAGCCTATAAGGGGACACCTGGCCTAGCTGGATAGGGAGGGGTTTTAGACATCATGATGCAAAAATACTAAGAGCCTATTAAGAGATTGTGTGCAAGACAAAAAATAAGGCAAACTTAGAAGCGCTTATCCTAGGCATTATGGATGCCCATAAAGCCAACCTCGAGAAGGTTATCTTCGAAGGGGGCTCACAGTTGGTAATAGATATCGTAAATGATAAATCCAAAATCTCTTCATAGGAGTGGCCAACAATATTACCTGGTGTAAATGGGCAATTCAAAGCTCTGGACGACCATCAGTTTATACATATTCGAAGATCAACCAATCAAGTGGTGGATTGGTTGGAAACCAGAGCAATAGCTACGAACAATGGCCAAATCTAGGTTTTGTTGGACCCCCCTTGGTGGAGAAAAGGGGATGGAAAATGATCAGCCTAGACACTTAGGCTCACCACTCATCCCTGACTCTTCTTATGCTTGATGGGAAAATCCGTAATCATCATTACCGAGGGGGTGCACTCCAAAATTCTCGTAGTCAGCACCATCACCTTGAGGACATCCTATGCATTGATATGAAGGCAGGGTATTGCTACCATATTTGAGATTAATGAGGGAGAGGCTTCATACGTTGGAATGTGAGGGTTATTGCAATATGAGTTTAGCTTCCTCCCAACACTCTCCCAACCCTTCCATTCATGTGAGTCATGTACCAAGGAAAACTCAAGAAGAAGAGTTCAACCCAAAACTAGGGAAGCATCAGCAACAAAAACCTAGCAAGAAGACCGCTTTGAATTGAGAGAGCAGTTCAAATCTTTAATGCAACTAAAAGGCCACACTACTAGCTTGCAAAAGAAAATTTCACAGACTCCAAAGAATTCTTCTGTTACAGTCAAAAAATTGTATCTAGAACTTTGTGAATTTGAGCAAAGGCTTAGAGACAGGTATGAGCATACTTCCAACATACTAGCAAAATTTGAAGAAAAAACAATGGACTTACTAAAAAAACCAGTGGTTCGATACAAGGTATCTAAAAAGTAGAAGCAGATTGAGAAAGCCCTCAAATCGAAGATTCACAACAACATGGAATATTTGGTGGACTTCATGGATAAGCAACAACCCCTGGTGTCCATGGAGAAAGAACTAAGTGAAGTACCCTTCTAGTGAATGAACATCTACAGGCTCTCCTCAACTACAAGTTTGAAGATATGATTTTTATTCTCTACATTTATTTACCTACCTAGTTTTGTTATGCTCCCGGCTTTAAGTAAATTTAGGAAATTTTGGTTTGATTTTAGGTTTGCCTTCTCAGGTTTTTGTAAAAGATGTATAAAAGAACATTACTATAAAATCATGATTTTGGCTTGGATAGTTGTTTTGTAGAGACTATTTGTGATGTGCATGCAACTCTTAGTAATGGGATTTTTGATATATAAATAAAATTTTCATTTTATCAATAAAATGTTCAATTGGCTCAATAATTAGATAGGCAGTTTCTAATCTTGCTAAATTTAGCCAATTATACTAATCGCACTTGTAGAGCTCAATAACTGGGTCAATTACTTGTGTTTGTAGTTTTTCCATTTCATTTATTCTGGACCTTGTGGCTTCTACTCTACCTAGCATTGTAGGCATGCCTGCAATAGCCTATTTTAAGAAATTCATGTTTCGTACTTTCAGGCAACTCATAAGAATGTCAGTGGATTTAAGCTCTTAAGTAGTATCTAATTTGCTTATCCAAGTTTTAGAGGATGTGTCTACCATTACACCAACTTAAGACCTAGGTTTGGCACAACATTGTCCACACTTATATGGATATAATCTCAAGAGAACACCTCCTAGGTGACTTATTTTCAAATCCATGTGCAAATCACGTGTGACTTTGACAGAACAGACACCCTAGATTCTTATAGCTACAGAGGACCTTAGAGTTTAAGGCTTAAAATGCATACGAATGTACTATCTCTTTGTTACTTTACAATCATAGTATAAGTTTCTTTTGTTGCTTGCTAAAAGCATTGAAATCAAAACGTTTTTCTTGAGAAACACATCTTATAGAAATTCTTTGGCTAAGCTATCGTGCTATGAGGTGAAAATCTATGCCATGAAAATCACCCGGGACTTACACACGACCTCATCCACACCCACTTGGAAGGTTTTGAACCCGGGTATCCACGTTCATACAAACATGATCAGCTCACTACTTGCCACTAGACCACACTCCAGTGGGCAAAAATGAAGAAACAATATTACAAGTAAAAAAATAAAAAACTTAACAAAGTTTTCTTATGTGGGGATTATGGTCAAAATTTCTACCTAATTCAAAGAATCTCCCTATCGAAGCTTTAGATTCCCTAATCCATATGAGAGGACAAGTCTTTCCAATTTGCAATCTAGGGGTTGCAATTGGTCCTTAATATGATTTCTAGCTCCCCTCCTAAGTTCAAAAGAATTTTAATCTAATTCATCCGAAATGGATCATTATATAATTTGTCATCTATTTTTGTACTTCCTAGGTGGAAAAACTGGAGCTATTAGCTTGTAGGGCCCAATTTAGAGGCAGGTCCTGCTTTGATGATTTGGAGTCTAGAAACTTCCAAATCCTGTTTGATCCCTTAAACGATCATTTTTGGGGTCAAAACTTTGCGAACAAAGTTCGTAACCTCTCAATGTTGTTCTACACATTGAGAACTTTCCAACGACACAAAGATCATCTCGATTGAAGTTCGTATGAGGAAGTTATACCTCTTGTAAGTTGACCTGTCCTATTGACCACCATGATACTAAGTGGATGACACATCAGCTTCCATTACTCACACATGTGGAGCTAGTCATGTGTAGACTTTCAAGAAGATTCTAGAGGGTCCAAAACCCTAACCCTAATCAAGAGTTGAGGCATGCAAAAACCCTAACTATAACCCTAAATGGTTGTCAAGCCATGTTAAATACTAAGCCACTAGGATAGAAAGGGGTTCCATTCTTATTGTATTTGTTCCATAGTAGAGTAGAGCATTCAGAATGGGGATATTGAAGCAAAACTCTGGAAGTAGAAGATCTTGTAGCAGCCATATAGGCCATAGTGTCTATGACAACTCCATAGTGAGTGCACTTTCTTTCTATTTGCATTTCATAATTGAGAAAAAAGAGCAAGGCATAGGCCTCACCTTCTAGCTGGGCTTTTTTCCCGTATTGTGTTTTCCCATGGTACATCGTATGTTCATTGTGTGGATGGTGTGTTATTTGCTAAGCTTCTTTCATTTCATTTTCAACTTATTTCACTATTTTGTGCGCTAAGCTAGTAATATTAAATCTGAAACTAAAGTAAAAATATTGCAAAATAAAGAAATTGTGAAACATTGTAAGATATGTTGTGACAAATAGTTGCGTTGGAATATCCATGACAATTTACAAATCATATTGGTTTCAAAGCAACTTTCTTGCAACATCCAGGAATTGGCGTAAGAAAGAAGTCTCAAAACCCTAGCCATTGCAGATGAGCACAATAACAATCCAAGAGATGAGTGGGAGGAGAGATTTTCAAAGTTGGACACACAAGTCATTGACATTTCTTGCAACATGGCCAATCTCATGGTAGCTCTAGAAAACAAGTTTGGACATTTCGGGGTGTTTGGTAACTCTAACTGATAAGTTATCTTGAACAAGAAATTTGGAGATAATGAAGACCCAGAAAAGGAGTCGAAAAAAGAGCCAAAGAAAGAGAGACCAAGCTCTAATGCCATCAATTCTTCCCAATCTCTATTTAAAGTGGAAGTGAAAGTGGACATCAAACCCTACCAAGGTGAAATTGATGTTGTTAAGTTGAATCAATGGTTGCAATAGTTAGAAGTTTATTTCAGTGCACATATCATAGGAGAAGAGAAAAAGATTCCATTTGCCTAACTGAAGTTAGAGGGCCATGCCCAAACTTGGTGGAAAAGTCACACAAAGACCCTTAGGTTGGAGTGTGATCACCCAGTAACTAAGTGGAAGGTGTTTAAGACCCTCATTAAATCCTAGTTCTACCCTATTCGGTACAAAGAGGTCCAATGGATCTGTTGGCATTACTTCTAGCAAAAGCAAGGACAAAGTGTGCAAGAGTACACCACCAAGTTCAGAAAACAAGTCATTATGTTGGGTATATCTCCCAACAACCCAAATGTACTCAAGTATTTGGGAGGTTTGCACAGTCATTTAAGGAGGCAAGTGATGCTCTTTAAACATAGGACAGTTGAGGAGGCCTATGTGCAAGAACGGTATCTAGAGAATATGGACAAGAAGAAAGGACAACCAAGTGGTTCCAAGGAGAAAGACCACCAAGATGCTTCTAAGTGTTGATTTTTCAATATGCAAGGTTTAAGCATGAAGTTCATTCCTTTTTAGCATTTAACTTAAACCATAAACAATTATGTTGCAGCAACCAAGATCACAAGAAGAAACACCATGCACAAAAACACAAGAAGTATCCTAGGAAACCCTTCTCAACAAGGGAAGAAAACCGAGCCAAATCCTTTGCTATATTCTTTAAGAGAAAGACCTTCACCACCAAGAAAACCTAGCACACAAGAGGGTGCTTGCAAACCCTAGAAGACTAGCGCCCAAGAGAGGTGCACACTTTTCCCAAGAAGATGTACTTGCTGAAATTTACAAACTTGCACAAAAGATATGATTCCTCAATGGGGAATTTACCTTTATTTATATTAGACTTGACCCGTCAACAGAAGTGTCTATTRGCACAACAAAGCTAGCCTCTCTAACTCACAATATAATTAATAATAACCAGATTAATTATCTTTTACATTAATTATCAATTACTTTAAGGTGGGGCCGACCTRTACCCTTTACATTACAATTAGGGTTACAGGCAGGTCTAACTCTTGAACAATATAGCAAGGGATCTCATACACCCACTAGTGCTCAACCACTAGGGGCACATCCATAGGGATGTCCATATCTCTATCTCACTGCGTCTCACAGGAGAACCACACTCACTAGTGCTCAGCGACTAGGATCACGTTCACCTGTGCTCATCCACAGGCACGTCCTCTCAACAGATCTTCTTTCCCACTACATTACACAGGAGAGTCGTCTAGAGTTCATCATCTCAACTCYCTGCTCAGAGGAGGCTAATACATCGTCTTCATCTCTGTCTCATAACGATGCACCCAGCTAATGGGAATTCACATGTTCACCTTGTGCTCAGCCACAGGCACGCCCAACTCAGCAGATCTCCTTTCTCACTGCGTTACACAGGAGAATCATCTGGAATTCTTCTCAACTCTCTATAAGGAGAAGGCCATCTCTACATTCCAACTCTATCTTAGATAGGAACCACACACCCATCTCAGGCGCTCTCTCTCAGGTTTGTGTCCTGGAGGATGTCTCACACARYTGTGATCATCAACACTAAGGAGGGAAAGAAGAAGTGGAAAGGAAGGATAAGAAGACAACAACCACAACACATTAGTGCTAGGATCCAAATGATCATTGTAATCATTGTAATATTGATGGCCACACTGAAGATAAGTGTTAGAAGCTACATCTAGAGTTGAATCCAAAGAACTGAAAGGATGCCAAGAAGAAGAACATGTTATTCATGGATTCGAGCAACCAAGTAGAGAGCAACCCAGATGTAGATGAAAAGATTGCCTACACTACAATGGAGAAGGAGGTGAATCTGAGTAGCCTCCATCCCAAGGAAGAGAAGGGGATGAGTAAACTCTTCCATATCAAGATCCAAGTCAAGAAGACAAAGGTGGATTCTCTATTTGATTCGTATTCACAAACAACTTCGTAGCAAAGGATCTCGTCAGCAAGCTTGGATTGGAAGTTCGTGACCATCCTCAAACATATCCATTCTGATAAGTTAATAAGGATGCAAAGCTCAAGGTCACTAAGCAGTGTAAGATCAAATTTGCCATAAGTGCAAACTATATTAATGAAGTGGAGGTAGATATAGTACCACTTGATATGTGTGGTGTAGTCTCTAGAAGCCCCTACATGCACATCAGGGAAGCAATCTTCATGAGGAGAGCAAACCAATATCGACTGATCAAAGATGGGAAGCCCTTCACCATCAATGCACATAAAGGTAAATCCAAGATCTCTTTGGTAAGAGCTAACCAAGCCAAAGAATTGATTAATTCCAGTATGAAGTTTGAATTACTCTTCTTAAGAGAGGATCGGCTCGGAGATGAACCGATAAAAGTAAAGGCATCTATGAAGGGATGTACTAAAGAGAAAAAACATTAATTGGAGGAGCTTTTGCAAGCTTACAAAGAAGTGTTCTAGGAGCCTAAAGGATTACTACCTAAGAGGGAAGTGGAGCACGAGGTATAGTTGTTGCTTGACTTGCTAAACATTAGGTTATACAGATAGTCCATCCTAGAAGCAAATGAAGTGAAGAAACAGTTGAAGCAGCTATTGGAGCAAGGAGTAATTCAACCAAGCACCTCACCTTGTCGGTCACCTATCATCATAGTACCCAAGAAGGATGGGACTTGGAGAATGTGTATCAACTATAGAGCTCTAAATAAGTTCACTTGCAAGAATCAATACCCTTTGCTCAAGATCAATGACTTAAATCAGTTGCATCAGTTGCAGCATGCCAAGTACTTCACCAAGTTGGATCTCAAATCGAAATACCACCACGTTTGAGTAAAAGAAGAAGACAGCTAGAAGATCACCTTCAAGACAAGGCAAGGTCTATATGAATGCTTGGCAATAGCTTTTGTTGATGTAATGCACTAGCTACATTTATGTGTTTGATGAATGATGCATTGTGTCCCTTTCTAGATTCATTTGCAATAGTGTACTTAGATGATATATTGGTTTATAGCTCTATTGGGAAGACCATATCTCACATCTCATGCGGGTGTTAGAGATTGTGAAAATGCATCAACTATTGGCAAACCTTAAGAAATGTGAAATTTTTCAACAGTCATTCTCAACAATCAGCATAAAGTTTTTGAAGAGCTGAAACGAAATAGTAGTCAAGCACCAATTCTTGCATTGCCCAATTTGCAGAAGCCTTTCAAGTGGAGACAAATGCAAGTGGATATGCTACAGGAGTTGTTTTGATACATGGAGGTAAGTCGGTATGCTATCATTCTGAAATGTTCCATGGCAGAATCCTAAACTACCATACATATGATAAGGAACTCTATGCTTTGATTCATGCTATTAAAAAATGGAAACACTATCTAACAGGAAAGGAAACCCTCACCCACATTGATCACTAGCCACTACATTATTTGCAAGCCTAGAGTGAGCTTCAGCAAACCAAACACCACAAGTGGATAGGATTCTTATAGCAATTTCATCATATCATCAAATATAGTAAGGGTAGCACTAATAAGTTGGTAGACATGCTTTCAAGGCCACCCACATCCAAGATCATCGCTTTGGAAACTCTTATGCACATGGCACCTATGATCCACGATGCATACAAAGAGGCATACACAAATGATGACTTTAAGGAAATGTTTCAGTAGCTACAAGGCCAAGTTTGTGTAGAAGAAGGTGACAGTAAGGCTAACTATCATCTCCAGGACAAGTTGCTCTACAAGCTAGAGAAGCTTTGTGTTCCTAAAGGTGAAAGATTGCAACTTATCAAAAAGGCTCACACCTCCAAAGTTGCAGGGCATTTTACTGTTGGTAAGATAGTTCACAACTTATACAGGTATGTGTATTGGCCTAGAATGCAAGAAGATGTAGCTCGATTTATTAGAGGATGCATACTTTTTTGTACTAGCAAAGCTAGTAATAGGAAGCAAGCTTTATACCATCCCTTACTTGTACCTGCTAGACCATGGGAGAGCATTTCCATGGATTTCATAGGTGGATTTCCAAGAACCAAGAAGGGACATGATTATCTATTTGTGGTAGTTGACAGGTTTAACAATATGTGCATTCTCATGCCTTGTAAAAAGACCATCAAGGGACAAGATGCAGCAAACATGTTCTTTGAAAAGGTTTGGGTGCACTTTAAGATACCAAGGAGCATAATTTCAAATAGAAATACCAAATTTCTCAATGCATTTTGGACTACACATTGCGAGAAGATGGACTCCAAGTTGTGTTGAAATGAATAGTGAGGAAGGTGTCTACCCTTGCTCATGTGTCCTAGAACATGAGGGGGACATTAAAGACCCTAATGGACTTTTTTGCAATCTTTGCCTAAGTCTAACTTGGGAAAATTCATGTATAATGTTCTAAGTTGTCATTGACTTTATTGGCTATATTCCCTAAGGTTAATTGGGAAAATAATTTAAGTTGTCTGTTATATTTAGCATCTCAAGGAAAGATGAGATTTAATCTTAGTCATCGATCTCCCTTGAGAAGAGCCAATGTAAGATTATAAAGAGAGGGTGAGGGCACAAACAAATTATATCACTTGAGAGTGACTGAGAGAGTTCGATCTTGTATTCAGAGGGAGAGATTGAACTGAGGATCTTGAGGGTTTGTTTCAAGAAACAGAAAAGGATTTTCTTGCAAGGTTGAGAGACTTTTCTTCGGCACGTAGAGGGCCAAACTCAACCATAGAGAGGGAGTCGTCAGGCTTACGCAGTCTTATGCAGAGGAGTCGTACATCTATTGCAGAGGCTCTCCAGCTTGGATCTGTCACAGCATTTTGGTTCCTGGAGGTTGCTTAGGGTCCATAGTACATACTACCCTCGAAAATTGGAACATTGGGCATCAACTCAGTATTATGTTGGATCGACCTATTTTTTGTAAGAGGGTTCTTCATATTTCCTGTTGAATAATAAATCTTCAAATCTGTTGCACCGGTTTTCCCACTTTGGGGTTTTTCCGGGGACTATTTGTCTAAAAATATCTTGTATACCTTGTGTGATTGTTGTTGGTGTCTTTACTCTAGATCCTGGTTATTATTTTCTATTGCATATTTAATTTGTGAAGAATATAACCTAGCTGATTTTTCTTTTGTAAAGTAAAAATAAAATTTTCGTGTTAATGTTGGGTTATTAGAGGAATTTTGACATGGTATCAGAGCAGGGCAGTTAAAGAAACAGCAACTGAGGCAGATCCAGACAGATCTGAAGAAGGTTGTGGCGGATCTAAGCACAAAACAAGCAGATCTAGACAAATATGAAGAAGATCATAGCAGCTCTAAGCACAAAGCAGGACAACAAAAGGATACATCTTATCAGATCTGAACAGATCTGAAGTAAATCATACATATCTAAGCACAGATCAAGGCAGCTGTAATATTTTTGCAGCAAGGGTTTGAACCTTGAGGGTTTGAACAAAATGGCCATGAGTTTGAGGGTGGAAGACAGGTTACAAGGGGCTCGGAATTACCCCACCTGGAAGGCAAGGATGACAATGATATTAGAAGTCAATGATGTGTCAGATCATGTCAATGACAAGGCAGCATCTCCCACAGATGCAGCTGAATTGATCATCTAGAAGAAAGATGAGGCTAAAGCAAAGAGCTTGATTCTTGATGGGATAAAGGACCATGTGGTCCCACATCTCTCAGGAAAAGCTGAGGCAAAAGATATGTGGAAAGCCCTAAGTGACCTCTACCAAAACAAAAATAAAAACAGAGTGATGGCTCTGCGCAAGCAATTGCGTGGGACCAAGATGGCCAAAGGTGAGGGCGTGATTCCTTATCTTACCAGAATAACTCAAATCTGAGATGAACTTGCAGCAGTTGGTGAAAAGACTGAAGATCTTGAGCTGGTGCGTATTGCACTTGATGGTTTCAATAAGTCATGGGACGTTTTTGTCCGTGGTGTGGTAGCACGGGAGAAGCTCCCTGATTGGCAGTGTTTGTGGGATGATTTTGTCGGGAAGAGATTAGAATTGGTCAAGCAGGACCATCATCTTCAACTCATGCAGAGGAAGAAGAAGGTTTGGCCCTTGCAAGCAAAGCAAAGCGAATGAAGAAGAAGAACGCTGGAAAGAAAAAAATTTGACTTCTCAAAAGTCAAGTGCTTCCAGTGTTACAAGATGGGACACTTTGCATCACAGTGTCCAAAGAGGAAGAAGAAGAATAAGCCACAAATGGAAGCTTCAGCAGCAGTTGATGAGTTTGCCAAGTCATTTGAGGAGGATTTTTGCTTCATAGCCTGTATGTCTAGTGCAGTTGTTT
>ML789949.1:179241-191872 GCA_009831015.1 Picea engelmannii
ATTGTGTGTAGAAATGTACAGTTCGAGGAGGAACATGCATTAAGGAGATCAAGGGATTTGCCAACAAGTGGAGAGAACTAGCAGGAACGGTGCACAGGAGTCCAGGAGCAGGAGGCACAAAGTCAAAAGATAGGATCACAGGAGCAGACACAGGATACAGGTGTTCAGAGGGAGACTGTTAGACAGGATCATTAGGAGCGAGTTGATGATGAGGAGGAGGAGCATGATGCAGTTCCCCAAAAGCAGATTACTAGGCCACGGCCTAAGTGGTACAAGTCCACAGTCAGTGATTCTAGGTTGGCAAGGCTTCCAAAGAGAGACTTCAAACGAAGCAAACCACTAGAGAGACTTGGATATATGGCATTGATGACCCAGCTCATTGATGTTGAGCCTTCCAGTTATGAGAGTGTTGCACAGCATAAGGTGTGGCAGGAGGCCATGATGGAGGAATATGCCTCCATTATGAAAAATGATGTATGGGAGGTAGTTCCGAGGCCAAAGGATAAAAGGGGGGTTGGATCCAAGTGGATCTACAACGTTAAGCATGCAGTGGATGGAAGCGTGGACAAGTACAAAGCCCGCTTCGTGGCCAAGGGGTTTTCACAGCGAGAGGGAGTTGATTACGAGGAGACTTTCGCTCCTGTGGCCAGGTATTCTTCAATCCGAGCGGTCATTTCATTGGAAGACGCAAAGGGTTGGTGCGTTCATCAGATGGACGTGAAGACTGCCTTCTTCAATGGAGTTGTTAAGGAGGAGGTATATGTTGAGCAGCCTGAGAGATTTGAGGTTGGCAGCAGAGAGACACATGTGTGCAGACTGAGGAGAGCCTTGTATGGGCTCAAGCAAGCACCTTGGGCATGGTACTCGAGGATTGAAAACTACTTGAGAGAGATGGGCTTCCAACGAAGTGAGGCAGATACAAACTTGTACTTTCTTGCAGGGGAGAAGCCTCTTATACTTGTATTATATGTAGATGACCTACTTCTCACTGGAGATGAGCAGCTGATAGAAGATTGCAAGGTCAACCTTGCAGCAGAATTCGAGATGAAAGACCTTGGGTTGATGCACTATTTTCTAGGGTTGGAGGTTTGGAAAAAAGATGGGTGCTTCTTCCTAGGACAGGGAATGTATGTAGTAGAGATTTTGCACAGGTTCAGGATGATGGACTGTAGGCCCATGTCCACACCTCTGGTTACAAATTGGAGGAAGATTGACGCATCAAATTCAAAGACAGTAGACCCCACTGTCTATCGTTAGTTGATTGGATCGCTCATGTATTTGGTCAATACTCGACCAGATATCAGCTTTGAAGTAAACTCTTTGAGTCAATTCATGGTGGACCCTCGAAGAGTACAATGGATTGTTGCGAAGCATGTGCTTTTTTATCTAAGAGGGACAGTGGAGTACGAGCTATTGTATGAGCACAGTGGGGGAGTGACATTAGCAGGTTTTACAGATGTTGACTGGGCAGGATGTGCAAAGGACAAGAAGAGTACTTCAAGTTGTTGCTTCAGCATTAAATCGGGCATCATTTCCTGGTTCAATAGGAAGCAGAGATCAGTGGCATTGAGCTCTGTTAAGGCAAAGTACATGGCAGCCAGTTTGGCAGCATGTGAAGCACTCTGGTTGAGGAAGTTACTTTTGGGATTGTTTAGGCAGGAGCTAGAAGCTATTGTGATTCACTGTGACAATCAAAGTTGCATCAAGCTCTCTGAGAATCCGGTGTTTCATGATCGTAGCAAGCACATCGATATCAGGTATCACTTCATCCGGGATTGTGTACAGAGAGGAGTCGTGAGGCTTGATTACATACAGATTGATGAGCAGATGGTAGACATCTTTACCAAGGCATTGAGCAGACAGAAGTTTGAGAAGTTCAGAGATCAAATGGGGTTGTGTTAACCCCTAGATTTTCACCCTTGAAAGTCTTGAGGGTTAAGAGCCAGCATGCAGCACTTTGGTTGGCATACTGAGATTTTCCCAGGGTTTTAGCACTTACTTTAAGCAGGAGGATGGTTCACACACGAGGCAGGTACATGATCAGTACATGGTTACTTAGTTCAAGAGTCACAGTCTACTTGGTTTCCATGCGTTTGTGAGAGAACGATGTATACATGTGTTGCTACTTTTTAGGAGGCACGGTTTGAGTGGGTCTCCTGACAGTTTGGGGCAATTCAAAGCATACAGTATGAGTCCTTGCAGGATTCTAGGCCCGATGACATTTTTTCGTGCGACATGCAGGAACTTGTTATTTTTGGCAGGTTGTGATTCAGGCCCCAAGTTCAGATTCTGAGAGCGCGGTATTGATCCTTGAGACCTCTAGAGCCCTTTGGACCTTTTTTCCAGATGATGTCACCCAGATTGTTATTTTTAGCAGGTCAAGCACCAGGGCTCGCATGTCGGTTCTGACTACATATTCAAATCCCTTGCAGGAAGACGAGATCAATGAGTATAAGGTCAAGGGCATTTGGACAACTTTCTATTTTTAGCAGTAGACACATGATGGTGCTCGCCCAGTCATGCCGAGCACTTGTGGAAAGTTTGAGTCAGTTTCGACAATTTTCAAAATTTTGGGACCGGATGGATATTTTTAGCAGCTGCTATATTTAGCAAGTCCAGTGATCTCCAGCAGTGACAAGTGAGATCAGATTCCGACATGTGGCAAAGTTTTAGTGAAGTGTGGCATTATTTGACCAAGGGCGCATGGGATAGAACTTCCATGGAGAAAGTTTAGCCAATTAGGCTAGCTTTTCCCACTAATTCTTCTTCACCCGTCATAAAACCAATTTCCACACATTGTCCCTAAAACCCATTTCCCTTTAATTCTATCATAATCCTAAACCCATATCCCTTTGTCCTAAACCTCTATCCTAATCCTAAACCCATTTCCCCTTTCCACACTACCCTCACTCACCTTTATCCTATTCATCTAACCCCTTTAATTAATTAATTAATTACCGTTTTTCCTAACTCCCTCCTCTCATACATACCACTCAAATTTTTCCTAACTCATACCCACATACCCACTTTCTAGACCCACTTATTTTCTAGACCTTTACCTTTATTAAATAATTTAATTAAAGGTTCACTTTATTTAATTAATTAAAAAAGAGGTTTTGTCCCCCTTCTATCCTTCCATACGTACTTCCTCCTTTGATATAACTCGTGCCCATCCATTTAATAAAAACCCACTCACATTTTCATTAATTAATTATTTAATGTGTCATCCTTTATTAGTTTGTCCCCCATGTGAAGCATGTGTATCTCCTTATTAAACATGTTCATCCCTTTTAACAAAGCACGTATCTTAAAATAATATGCATGTTCATTATGTTGATTAAAAAAGTGTGCATGGCTTAAATACCTCATGCGCTAATTCCCTTCACTCTCTCATGGGTCCCTTCTGCACTCACACACTCCCCCATGCGACACCCCTTACATCATCCTCTCACTCACCCATGCATTACACTCCCTCACGTTTTTTGTACTTCTCTTTCCATCCACGTGAGCCACCCCCTCATGCGCGTGCTAGTTCCCTCTTCCCTTGCATGCGCATCCATTAATCCCCTCTTCCACGTGAATGCCTACATCATCCCATACGCCAACTCCATCCCATGCTATTAACACTTCACGCCAACTCAACTCCACGCATGCATTCATCCACAACTCACACACTCCCTCACGTCATGCTCTTGCCCTCTCCACTCGCCGTCCCACTCATACTCTCCCATCTATCCATGCGCATTGACTATTCTAATGTGCCAATCATGTATGCGTGGGAGTTCAATTACTACTTCAACTCTTTGTCTATCCCTTCATGTGTATACCTTCCCTTTTATCTCCCATGCGTTCTATGGCTTCTTCCTTGAGATATGGGCCCTTCACAAGCTATATATTGGATGTTCTACATGAGGTCCTGGTCGGTTCTTGCAGTAGCAGCATAGTGTCTCTCTCATTCTCTTCTCTCTTTCTCTAGTCTAGTGGCTCCTCTTTGAGCAAAGTAGTCATTGTATCGGTTGTAGGCTTATCAAGTGTGGTGCAACCAGCTCTCTTGGAAGATTTATCAATAAAGAAGTGTGTGTTTTTCATTCAAACCTCTTTTCTTGACGATATTATGGTAAATTTGTAATCTGATATGTCATTTTCTGAACTGCTTATCATGGTTAATTTCGATCATTTTGAATAGTTTTCATCTTCTTTCTAGTCTATCTTCATTGTGCTAACCCTGCAGGTTCCCTCCAAGTGTATAAGATCGATTTTCTCACTATTTTGGACCGCTTTCACATGCTGTCCAAGACAAAACAGCACGCTGATTTTTTAGTTTTAACACAGAAAATCAGACCTCAGATCAGCTAGCAAGGCTCTTCATTGTGCCTAGGGACTCTGCCCAGAGGCTAGCAAGCACTAGCCCAAACGGAGAGGGGTTTAGCCCGTGACATTTGGGGCTATTTCTCCTATAATTAGCCAAGTTTTTACCGCTGTCATAACAGGTTTATCAGCTCAGATTGGAGGCTAGAAATTGGTGCTAACAGGTTGCGACATAACCCCTTCCTCACTAAGAGGGAGTGTTGAAATGAATAGTCAGGAAGGTGTCTCTCGTTGCTCGTGTGTCCTAGAGCATGAGGGGAACATTAAACACACTAATGAACTTTTTTGTAATCTTTGCCTAAGTCCAACTTAGGAAAAGTCATGTATAATGTTCTAAGTTGTCATTGACTTTATTGGTTGTTATTCCCTAAGGTTAATTGGGAAAATAATTTAAGTTGTCTCTTATATTTAGCATCTCAAGGAAAGATGAGATCTAATCTTAATCATTGATCTCCCTTGAGAAGAGCCAATGTAAGATTATAAAGAGAGGGTGAGGGCACAAACAAATTGTATCACTTGAGAGTGACTGAGAGAGTTCGATCTTGTATTCAGAGGGAGAGATTGAACTGAGGATCTTGAGGGCTTGTTTCAGGAAACAGAGGAGGATTTTCTTGTAGGGTTCAGAGATTTTTCTTGGGCACGTAGTGGGCCAAACTCAGCCACAGAGAGGGAGTCGTCAAGCATATGCAGTCTTATGCAAAGGAGACGTACATCTATTGCAGAGGCTCTCCAGCTTGGATCTGTCACAGCGTTTTGGTTCCTGGAGGTTGCTTAGGGTCCATACTACCCTAGAAAATTGGAACGTTGGGCATCAACTCAATATTTTGTTGGATCGACCTATTTTCTGTGAGAGGGTTCTTCATATTTCCCGCTGAATAATAAATCTTCAGATCTGTTGCACCGGTTTTCCCACTTTGGGGTTTTCCCGGGGAGTATTTGTCCAAAAATATCTTGTGTACCTTGTGAGATTGTTGTTGGTGTCTTTATTGTAGATCCTGGTTATTATTTTTTGTTGCATATTTAATTTGTGAAGAATATAACCTAGCTGATTTTTTTTTTGTAAAGCAAAAATATTTTTTTTGTGTTAATGTTGGGTTATTAGAGGAATTTTGACAAGTTGAAGAGATCCACAGCTTTCCATCCATAGACAGATGGGCAGACAGAGGTAGTGAACAAGACATTGGTTTAGATTTTGAGGGGTTACAATAAGAAGCATCCAAGGACTTAGGACAAAAATTTGATTTCTATTCAGCACTCTTATAACAGAGCAATCTATACTTCTACTAGTAAGTCCCCTTTTGAAACTTGCTTTGGGTACTTTCCACCTTCACCCAGAGAAGTTGTATATGGACAACAAGGAGAAGTGAGGAAAGACACCACAAGAGAGGCATTGAAGGTTGAAAAACTCATTGATAAGATCAGGCAGATCCATTGCAAGTACATGAGACATTGAAGAAGTCACGGGAAATGTACAAGACTCGGAATGATCAGCATAGAATTGAGAAGGCATGCAAGGTGGGAGACAAAGTATGGTTGATTTGAACACAGAAAGGCTATAGGATCCTAGTAAGAAGATCAAGGCTACAGGTTCCTCAAAAGAAGATCAAGGCTCTGCAATATGGTCCATTTGAAGCATTGGAGAAGGTGGGTGATAATGCATACAGACTCAATCTATCCCCATATGTGCATTTACTCAATAGTGAATGTGGAAAATTTGGAACTTTGAGCCTTCCATGTTGGACAAGAAACTAATGAGCAAGTCTTACCTACCGTAGAAAACCTAGCACCAAAAGCTCAAGTAGAGTTAGCAGAAGAAATACAAAACAACCAAATGGAGGCAACATGATCTCTAAAAGGTTGGTTGAAAGGACAACTTCCAAGTAAGGCCAAATGGTACTAAGGAGAAGGTAGAGGAAATTTTTCCTCGTGATCTCTAGCAGGTTGGGTTGAAAGGACAACTTCCAAGTAAGGCCAAATGGTACTAAGGAGAAGGTAGAGAAAATTTTTGCTCACCTCCTTCAGTAAAATATTTTGGGGACCAAAAGCCTCCCTAAATGGGGAGTTATGATTTGAAATGGATCATTATATAATTTGTCATCTATTTTGGTATTTGTTGGGTGGAAAAAATGGAGCTATTGGCTTGTAGCGCCCATTTTAGTGTCAAGTCATGCTTTGGTGATTTAGAGCCCAGAAAATTTTAAAGCCTATTTGAGGCCTTAAACAATCGATTTTAGGGTCAAAAACTTTGGGAACAAAGTTTGCAACCTCTCGAGTTGTTGTACACATCAAGAGCTTTCCAACGACACAAAGATCACCTTAATCAGAGTTCGTATGAGGATGTTATACCTCCTGCAAGTTGACCTATCCTATTGACCAACATGATAACGAGTGCATGTTATGTCAACCTCCATTACTCACGCATGTAATTGTACACATCGAGAGCTTTCCAACGACACGAAGATCACCTCAATCGGAGTTCGTATGAGGATGTTATACCTCCTGCAAGTTGACCTATCCTATTGACCACCACAATAATGAGTGGATGTCATGTCAACCTCCATTACTCACACATGTGGAGCTAGTCATGTGTGGATTTTCAGAAGATTCTAGACGGTCAAAAACCCTAACCCTAATCGAAAGTTGAGACATGCAAAAACCATAACCCTAATCTAAAGTTGAGACATGCAAAAACCCTAACCCTAATCGAAAGTTGAGACTTGCAAAAACCCTAACCCTAACCCTAACCCTAGACGACTATCGGGCCATGTTAAATATTGGGCCGCTAGGATAGGAAGTGGTTCCATTCTTATTGTATTAATTATTGTTCCACAATAGAGAAGAGCATTCGGAGTGGGATATTGAAGCAGAACAGAGGAAGTAGAAGATCCTATAGCAGCCATATAGGCCATAGTCTCCATGGCAACTCCATAGTGAGTGCACTTCCTATGTATTTGCATTTCATAACTTAGAAGTAAAGAGTGAGGCATAAGCCTCACCTTCTAGCTGGGTTTTTCTCATATTGGGTTTTCCTAGGGTACATCTTGTGTTCATTATGTGCATGGTCTATTATTTGCTTAGCTTCTTTAATTTTAGTTTCATCTTATTTCAATATTTTGTGCACTACGCTAGTATTATCAAATCTGAATCTACAATAAAAAAAATACTGCATAATAAAGAGATTGTAGAATATTGTAAGATTTATTGTGACGAATTGTTCCAATGGAATATCCACGGCAATTTACAAATGACTAATAACTTTGTTTCTATATATGTTACAAGTTTCTATGATGAATTGCACATCACATGATATGCCTAAACCAAGCCTTATAGTAATTGCACAAATCTTCCAATACTCTTCTCAGGACTTCTCTAGAATTTTAATGTTTTCTAACTTTTTTTCCAAGAAGGAATGATTGATTTAAATTTGGACTATAGCACACTATAAACTATTCCAATTGGACCACACATGTGGCGCCCCCATGTTATGATTGTTAGAATATCTTAATCATATATAAAAGCTAGCAAGAAATTCCCAATCAATACAAAGATCAAACCAAAATCATGACTCTCTAATAGAAACCAAACTTTTCATTCATATTGTAGATACTAAGGATACAATCCAATAGTTCCATTATCAGCCAACTTCCACGGATATCAAAAGCTTAGAAATGTCATAATTTTTTCATATAGTACTCATAAAGATGAGCATAAATCAGAAACTAAATGACCCAATATTTTGTCAAAGATGCACACAAATACATAGGCATAGAATGCAAAGCAAAATATGAGAGAGAAAATGTACTTGGATGATTTCATTCAAGGTGCCATGTCATAATACATGAGAGGGACATACATTATGGAAGTTATTAATGCCCTTTTAATAACTCCTCCACTAATGACATAATTAAAGTTATGACCTTACCTAACTTTATTGAATATAGTTATATTACAATAAGCATACTTTACATACATTACCAACACTCCTAATGATTATTATAACATTTCTCTAATATGCTCCCCTAATGATCATGTTGCCGCCAAATCCACACCTCAGGACACGTGGAAGAAATCTTCAATCCACTGAGTGATAGTGGCACTTGATGGAGAGTTGTGAGTGAGTGAATGAATTATGTAGCAACAGGTCATATTACAAATAGTTCTTCATTCCAAAACAAAGACAACTTATTTGGACCAAGCAAGATGTTTGCAGCCCTCTTCTAAGTAGCCTTACAATTGGCAATTGGAATTGAACTACATGACATGAAACCGACATGGCTGATGTAGAACTAGTCACATCACCAACCAATTGTTTGACCATTGACTCGCCATCTAGATGAGAGTCAAGGTTGGCTTAAAAATTGAGCTCCGCCGACCACTACCATTAATGTTGAGTTTGGTTTGTCCAAAGAACTCGCCTCTTATATACTTGGTAGCCAAACAAATCAATGTTCTTGTCTTGCTTCATTGCAAAAGCACCATCCTACTTCATAATAGAAGCTACTTTACCCTCCCTAAGGTTTTCTTCTCTTCATTTTTATCATCAACAACAATAGATAAAGCATAATATACATGTTGCTTTCCTTCTCTTTTCTATTTGTCACTTGGACATTCATCTCTCGATTTAGGTGGCTCCTCCAACAAAACGTCCTCCAAAGTATGATAATACCATTTTGGTCTTTTCTTCCCCCCTAGACCAACAGTGTTCTCTTCCTAATTTGAGTCATTTACACTAACTTCATGGCCAAAATTGCCTTGTGCACCTACACCAAAGAATTGTCCTTCCTCAAGTATCTTTTTTCCATCCACCATGGCTGATTTTTCAACCATAACAAAGGCCCATATCACTCATTTTCAGATTGATATTTTATTCAAAGTGTGCTGAAAAAGTCCTAGAATCTCATTAATGATGATATCACGAGTAAATGGCTCCTTGTTAGTCACAATATCAATCAACATGTAGGTGTTGTGTTGTCCACTATAGCTGGTAAACATCAATATCATGCTTTTGGCATCTAATTTATTTGTTTTTCTGTCTAAAATTATAGCATATGCAGCAAAACCAAACACTTTAACGGCACTCATATCAAGCTTTTTTCCAAACCAAGCCTTGTCTAAGGTTAAATTTTGCATTTCCTTTGAAGGGGATTTATTAAGCAAGTAAATTGTAGTGTGTATTGCTTCTACCCAAAACTTATTAGGCACCACCTTTTGCTCCAACATGCATCTTAGCATCTCTACCACTATGTGATTTCTTCTTTCAACTACTCCATTATGTTGAGTATAAAGGTATAAAGTGGCATATATTGACATTGAGTTCCTTCTTTTTTTAAAATCAAACAAATTCATTAGAGAAAAGCTCTCCTCCATTATCTGTTCGAAGGATTAGAACTCGTGCTTGGGAGCCTTTCTTGTTGATCATCATGACCTTGGAGCTTGACATGTGTCACTTGGAGTAAAACGTTTCACATGTGTGGACCTATTTGTGGTTATAGGTTGCTTGTAGTGGACTAGGTACACTTGTCATTTGAGACCTTCCTTACCTCTCATACAAATGGAGGAAACAGAGAGTCATTATCATGATCAATCATGCACTTGTGCTTATTCCTCTTTACACTTGGGTTGGAGATATAAGAGGAGTGCTACTCTCTCTCTCTCTCTCTCTCTCTCTCTCTCTCTCTCTCTCTCTATCTATCTCTCTCTCTCTCTCAATCTTCTTTGTACTTTATCTCTCTTTGTCTAAGGTGCTAGGGTTTCTTGGAGCATTCTTGAAGTCTAGGGCTAGGGTTTGATCCTTAAAGAGGCATTGGAGCTAGGGTTTGGTGATAAACCCTAAGTTATACTTGTTGAGGAAGAGAAGAGGAGATGCCTTGCAAGAGGCCAAGAGGACTTGCTAGTGGTGATTCTAGTTTGTTGGAGTATCCTTGGTAGATCTAGGGTTTTTCTTGGTTTTCCCTAGCTAGGGTTTTGGGTAGCTTGGAGAGTTGTACCAGCTTCTGACAATCTAATAGTATGTACTTAAACTTCATCTCTTATCTATATATTTTAAGTTTTCAGCTGTCCAAAATTATCTTATTGCAAATTTTATTTTCAACTATCATTGTCTTCATTGTTGGGTAATTTCCAGCACTTGTAAGTCCTACTGATTTGACATAAGTTAAAGCTAGAATTGTTAAGGAATTTAACATTTATTGAAGAAAATAGAACAGACTTACTGATGTAAATATGCATTAATTGCAGTGATTTCAGATCTGGTTTATGCAAGAAAAGATTGCCCTAAAGGACTTGTTATCCCCACTTTTTAGGGATAACTAGGAGATCATGTCTCGAGGCCCACAGATCCTACACATGGAGTATCGAGAGCAAGATTGACCTGAGCATGGCCCTAGAGGGCCCACCTTTTCTTCTTCCATCATCTTTATCTTGTCAGCAGCGGCAGCATCCATCACCATCGGTTTGGTCCTGTATCAAAAGAGGTTCTTGCTTCATGAGGTAATTAGTCCAGGTATCATGGTATGTGTCACATTTGATCGTTAAAACCTTTAAATGTGTGCATCTGATTCCTTTTATTTCTAACGACTGCTTGGATCTTACATTTGCCCACTTGACCATGGTTGGGGGGATTGAAAAGGTGCCCTAGCAAGCCTGTATCTATAGGTTTTGGTTTGCCACTGGGGGGATTTCTGAAAAGCCATCGTCTGCTCCCCTCATAGCACCACTTATTCATCTTACTTCCCACTCACTTATCCCATTCCCCTTGTCTGGGCATTGGGTTGACCTATTTTCAGGACTGCACCTTACCTCGTGGGAAGAAGGGGCTAAAGGCCCAGAAGGTAAAAGCAAGCTGGTAAAAGATAAAGGCCTAAGAATAAAACCTCGAGATGCTTCGCCCAAGGATCCCCGAGAAGGCAATAAAAAGATTCTCAGCAAGAAACAAAAGGGACCCGAAAAAATAATAAACAAGACCTATCCAGAGGATAGGGGGTCTCATCACGAGCCGACCTATTAGGTCCATGGGTACCTAGCAATATGACATTTCCACCAGCTGGTTACCACGCCAGGGCAGCGACTCTTGGTTGCATGGCCAAGGGAAAGGGGGTCTCATCACAAGCCAGCCTTCTCATCTCTATGAAAGTACTTGTGGGTAACGTTGTCAGCTCTGGTCACCATGCCAAGGCAGTGTCCCCTGATTAGCTCTTGCACAAAAAAAGCAAAAAAGGAATAAAAGAATAAAAAAGAATAAAGGCAAGAATGGGCTTGGAAAGAATGCATCCATGACAGGTACAGCTCGCCTTCTACAAAGGCACCCACAGCTAACACTTTTGCATCCTTGGCCTTCACTGCACCCACATGCTTGGACATCCCTGACCACATCACCCACTTACATGGCTTGGATGAGGTCTCTCCGGGAACTTTCCTTTTCCTATGGACACTAGCCCAATAGGACGTCTTGTCCTTTTCTCCAGACTTGTATTGCAGGCTTGTGTAACGTCTTTGAGTTGTTAACTGATGTATTAGGGATTTTATGCATATGTTTAATAATATTGATGATGAAATGTGATTGACATTGCTATGATCCCTGTGACTGATGAGCCCATGGAGGGCGTAGCCTTTGATGTGCAGGACCATGCTCGACGGACAGGTACCATTTGGACCGGTACACATGGAGAGATGATCAGTTCGAACCTCCATGGGGCTGAAGAGCCCACCAGATGGATGTTGAGACCCCATCAGGGGGCAGAGACATGACAGAGATGGATCAGGGGCTTTACATCGGAGAAGAAGAGAACGTTCCACCAAAGGCACCCCAGCACAGCTGGACCTAGGCGGATTGACCCATTTTTAGTGGGACGTTGGCTCTAGATGGCCTAGGACGTCACCAGGAGGCTTATGACGTCATAATGAGCATGTTGGCAAATGGACAAGGCAGTTGGCACATGTGACAGCTTGGAGGAGCCCAAGGAGGGCTAACGTCTCACTTCAGAAGGCTGCATTTGCCCTATTAGGGGCTAACATCACCCTAGAAAGGGGTGACATCTTACCTTTTTGCTTGATTAGGGTTTTTACCTAGCATTTAATGTAAAAACAGTATGATTTTGATATTATGGCCTTGTCGGCCTTTTTATGACCTAAAAAGTAAATTAGGTCATTGATACAGTATATATTGAGTATTTTGATCCTCATTTTATGATCACAACTCATTCACTCCAAAAGGAGGTCTGAAATTTGCGCCCTATCTTGGGTATTTGGTTGATTTAAGGAAGGC
>ML789949.1:192323-206309 GCA_009831015.1 Picea engelmannii
GAGTGAGCCTCTCTCCCCTAGGGTTTTGTCTCTGAGGCCCTGCCATAGCAGCACTTCAGAGCTCTTCCCTCCAGTCCTTAGCCGTCCTCCTTCAACCCTTGCGTCCTCCTTTAAATTGACTCCATTTTACCCTAGAAGGCACTGATCTCAAGACCTCCAGCGTTGAAGTTGAACTTGATCACAAACTCTCTCAAAACTTGAATTTCAAACCCTAACTACACTAACCCTAAGCTCAACTAACTTACTAACCCTAGTTGTTGACGTCATCCTTGGTTATTACATCTTTAATGCAGCAACATTTCATTTTATGAGCAATTGAATGGTAGTTAAAGGCATTAATTGAGTTAAGTATTGATTTGTTGCATTGAATGCCATATCGTTCTAGTATTTATGGGTGAAGTGACATTACTTTTATTGCTATTTTGTAAACATTGACTTCGTCAACATTTACTTTCAAATTGCTTATATTGAATATCAGATAGTCTTTGATATATATGAAGTACTAACCAAAGCCTGCATATATCAGTTTATTGTTGCTTTGTTCTCGGGTAGGGATTCTACTTGGTTATCTTTGTTGGCTATAAGCCGGACTATCTGTTCTAGTGGTGATCTGTGAAGGGGGAAACTTGTCATTGTCTGATTATCCTTTAGCCTCTTCAAAACCCCAGGTCACCGGGGATGTCTCCCCTGGGCCTTACCTCCCTAAAGAGAAAGAACCTCCCCATCGTGGTGACATTGGGTGGGATAGGTTCCCATTACGCCAGTTTGGCCTCCTACTTTATAGCCCTTCTTCCTAGCTACAAACTGTGCGATAACAGGACTGAAACTGGTTGGCATATATTTTGTTGATGTTTTATGATTCTTAGATCTGATAGTTATTGCCTTATGATTAATAGCAAGATTCACTTTCATTCAACAGTTATCATAGAATAACTATACACTGAAAATCTCAACTATAACAATGCAGCGGAAATAACAAGATCTAGAAATATTAACCATGCACAGTAGACACAAGAACACAAGAGTTTATCCTGGGAAACCCAACCTTGGGAGAAAACCCAACAACCTTTCTATAGAAGAATTCAGTCCAAGATATTACCAGTACATCACCATCAACAGCCAAAATACCATACAGAGAAGATCCTCCCCAAGGCTAGCATCACCAAGACCTAGTGCCTCAATAAGATGACCAAGAGCAACCATGAATATCCTTCCCAAATGTGGTGCACTCATCAAGATACCAGAAACCCAGAAATAGAAAAATTACCAAAACTGCAGCTGCAACTGCCTTGTGCGCACTGCAGAAGGAGTTGTCTGACTATCCAAATGAAATGATCTAATCCTGTATTTATACTAATCTGGGCACCTGTTTGGGGCCGACTTCTTATTCTGGGTCTTCAAATTACTTTATTATTTTCTGTCTTTTACTGGTGGGGCCGATTTCTCTTCCCGGGTCTTCAATTTCTTCCTGGGGCTTCTGTAATGGTGTAGATGGGTCTTCTTGTACTTTCTTGTGGAGAATGACTACCCGAAGTTGCAAAACTTCAACATATTTGGTATCTTCTCTCTTGGATTGCCTAGTGTATTAGAGTTGATGTGAAGTGAATATCATTCGTTGTTTGCTGCTGTAATTTGTATTTCAGTTGATCCCTGAGGCTGATGATTTACAGGGATTAAATCCATGGAACCTCTAAAGAGGCAAAATTTCCGAACTTGCAAAAGAAACCTCAATTCATGAAATTTCTACACAGGTCACTTTGCTTGCAACGGCTTCCAGTTCTTCCAGGTTATCAAGCTTTCTCACCTCTTTCCCCATAACTACTCTTAACATGCATCTATACAGGAAAAATGCCATCATTCATTGTTTCCAGGTACGAAACTGTGGCAATTTCTAGCATAATGGTTGATAGACTAGCCATATCCTAGCAGCAAACAAATCACCAAAATACTGAAAGCTGAATATTTAATAACAATTACCTCTGTTACATTGTCCATTGTTGTTCCAAGTCAGAACTTTCTATTTCCCTATTCAAACAAAAGAAACTCCAACCAAGTATGCGCAATTCTGTATATCTGCACTTGTTCTCTAGTTGCACACATGTTACTTAATTTCTACATGTTTGTTCTGACTTTGCCTCAGGATTTAAGCATTGTCTTGTGTGTGCCTTGGGATTAACACATTGTTTCAGGGTTTGTGCTTGCCTCAGATCCAAAACATCCTTCTGCAACTACGAGTGTGCAGTCCTTTCTATAACTACAGCTGGATTCAATTCGACCCTTCTACACTTGCATTTATTCGACTTGAGACTGCTTACTCCTATGACTATCACAAATATTTGTGGCATGTTCTGCTTGCAACATGTGCCCTTCTATCATTGTACCTGCCAACTGGGCATGTTCTCCCTACAGCTCAATTTGAGCATTTTGTTCTATGGCCCTAACTCTGCCAATTTGGCCTCTCATGAGTCTGCAGAATTCATTGTGTGTGGATCTATTGTTGTACCTAATGCACGTCATGTCTCTCCTCTGTGTGGAACATGTTAAACATACTTAGATCAAGCCTCTTGTGCTATAGGTTATGTGCACTACAGTCTCTCTTCATCTACTATACACTGCATATGATAATTCTTTCAATGTGTTTATTTTCCTAAGTGATGATACTTTGGTATAAACATTTAATTTTCCAAAAAAAAGTATCTTTGGTGTGTGGTCAGCTTCACCTTTCTTCTCAACATCAGCTTTTGTTTAAGTTGTGTGTTACAATCCTTTGGCTCCTTTGTCTTCTGCAATCCCCAGGCTCCTTCTCCATGTCTCCTTGGATCTCTTTCTCTATTGCTCTAATACCATGTCAGACTCTCAGAGATACACACAGATATGTAAGCAAATAATGCAAAGCAGAATATGAGAGAGAAAATGTACTTGGATGATTCCATTCATGGTTAAATGTCGTAATACATAAGAGAGAGGAACATAAGTTACGTAACATTGTTTTTATGACTCCTTCATTAATGACAATTAATGACATAACTTAAAGTTATATAATGACTTTACCTAACTTTATTACATAAAGTAACATTATCATAAAAGTATTCTACACATAATAACAAAACTCCTAATGACCATTACAACATCTTATCTAACATATTTCTACAAAAGAAAGATCAAGAAATATTTGTAAGACCAACAGAATAGTGATGCTCTTAAGAGCATTGTTTTGGAAATAAGTAACACATGTGTCGACATATCTTTGAGAGAATCATAGAACATGAGCCATTATATCCATAACATCTAATAAAAAGCAATAAAATGGATGCCAACAAAACCTATGGCTACAAATCCTTGAGAGATTGTACCTCATTGCCTAATATAATCCTTACTAGAATATGATGAATTATATAAAGTGCAAGTGGTAAACTCCTTCGCTGCCAAATGTTGCCCATCACTTAGCCTGATATATTTATTTATTCTTTAACCATGGGAATCATTAACTGGTCAGAGTGACACGGGCCAACTGGCTTCCCAGTGCCACTATAACCCCAGATTATATCCAGTAGCCCGCAAGCCAGATATACCAATAACTCGGGACTTAGCAAGCGTCAGGACTCGTTAACTGGTCAGAGTGACCCGGGCTAGGCCCAGGATCAAACCGACTGGCTGCCCAGTGCCACTATAACCCCAGATTATATCCAGTAGCCTGCAAGCCAGATATACCAATAACTCGTGACTTAGCAAGCGTCGACATGTCCCAAAGCACACCCATGGGGACCTCTTTCCAAGGGAACGTCTACCCTTCTAGACTTATCACAACAGGCCAATGTGTCATTGGAGATTTGAATCCAGGTGGGGAGAGTGTGAAACTTACCTCCTCACCATTCGAGCTGTAGACCCCTCAACTTAGCATGATATATTTATTAATACATGAGACGAATAAAGATCAAAGGAAAAATGGGCTTGGTATAGTAAACATACACAAAGATATGCCAATATGTAGCTTGAGCATTAAATGGAAGCCAAATAGTTAGAATGCTTACAAATCTCATACTTCCCAGGAGTGTAAAGGCACAATACCAAATGATAAATAATACCAATTTCTGACAAATAAAGGTGTGGAAATTAATGATAGCATAATGGCTGGCCAATATTCACTATTTTGTTTCCACTGATAAGGATCCTTAGCAAGGTAACTATTACAAAATGTGAGTAACTTATGATTTATTGCTTACAACTTACAAAAGATCCACAGCAGGTCTCCTAAGAAACAACACTATCAAATAATCCCTAATTAAAGTCTTAATTCATATTATGATGTATAAAAGACAGCATCCGATTCATTGCAACTCCTTCTGTTATAATGAAATGCAAACCAGCAAGCATAGAAGATAAAAGACAAACTTGCAAATTGACACAAAGAAAATGGACGAACTCAAAATGAAACACAATTCTTATTAAAAATTGGTAGATGAGTAGTGAACCTGATGATATCCACTCGCCCAATTATTTCCTGCTCCTCCACCATGATCTGAAACAAATATATTCTCATGGTTGTAAAGGTTCCGATATTCACTATTTTGAATTCCATTGATAACTCGAGGCTCCAAGTCCATCAAAAGAGCTCGTGGAATATAGTGCTCATCATCTGCTTGATAAAAGAAAACATCTTTCCTATCACCTCCCTGTCAAATAGCATCCCCGTTATAAGAATGTAAGCTAGCTAATAAAGGTAAGAGTACCTTCACTAAAATAATAATAAGATAGGAGAAATGCATAAGCAGTTTTTCGATTCACAGTTCAGACACAAATACCTAGTGCTTTCACCCAAATTATTTTACTTGATCTTGAAACACAAGTTCGTATATCTCTAAAATTACTTGCTTCCAACCAATAATAGTCATGATGAGAAATAATTTGCATGTGATTTAAAGAAACTAACAGGTAAAGCATTAGTGATTGCATGGAAACAAGAAACAAACCCAAAAATATGCACAGTATTACTGGACAGTAACAAAATCGCCAAATTTCCACTTTGGAGGCGAAACCACTAAGGTGAGTTTACATAATAATATTCAGGAATGAAAAAAATAAACATTTCCGTGTAGACCACATGGTCTACAAAACCTTTAGAAGATCCTGGGATTCTCATATTAGCTACTCATCTAGGAAAATTTAGCTATAATCAAGAAACATGAAAAAAGGGAACTCCACTTATTTTCCAAATATAAACTAACTTAGCATCATAAATAGCATTTACAATTTCTTTTCAACTAAGATATGAGTATGTGTGCACACATATCTGCTCACATCTGTATATTCCATTACAAAGGGTTCTTAGAACTCTGGAAGTGCAAGTACAGGGCTAATAGTCATTACCTATTTCATGTGCTGTAATGTGACCTCTATTGCCTCTATCCATTTAAATTGATACTTCCTTGTAAGATCAATGAGGGGTGTCATGAGGCCTCCAAATCGCCTAAAAATTCTCCTATAAAAGTTGCATTGCCCATAAAAGTTTAAAACCCTCTGAACTGTGTAACATTCTTTTGTGTAGGGCAATCAAGAATGACTTTGAATGCTAATCAGACTAACTTTAACTTTGTCTTTGCTAATGATGTGCCCAAGGTACACAAGTTTACTCTTTGCAAATTCGCACTTTGATTCTTTTGCAAAAAGGGAGTTTGAGGTTGTAGGATTGATAATACCTGTCTCAATTGTCGCAAATGCTTCTTCATATTCTTGTTAAAGATAAGAATATTGTCAAAGAAAACCAAAATAAGGTTCCCCAAACAGAAATTCACTTCATCGTGCCTTGTCAGGCAGTTGAGAGCTTGGTGTTGAAATTAATGCAGATGCAAGAGCCATTCTCTGGAGGACGGAAAAGACCCTAGCTGTAGACTAGGGCCCCTGGCACACTCCTAGGGTTTCTTGGTATGAGACCAAGCAGTGAGAGCCATGGAAAAAGACCCTTGTGAGGGCCCCTAGTAGATGACTGGGGTTCTTGGTCTAGAACCAAGCAGAAAGACCCTTGTGAGGGCCCCCAGTAGATGACTGGGGTTCTTGGTCTAGAACCAAGTAGAAAGACCCTTGTGAGGGCCCCCAGTAGATGACTGGGGTTCTTGGTCTTGGACCAAGAAGTAAGTCCCTAGATGTGTCTAGGGCCCCTGGATGTGTTCCAGGGAACCTTTGCTTAATGCATGGGTTGATCCTTGGTCTTGTACCTTGGTGGATAAGACCCTAGATGTGTTCTAGGGCCCCCAGATGTGTTCTGGGGAAACCTAGTTCTGACCCGGTAGATCTTGGTGTAACACCAAGATGTGTTGATGTGTAATCCTCTTCCTCTCTCCTGGGATGTATCTAGGAGTGTCTATGAAAATGGACTTGATCACATTGTTGATGTACCTATGCAGTGAAGATAAAGTTTATAGGTCACTGTGAGACTCATGTGGAYATGTTTTGCCATTATGTAACTCCCCTTGACTTTGCCTTAAAAGGTAACCCTTTGTTGTTTGCCTTCACTCTTGTTTTATGTGATGGGGATCTTGTTTTATGTGATGGGGATTTTATTTATGGGATTCGGRTTTTATTTATGTRATTAGGGTTTTAATTAAATATTAATTGACATATTAATTAATATTTATATTAATTAAATGTCAATAAYTAATTATAATTCTAATTACCCTAACCCCTCTCCCTAACTATAAATTAGACCCTACCCTTTGTATTTTTGACATTCACTTACATTCACTCTCCTCACACTTCCTAAACTTGCTGCGGCTACCTCAGTTTAGTTTTTCTTGGTTATGGTATGGCTTCTCTAGTAAAGCCTCGATTTCAGTTTTGAGGTATTACTTGCACACTTGTTGGCTGGGAACTTCAGGTTGATTTTGCTTGCTTGGTTATGATGTGCTGGACCTCTTCCAATCTGCCTTTGCTGCCTATGCTCACCGAGATCTCTCCTGTGGCTGCCACGAACTATCCCATGTCTGCTTGAAGGAGCCGTGGACTGTCCCTTGGCTGAGTATGGGTGCCATGGCCCTTTTTTGTGGCTGCCATTGTGTGTGTGAGGCTACAGGTGCCTCCCTTCTTTGTGGCTGCCATTGTGTGTGTGAGGCCACGGGTGCTTCCTTTCTCTTGTCTGCCTTTTTTGTGACAGGGTTTGACACTTGTATTTTCAGATCTGAGTTTGTAGCCACTTGTATTTTCTGATCTGAGTTTGTAGCCACTTGTATTTCCAGATCTGAGTTTGTGTTTGCTTATGGAGCCACTTGTATTTCAGATCTGAGTTTGTAGCACTTGTATTTTCAGATCTGAGTTTGTAGCCACTTGTATTTCCAGATCTGAGTTTGTGTTTGCTTAATGAAGGGTTTGACACTTGTATTCCAGATCTGAGGGTTCTCTTGTGATTGATTTCCAGGGTTTCCTACTGGGGTTATTTGCTATTATGACTTTGGTTTATTGTTGTTTCCATTGGGGTTTTACTATCCATGGCAAAACTGTCCCACAGTTCTTTTGACAGAGATCAAACCCTAGAAGTTTGATCAATGAACCTAAACTTCATCTGAGCATACTTACCGGGGCATACATCTATACATGTGACAGTTGCACCTCTCATTTGATTCTGGAGGTAAGCTATATTTTATTTTGTACTCAGAAATATTGTTTGTTTCAGATCTGTTTATCTTCTATGCTGATCTAGTTGATAGAAAAATTTTAAAAGTACATTGTTTTTCTATTTTCCCTATTTCTAACACTTGGTTAGCCCAAAAGGCAGCACTCTAAACTCGTATTGGCCCTAATGAATACGGAAGGTTGTCTTGAATTGGTCAACCACCCTCATCCTTATCTGGTTATAAAGATCTCAAATCGATCTTCTTCAATATTGATGCCCCACGTAATTCAGCGAATAGTTCATCTCTAATTTGCAGGAAACACAACATTCCCTTGGTACCTATGCCCCAAAATGTTTCAGGAAGGATACGCGTTTGAAATGTGGACAAAACAGGTTGAAATGTTTCAAGCCACGTACCTGTGCATTTTCAAGACCACAAAGCACGCTTTTGGGCCATGTGAGTCCCTCATAGACCGCAAACATAAAATTAACCCATTTTAATGAGAAATTTATTTTTAAAAAAACTTCATTAACAGTCCTTAATTGTTATTTATCAACTTTTCATTGAACTGGAAAAAAGAAAAAGAACAGTCTCAAAACCTTAATGCCCTCCATTTCCTCCAAAAAAAAGCCTGCTATCTTTCATTTCTCACACTTTCTTCAAGAGCAGTAGCTCTCCTACAGTAACAGCAAGGGTTTTGCTAATTTTTGGAGCACTGGGAGCAATCTTTGGAGTGGTTCCAGCAAGAAGAACGTCATGGATTTCATTGTCTTCAGTGGCCAGCTTTCTTTGTTGTTTCTGCAGCATCCATGGCCTATAAAAGTACTGTTCGTCCTATTCCTAGACTTGATAAGCAATCAAGCAAAATGTTTTTTAACCTATTTGGAGGTATGTGAAAAAACATGTCCATATACCAAGGAGGCTCTTGGGATTGGGAGTGCATTCTTTGTCAAAACACCTACAAGAGCTCATACACAAGAGTGAAGGCACATCTTCTACATGAAGGGCAAAATGGCATTGATGCTTGTGGAGTAACAACAAACCCAAAAGAAAGGGCAAAGTATGAAAAGGAGCATAATGATGCTCAAAGGATAAAATATAGGAAACCCAACTTGGAAGAAGTACTCCAGCTCCCACTAGAGTGCCAAGAATGATTCAAGACACTAGGAAGAGGAGAGCAGTGCAACAAGAATCCTCAAAACCTCCAAGCACAGCTCAAGATAGCAGATTGGTAAATATGTCGAATGCTCGAGGGCATGATGAAGTTGAGGCAAGAGTGGCAAAAGCCGTTTATGCGGTTCAGTCTCTCTACTGGCAAAACTTGGTGAGGGTGATTAACACAGCTCCTCAAGGTTCAAGGGGCCTGTTATCACCTAAACCCTCACTTCTTGAGATAAAGTCCTAAATGCTCAAGCAAGGACGTGGAGAAACTAAGAGGGAGGCCACTGTCACCTCACCAATCCTCTTCACACTTTAGGCTGGCTCTCCTCCGGTTCAAAGGGGGCTTCCCTATCATAGGATTACTAGAACTTGTGCAAGAAAGTCCAAGATGAAATGAAGAGAAAGTTCTAGCAAAACAGTTTTATGTGTGAAGTAAAGAAAGTGGATGAATGGACCGGAGACTAGTGTCTTTCCATTGAGCATATGTGGTCAAATCAAGGTTCAAATTGGAGGTGATCCTAATGAGTGAAAGAGGAACAATATGGCTGAAAAGTACAAGCTATATGAAACCTCTCCTTGCTGTCACAGATTGCAGAAATATAACCGAGGATAGCACTAGAGTAGATACCATCCAATACTCATAAAGATTGTGGCTAACAGGAATAATGTGTATGTGCATTTATCCTAAAGAATAGAGAGAGGAAATCATAAACAATACTCCATTGATAACATAATAGAAAATGGGAAGATTATACCAAATTCGTACTCCATGAACATATGTCAAGATAATTTCAACAAAAAGAATAGCAATAAAAAATGTAGAAAAGTTCCTCACCCACAAGAATTTTTGTGTTGATCCTCCAAACACACCTAATAGATATTCCATTAAGCTCCAAGGAATTTCTCCCAAATCCAACCATTACAAATGAAGGACAGAGCAAACCCTTATATAGGTTTGAGCTCGACTCCTTTTACAATAAAATAGTATTTTCGTTATTTTATTCTCCAAGGAAAATACTAGAAAATAATATAATAATGCATAAGTGGGCTTGCTAAGACCAAAATGCCCATACAAAATACTAAAGAAAAGATGCTAAATGAGTGTGATGCCACATGTCATCTTCCTCAAACTTCAAGCTCATGCAAGGTGCATGCAAAGTGCCACTTGTCTTCATCATGTGCAAAGCGATCCTCAAGAAACAACTACCTCAAAATAATATAATATAAAATGCCAAGTCCATGAGGTAGGGCACATCTCCAAAATAGGTGCATAAATGCCAAGTGTGCATGTCTTGTTATGAGGGCACTCTCCAAGAAGTCCTTTGACCAAAAATAAATATAAACTATCTTCCAAAAGAAGTGTGCCCTTGGAATTTGGGCTTCAATGACCACTTGAACTAGACCATGAATAATTAAATATTCCCTTATCAAGTGTGCCCTAGAAGAGAGAGAAAGTTGTTGGTCTACATTAAAACCATCACCACACATTAAATATTCCATGCAATCAATGCGCCCTTGTAGAAGGTGAGTGGTGCACTCTTGGAATATGTGCAATCACAACCCCTTTGACCAAGTGCACCATGAAGAAGCCATCACAAGGAGTGAGCCCTAGGAAATTGTGCAATGGAACCACCTAATTTCCTCAATAAATGTGCAAGTGGACCTCTAAGAAGTAATTACAAGTCACTTTAATTTCACAATGTGTACAAGGTGTGAACAAGCTCATTCAAAGATGCAAGTGGGACCTCATAGAGGAGTGCACCACCTAAAGCCCTAGGAAAGTGTGCTAAGGTTTGAATGGGTAGATGGGTGAGTAGATGGATGAAACCCTAGGGCGCATGCATAACTAGACAATTAGTCAACTTGCAAGACCCAACAACCTCCTCAATATGTGTGCCAATGGATAAAGATGTGACATGGTCAAAAACCTAAGTTGGCACGTGTGAACAAGGCTATTATTAGGCACAACGAATTTGCAAAAGGATTAAACACTATTTTTCTAGAGGCCTACCTCAACATGTGTGCCAAAGGGGGAGGGCTAGCTTCATGTGTGTACCACTGTCCACATAGACATAAAGATGCATTCCCTAGCAATAAATCAAAATAAAACTTAGGGAATGAGGCCTTAATGTAAAATGTAATTTATAACATATGAGCATTAATAGGGCCTATGATACAACACTCATCCTAAGGTTTGGGATTAATTAACGAAATATCCCAAATCAATTTGTTGTGTTCACATACTGAAATGGTGAAAAAGTGGAAATATGACAAATGAAAGGTTATTATGAAATGAGACTTAGGGAATTACAAGTAAAAAGTGCCATGCACCTTGTAGGAAAGGGAATGTGGTGAAATGTAAGTGTAATGTGGGTTTTACCTAGGTAAAAAGTGAAAATATAATGTGATATACAAATTACCTAGGTAAAATGATGAAATGAGAAGAAATATGAATGACACTAGGAAAACACTAGGCAAATACACCACCATGCTACAGAACACTCACAAATAAGACATGAACTAACCATGCAACAACAAAGTGAAAGAAGTGACTAGAACATGACTAGGTGATCTCCACAACATTGATCCATGAAGAACATGATACACAACTGAAGCAGCTTCTACCAAAACTCCATACAAGCATCCAACCTTTAAAACGCTAGAATCATCATACCATACTGCAAATCTTTGAATCCATGCTACAAGACACTCACAACTAAGACATGAACTAACCATGCAACAACAAAGTGAAAGAAGTGACTAGATCATAACTAGGTAATATGCACAACATTGATCCATGAAGAACATGATACACAATTGAAGCAACTTCTACCAAAACTCCATACCAACATCCAACATTTAAAAGGCTAGAATCATCATACCATCCTGCAAATCATGTGATAAAAATCATGTACAATCCTCATGTAATAAAAGGGGCAACGGGACCTGTTATCCCCTAGCCTAGGGATAACTAAGGAGATCACGTCTCGAGACCCACAAGTCCTAGACATGGAGTACCGAGAGCCAGACGACTTGAGCATGGCCCTGGAGGGCCCCTCTTTTCTTCAGTGCAATCCACTTATCACCAGCAGCAGTATCCATCCCACCAGCCTGGTCCTGAAGTAGCGGTGAGTCTTGCAGCTTGCTCCATGAGGTAATGAGTCTGAATATCATGGTATGTATCACTCTGATTTTTGAAGCACTTGAATATGTTGTATTGAATCCTTCTTCATTTCATGACGTTTGCTTCGAAATTATGCTCTTTACCTCGTTCATACCTGGAAGGGTGACATGATGCCCTAGTAAGTTGATTTCCCTTTAGGCTGGGTTGCTACTGGGTGGATCTATGAAAAGTCATCGTTCGTTCCCTCCATACTTACCATTTTACATCTTTATTCCTTTCATCTCTCCTATCCTTGTTTGGGCATTGGGATTGGCTACACTAGGAAGGGTTGTACCTTACCTCGTGGGAAGAAGGGGCTAAAGGCCCAGAGGGTAAAAGTAGCTAGCAAGAGTTAAAAGCCAATGTTGAAATCTTTGAGATGCTTCGCCCAGGGATCCCCGAGAAAGCAGTGAAAAGCTTCTCAATAAGAAAAGGGGACCCATAAGATAACATAAACAATAGAGGTATTAGTTGATGGATAGGGGGTCTCATCACGAACCGGCCTATTATGACCATGGGCATGTAACAGTATGACACTACCACCTATCTGGTCACCAAGCCAGGGTAGTGGCTCTCGGTGGCATAGCCAATAGAAAGGGGGTCTCATCACAAGCCAGCCTTCTCATTTCCGTGAAATGTTTGTGGATAACATTGTCACCTCTAGTCATCAAGCCAAGACAGTGGCCCTCAACTATTCCCTTGAAGCACAAGAGAAAGAGGTACCTTATTGGGGTGACAGTGATAGGGTTACCTCTATGTTACGTGAATCTCAGCCTACTTGCCTTTAGGCTTTGGGCAAGGATAGATTTCGTGATAACATTTTTGGCGCCGTTGTCGGGGAACATCGAGTCAATTTTCCTCGAACAACAAATTTTCGATAAGTCTTTTTCTCAAAGCCTTTCACTTTTCAAAGCTTACCAGGCGACTCCACTAAGGGTGATTCCCTCTTTTTCCTTTGATAATCCCTAGAAGGATTATCTGGTGACTCCAATAATGATAAAGCCAACCATGGCTTCTCAATGGGACCCAGGTAATTTTAAACCCTTGGATATGAGTGAAATCTCGGGTTATCCTCGACAAATGCCTCTGAGGTATGAAAATTGGCTCCCTAGATTCACTGGTAATGATGGGGTTAGGGCCGAAGATCACATGGGTAATTTTTGGGCTTTCTTTCAACTCCACCCTATCAGTGATGATGCTGAAGATTTGGCAATGAAACTTTTCTCTGCCACTCTTCATGGCAATGCTAGGAAATGGTATGATGATCTCCCTGATGCTAGCATCACATCTATGGACCAGTTAGAAGAAACCTTTCTCGAGAAATGGGGTATTAAATTAGAAGATATCCACATGCTAATAAAAAGACTCGAGTACATGAAACAAACTAAGAACGAGATTGTCAAGGAATTCCATACTAGGTTTGAGAATTTGCTACAACAAATTCCTAGAAGCCATCGTCCTGAAGACAAGTATCTCGTTTACCTCTATACCAATGCACTCTTAGTGCAATTAGGGTTTCTCCTCGGTGAGAAAGGGCCAAGAACAATCCAAGAAGCTTATCACATGGCTATACAAATCGAGGAAAATATCCCCATGTTCAAGGGAGAACACCTCTTTACTCCAGAAATCAAAGTCGATGACCCCAAAAATACCCCATATACTCTTAGTCTAGAGAGATTAGTTTCCCTTGAGATCTTTGTTAGTAAATTCCAGGAAAGAAGGGAACAAGTCATCAACCAACAAGAGGTTGAGGAGAGGGATCCTAATGAAGGTTTCCAATCCCGTGAGGAAGAGCAAGAATTCACTCATGCTTCTACCGAGGATAATGAAGACCCGGTTGAAGAGTGAGAGCCTGAAGATATCAAACATGATGATGAAGTATTAATGTGTGCTCCTCCCTCTGATGAAGCCATCTGAGATCCTATTCCTCCTGCACAAAAAGAAGAGGATGAGGTTAGTCACTTTCCTTTTCAGGTTTTTGACGATACCCTATTCTATGATTCAAAAGGTGAAGAAGAAAGGGAATCCTTGGACAAGCTAGACCCTCTGTATTATGAA
>ML789949.1:222439-244331 GCA_009831015.1 Picea engelmannii
GGCCATGCCTAAGTCAATCCTGCTCTCGGTACTCCATGTCTAGGACTTGTGGGCCTCGAGACATGATCTCCTAGTTATCCCTAAAAGTGAGGGATAACAGGTGTCTCATCACGAGCCGACCTATCTATGACCATGGGCATGTAACGATATGACACTACCACCTATCTAGTCACCAAGCCAGGGTAGTGGCTCTCGGTGGCATAGCCAAGAGAAAAGGGGTCTCATCACGAGCCAACCTTCTCATTTCCGTGAAATGTTTGTGGATAACGCGGTCACCTCTGGTCATCAAGCCAGGACAATGGCCCTCAACTATTACCTTGAAGCACAAGAGAAAGAGGTACCTTATTGGGGTGATAGTGCTTAGGGTTACCTTCGTGTTACGTCAATCTAAGCCTACTTGTCGTTAGGCTTTGGGCAAGAACATGATTACTCAAAAAGGAGAGGCAACTTATTGACGATGTCTCTGGTGGGTGGATAGATACAAGGCATAGGCCATTGGGCGACATCATTGCCACTTCACCAAAAGGTGTGATATTTAAGAAGGTTGAAGATTGTTCAGGTGAGGTAACAGATAGTCATTTCGTTGTTTATACTTTAATTAATTTTATTGAGCAAGTAGGCAACTCCAATGTGGTGCAACATACCATGGATAATGCACCAGTTTGCAAAGTCACGAGCTTAATTGTTGAGAACAGAAACAGTCACATATTTTGGACTCCATGAATTGTTCATGATTTAAACTTGAGACTCAAGGAATTATAAAATTTGTCACTAACGATCACTAGTCTCAAGCAACTTTTTGAGGATACTCCATGTTGGGTTGTTTAAAGTCGCTAACAAGATATGTATCAAACTTCATCATGTTTTGTGGCCTTGTAGAGGTTAAACCTGCATTAGTATTTATGGTGGTAAGCGAGATTTGGGTTGTTTGGAGACATTCAGATACAGAAAGGGGAACTATGGTGCATAGACTATTGGTTGATGAAGACTTGTGGAGAAAGATTGACTTCTTGCTCATGGTCACAACGCCAACATTTGAGCTTCTCTAAAAAGCAAACACTAACAAGCCTTTTGTTTTTTCTTTATTTGCTTTTTTGGAAATGTTGCATATCTTGCTTCAAAGGTCAAATCAATACATTGGGAAGCGGAAAAATTACAGCACTTGAACAACAAGGGTTCCAAGAAAGTCTCACCGTAACAAAGCCAAAAAGATAATCCTTTCTTGGAACAGAATTATAGTGTTACACGGGGACACGTTCCTGAGGATAGGGGACACGCTCCTCACGCTCTCAAGACATGGGTACTCCAAGGGGATGCGATATGGACACATGCAAAACATAATATTACTTCAGAACCTTAAAACATGACTGCATCATAATTTGACATGTGACATTACTTGCACTAAATAATATATTTCACTGGTCCAAACCCTCATTTTCTACCACAATTGCCTACACTAAGGTGTAGGTAACACTTAGACAAATTTGAAGGCTAGTCACAATACAAGATTAGAATCAAAGTATCTAGTGCACTTTTTGTTCTAGGACAACCACCAAAATGAAGGAAATGATGTTGAATGAGGAGCCATTTTGAGGCCTATCATCTGGAAAGGCATGGAATGGCCAGAGCTTCTAGGCATGAAATTTTTTTCACCAAAATTGTTTTTAAGAAAGCCTAACACAGAGTGAAATGGAACTTTATTTTACATTTGTTTCAAGCCCTTCTATTTCGCCCAAAGTTTATTAGAGCAGTGTTAACCTTATTCTTTAATGCTTTTGCTCAAATTACCATGAACAAAGGCACCTCTAAGATCTTTGATCCATTCAAGCCTATCAAGCAAGGTTGTCCTATAGCACTAGACTTGTATATGTTGGTTGTTGACGTACTAGGCAATCTTGTTGAGCACAGGGCTAATCTTCAACTCAACAAGAGCATCTCTATGTCCTTAACGGAACAACAGCTTATCAATGGCCATTTTGCTTATCATTCCTTTCTTTTTTAATTTTTAAAAATGAATTTTATATGTCATTACTACACAATAAAAAATACATCAAGAATCCTACATCATTAAGCCAAGTTGTGAGAATACAAACAAATAGGCAAGGAGAAGCCTTTACTCCAATCTCAAGAAAATCTACACATTTTCTTAAAAAGCTCATTTTGGTTGAAGATTGTGCTGACAAATATAATCTAGAAACTACAATCTTACCCAAGTGTTAGGGAGGAGCATTGCCAATGAAAGTAGCATGACATTGTCATTTCCACAAAAAAAATCTCACTCAATATTACGTCATTTTAGGCACTTATCCCAAACTGTCAAACCATTCAACTTCCCCAAGAATGATACCTTTACAATGAAGGGAAAAGGAGTAGTTAACTTAGAAGCAACCCAATCCCAAAACGATTTTAGCAACTTTGCACTCCCAAGAGACATGTTTAATCATCCATGCATTGTGGAATTTTTTTAACACAACAACCATTTGTTAGTCTTGAGTGATGACATTGATCTGTACACACTATCAAAAAAAACGCACAAGAACGTCGACAATAAATGCAAGCTACAATATAAGAGAGAAAAATAAACTTGATTAATTCTTCAATATAGTGGATGTCGATACATATAACAAAAACAATGTCATACAAAAATCTTGTACAACCACTATCTTAATTAGAACATAATTAAACCTATCAATAACTTAACACTACTTAGGACATGTGACGTAATTAACTTAAGTCACTTTATTTCTAATCTAAAGTACAAACATAATAATTACATGACCAGTGTATTGTGCAAATTCTAACACTCTCCCTTAATGGTCATACAGAAAACAAACATTTGTCCCAAAATGAAATATTATCTAGACCAAACATGTCTATAGTTTGCCTCTCAAATGCACTTCAAAAATCAAATTTTTGAAGTTGTCACCAAATGAGCAGAAATGTTAATTGTCTTAGTTTTTGGTTGCTCCAAGAGTGTTTTCACCTAGCAAGAGCGCTTCATGTGATATGGAGTGCTTGTGACCCCATAGGCCTTTTGTTGTATTTTGGTCCACTTACATTTGAAGAACATAAATTAGGTCTATGCTTACCTTGGGATCAGTGCTAGGGAGGCGCACTTTTTGATGTGGTAGTTGGTGGACATGAAGGTTTGACTTCTTCTACAAGGGCACACCTGTTGTGGAGTATGGGCGCTTGGGACATGTGGAGTGACCACCTTAGAGGAGGGTGTTACGCACTTAAAGGTTGGGCACAACTAGGAGCATTGGAGCCACCTTGCACATATGTTGAGGAGGAACCCTTGAGTTGAGGAGCCATCGTTGGAGGACACGCCAACTTGCTTAGAGGAGCGCTTGACATGTGGACACCTTGATTTGGAGGGTGCTCCAACTTGGGGATTGTACAAACCCTATTGAGCTATGTAGCATTCATGTTTTGTGTAGCACTCCACTTGGGGCTCTATTGTTGACATAACCTAGCATTTACTTGTGGACTTTGTCCATGTATAATTGTTGGCCTCACTCACCTAATCATATATGGAGGGAGGAGAGTATCATTGTTTACAAGCATGTTGTGTCTTAGAGATGTGATAGTAGATGTGATGCTCATGCTAGTTATTGGAGGATCTTGGAAGAACAATTATTTCCTCTTGTAACAAGGATAATGCTTGTTGGATACATGCTCTACAATATTGGCTTGTGAGATACAAGTGGAGTGTGTGAAGCTTGTGTGATGCACGTGCTTGGCGTTGGATGGCTGGTGTGATGCTAGCTTGTTGTTGAGCTCCTTGAAGAGGCTTGTGTAACTTGTCGGGATGCCTTCCTAGGTCCTTTTATTGTTGGTTAGGGTTTGAAATGTTTGTAGATGCCCTAGCTAAGGTTTGGGAAACTCTGGAGGATTCTTTGCTTGGGATGAGATGAAAGGACTAGTTGTACCAGCTTGAGATGAGCTAAGGTATTACTCAAATCAAGCTCTCTGAGAATTCGGTGTTCCATTACCAGTCCAAACATATTGATATTTGTTAAAATTTCCTAAAAAACATGGTACAGAAGGGTGTTATAGCCTTTCATTATATTCCTACAGATTTGCAATTTCTTCATATTCTAACAAAACCACAAGATAAGGGGAAGTTTGAGATGCTAAGGGAGAAGATTGGTGTTAGAGAAAACACTTTCGACGCAAAGAGGGAGTGTTAGCTTTTGGTTGCTTCTAAAGTGTTTTCACCTAGCTAGGGGAGCACTTCATTTGATGTGGAGGTCTTGTTGTCCCCTAGGCCCTTTGTTAAATTCTAGTTGCTTACATTTGGAGAGCTTAGATTGGGTGTATGCTTGCCTTCGGATTAATGTCAGGGAGGTGCACTTCTTAATGTGGTAGTTGGCACATGTGGTCGTTTTACATCTTCCAAAAGGGCACACTTGTTGAGAAGGATGGTCTAAATAAATATCCTCATTAGCTCCTATCCACTTTCAAGACTATCAAAATCCCAACACAGTTTTTTGGATACTAACTACCAAGCATGCCAAATCCTCCTAAGGATAGCTACTATAGAAATATTGAAAGCAACAACACCACCAACGATGTCAAAGATTCCAAATGGACTTTTAATACCCCCTATATGAGTAGTATTGCAAACAAAATATTAGACAAGACTATGTCGAGGAGCTTGACCACTCATCACCTTAACAATCCATTTGGCTACCAACAATGCCCCCTTAGGCTCATATATCAATTAAACCAAGTCACCCAACCTCCCTTGACAAGGTGTAGATGCCACATGGAACTAGCAAAAGATCTTTCTTCCCTCCTTGCTTCCCACATAGTAACCATCTAAGAATCAATTCCAACTTCTTTTACTTAGAAGAATAAAAGAAGAGACAACAAAAATAGAAAACATGTCCTACTAACAAAATTTCATTTGCAATAGTGATTCTACTCAATAGTAAATCATGGGAAACTCGTCTTATAAATTTTCTTTCAAACTTGTTCAAAACCCAATCACGTAATTCCTTTGGAGATACATCAATACTAAAAGGAATACCCGAGTATCCTACAATTTGACCATGTTGGATAGTTTTCCACTTTTTTAATGAGCCAAATTGGAATGACTCCCTAGCCAATAATAAGAGCTTATGGCTTTCCTCACTTACCATAACTCCAATTACTTTAGCATAGATGTCCAAACACAACATTGTTCATGTCTTCTTTTGACTCACTACAGCTCCAAACACCACATTGTTCCTTCAATAGAGTTTTGTGTGAGTTCTAAGGTAAGACCAGACTCGTCAACAAAATTAACATCAAGTAACTAACCAACGTTGGGAAGAAAAACGCCTCATGTTTGCAAATTTTCACTTGTACCCAAGAAGCCTCGAGGAAATATCCTAATGCATATGTTACCAAAACATATAAAAAGGGACCAAGGGGAATCCTTTCTCAATGGATTTTCATAGCAAAATCACCTTTGGCAAAATACTATTAATGCAAACTCTAGTGGAGGCGTTTGAAAATAGAGTACCTATAATTCCAAAACTCCCAAAGCCCAACCAAGATAGCATACCAGGAATGAAATCCTACTCAACTGCATCACAAGCTTTATCAAAATCAATCTTCCAAAAAAGTGTCTTTTGGCTCGTTTCTTGAGCTCTTTCAAGGCTTTCGCAAGTCATAATCAAATTGTCTGAAATTGAACTAACCTTTAATAAAGTCTATTTGATCATGGTAAACAATTCATGCAAACCTAAGCTTAATCTTTTTGGCTAATACTTTAGCTAGGACCTAATAAGAGACATAAGCAATGCAATTGATCTCCAACCTCCCATAGTATCATGTTTCATCCCTTTAGTAATAAGTTTAATCAAGTCTATATTTTCGTATTGTCCCATATTCTCTTACACCTCTTGAACATCCTTTAAAGATCATCACCAATAACAACCCAATAACTCAAATAGAACCCACAAGGAAGCCCATCCAAGCTTGGGGACTTGCCCTTAGATATATCCTTTAAACCCTCAAAAAGCTCATCCTTATCAATAAGCCAAGACAAAAAGGATTGCTCAAATTGCAGTTTAGTCTTACCACCAATATAGAAGAGGATATTGTCCCAAATAATTTAGATATGATTCAATAGTTTGTCATGCTTCAAGGGCCAAGGTCGATGGAGGAAAATGTGTTGCTATGCTTAAACTCCTCAATCCCTGCCCCTCTATGGCTATGACTGGCACTGAACAAAGCCAATAGATTTTCAGCTTTCTTGACATCCCATTTGGCTTATAAGCCTCTCTTGCAAACATGTGGAAACAAATTCTAGCCAGAATCACCAAAAATATGGACTACTTGCAAATTAAGTAAATGAGTCTCGTTATCAGATTCCAAGTTTGTTTTAAGATATTGGCAGCAATTCATGTGCTTTGTTTTTCTTGTTGGTGACCTTCCAAAAAGGTCTCAAGTTTGTTGATAAGTTTGTTAATAACTTTCTTATGGTCTACTAGGGAAGGCAAGAAAGGCCTCGTTGTAGTTAAATGGGACATTTGCTATTTGGGCAAGAACAAGAGGTGAGTAGGGCTTGGCTTGATTGATGTTGCCAAGAAAGGTACATCCTCTATGCTAACCTGATCCAAAGGGCCATTCAAGGTAATGAAATCAAAATATAGTGATAAGACATAACATTGCCAAAGGTTCTCCTCGGTTGTCTCTTATGAATTCCAAAATCTCCTCGGCTCATACCAAAGTAGGAGGTTGTAGTGTGATGCAGAATATTTGGATAGCTTAGGAAAGATGTAATCCCTTTTTACAATGGAGGGGAAATTAGCCCTTTCGAGGTTACTTGGCTATTATAATAAGTTATCTATATGGTGGCTACTTTCTTTAATTCTAGTAAGTTATTGGCCAAAGAACCTTGGTTTGATGCTAAGAGAATCAATAAGAAGGGCCTATGCATTTTGGTTGATTTATATATTATCAGGGGCATGACTACTTCAGGGGAAAGAGGTCAAGCAGAGACTCAATCTCAAACCTGTAGATAAATTTATCATTCAAGAGGTTTGGAAACTCATACTTGTTCACCTCTTCCCAAACTAACAGTGAAAAATTAGGAGACTTGATGGAGAGATTGGACATGGAAATTTTTCAAACCTCTACTCATTATAAAGATGCTTTGATGGTTCCTTTAAGATGACAAACAAATTAAACAAAAGATGGGGACATGTCGCTCTTGTTGCCAAATGATCCTCGCGCTTTCAAACCTTGCAGAAAGCCCCTTAGAACCCAAACAGGCATTGTTTGACTTAGTCGCTAGTGCGGCAAGGATTAGCTATCACAAACAGGTTGTGTCAAATGGAGTTAGGTTGTTGTTATCTATGGGATTGCCTCCCCTTGTAGTGGCATTCTTTTCTGATAGAAAGAGTACATTGTTTTTTATATGACCCTAAGTGACCATTGAATGAATGTTATATTATGATATTCCAAGCTTGTACAAACTAGAGGAGAAAGAAAAAGCATGAACTGCCTTAGGTGGGATTCTTGTCTTGTTAACTTGTTCTGCAGATATGTTAATTTGACTGTACCTTTTCTTTGTTAAGCTAAATTTAACTTCCAAAGCGGCAGACTCAGCCAAGTCCCCCAGATAAACTTTTAGTTACATGTCCACAACTCTTCCAATTTGGCAATCCAAAAAGTCATATTCCTAACAAAATATTTAAATTAAATCAACTATAAATAGGGTTTCAGCTTGACAAACAAAGATAAATTAAGGTAGATGAAATGTAAAGAACCCTACCTGCTCAATACGAAATTAAATGCCCAAATGCAAATAAATCAAACACAGGGCAGCAAGCCCATAATTTTTCTCATGCAATTAACAGCATATTTAAAAACATGAATGCAGCCATTCAAGCAAACACAACAGCATTCATATAAAACATTACACAATGGAATTAACATAATAAACATAACAGAACTGAGAAAACTTATCTGATTATAAAATAACCAAATGGTTGCATACGAAGGATGTTCCTCCCAACCATAAGCTTGTTGTTCCAATTCTCAACAGCAAGCTGTTGATGTTTGGGCAGCATCAGGCAAACATTCTCCCGAGATTGGTCATGGTGATTTGACCAGTGGAGAATGGCCCTAGCGTAGTCTTCGAAGCACAGAAGACTCAAGGTGCTAGTGTTCCTCCAGTGTGTAGTCTTCAAAGGACAAAAGACTCGAAGTGCTAGTGTTCCTCCAGTGTGTAGTAGCATCGGGCAGACATTCACCCACAAGGGGTGTACCTGTGGTGAATGGCCCCGGTAAGCATCGGGCAGACCTTCTCCTAGATTGGGCTGTAGACCAAGGGACATGGGATACATTTATCACAAGGGTGTACTTGTGGTAAATGGGCCCAAGCATAGTCCTTCCTTGATCATAACAAGGAGTGATATGGACCCGAGGTGCTTGAGGTGCTTTCCACGTGTCAGATAGCATCAGGTTGACACTCACTCACAGGGGTGTACCTGCGGTGAATGGCCCTGGTGTGGTCTTTGTCCTTAGTCATGGTGATTTAACAAGAATGGATGAAAGACCCAAGGTGCTAGACACAGTTGTGTGGAGAAGGATAATCAAGGACAACTTTTCTAGTAAAAGAAGAAAGCCAAGAAGACAAGTCAAAGACCATTAAGATATCAAAGAAACCTCAGAAAAGCATTAAATGAATTATTGTCGACAAAGAAGAAGTCGGCCCCACAAGTAAATTGTTGAATTTTTATGCTTTGCTCATGCAAATGTAGTTTATTTCAATTTAGCATGTACTTGAACCATAAACAATGCAACAATACCATATACAAGTGTTGCAATAACCAAGATCACAAGAAGAATAACCATGCACAAGAACACAAGAAATATCCTGGGAAAACCCTTCTCAATCAAGGGAAAAACCCCGCAATCCTTTGCTATATTCTCAAGAGAAGATCCCCCACACCATAGACCTTAGCACACAAGAGCATGCTTACAAAACCTAGAAACTTGCGCCGAAGAGAGGTGCGCACTTCAACCGTACAAGTGCTTGTTGAAATTCTAAGATTACAAGTGAGTGAGTGTGATCCACAATGGAGATCCATTCTTATTTATACAAGAACTGACACAGCAAAAGGTGTGTCTATTGGCACAATAGGGCCGACCTCTTTAACTCAATAATATAATTAATCATTACACAATATTAATTATCTTTTACATGGTGGGGCCGACTTGTACCCTTTACATCATAAATTAGGGTTACAACAAATCTTACTCTCAAACAATATAGCAGATATCTCTCTCATCCTCTAGTGCTCAGCCACTAGGGACATGTCCACCTATGCTCAGCCACAAGGACATCTCACTCAACAGGTTAACTCAATTGAGTCCAAAGGAGTACCATCTGGAGCACCATCTCAAGCCGACTCAACTAATTCTATAGGAGTACAAGGCGGGAGACCATCTCAAGCCGACTCAACTTAGTCCAGAGGAGTACAAGGCAGGAGACCATCTCAAGTCATCTCAACTCAGTCCAGAGCAGTACACAAGAGACCAAACGTCATCACAACTCAATCCAGAGTCTGACGCACACCCATCACATGGGCACACCCAACACTTGGGCTCTCTCTCACAGAGGTCTCAACTCAGTCCAGAGGAGCGATCTGGAGGATGTCTCATGAAGTTGCAATCAACAACACTCCCTCTCAGCTAGGGAGGCATTCTCCACTAGGACAAGTCTCTCACAGAAGTACTCAAACTTCGTCCTGGCAAACGGTTTGGTGAAGACATCTGCAACATGCTCATGTGTAGAAAGGTATTGCACGTGTACTGCTTTCCTCTGCACCATATCTCTGATATAATGGTATTTGATCTCAATGTGTTTCGATTTATCGTGAAACAATGGATTCTCTGAGAGCTTCACACAACCTAGGTTATCATAATGGATAACAATGGAATCCATCTCATGCCCAAATAAATCTACAAGGAGCTTGCGAAGTCTCACTGCTTCGTGGACTACCACACATAATGCAATGTACTCTGCTTCTGCGGTACTCAAAGCCACAGAGCTTTGTTTCCTGTTGCACCAGGAAACCATGGCAAATCCCAAAGTAAAACAACCACCAGATGTGCTCTTCCGGTCCACTGTGCTCCCTGCCCAATCTGCATCGGCATATCCCTGCAATCTCATGTCTACACTAGAGGCATATCTCAGGCCATATCCAACTAGATATCTCAGCACATGCTTCGTTGCTATCCAGTGAGTCTGTCTCGGCTAACTCATAAACTGACTAAGTACATTCACTGCATAGCATATATCAGGTCTGGTGTTAACCGGATACATCAATGATCCAATTAGTTGTCGATAAAGATGTGGATCAATCTCGCCTGAATCAGTAGAAGCCTTGTTCATTTTCTTCAGATCCATCACCATCGGTGTAGGCATGGACTTACAGTCTGTCATGCCGAATTTCTTCAATGTTTCCACTGTATATTTTCCTTGACTCAGGAAAATCTCATCAATCCTCTGCCATACTTCTAGTCCCAAGAAGTAGTGCATCATACCCAAGTCCTTCATCTCGAATTCAGAAGTCAATGCACGCTTGCATTCAGCAACAAGACTTTCTAAACCGGTGAGGAATAAGTCATCAACATATAGGACCAAAATCAGGCACTCGTCACCAACAATATGGTAGTATAGGCTGGGATCAGCAACACTCTTGTTGAAGCCCAAACTCATCAAGTATCCATCAATCTTCTCATACCAAGCACGAGGTGTCTGCTTTAGTCCATACGGGGCTTTCTTCAACCTGCACACATGAGACTCCTTCTCATGTATCACGAATCCATCTGGTTGCTCGATGTAAACTTCTTCCTCAATCTCACCATTGAGAAAGGTTGTCTTTACATCTATATGATGTAGTCTCCAACCCATGGATGCAGCTAGGGCAATAATCGTACGGATGGAAGTGTATCGGGCAACAGGAGCAAATGTCTCCTCATGATCTATTCCCTCCACCTGAGAGAATCCTCTAGCCACAAATCTCGCTTTGTATTTCTCAACACTTCCATTGGCTACATGTTTGATCTTATAGATCCACTTGAAAGTCACCACGGACTTCCCTTCCGGTCTCAGAACAGTATCTCACACATCGTTCTTCATGATGGACCGATACTCTTTTGTCATGGCACCTTGCCAAACCAGTTGACCTGTGCTTCTCCATGACAAGAAGGCTCAGTATCAATGATGTCTTCTCCATGACAAGAAGGCTCAGTATCAATGATGTGGCTCATGGCTGAGACATAGCTTGAAAATCTCTGTGGTCTCTTACTCTCTCGGAATGTACCTCGAGGAGATGCATGTCCCTTTCCCTCCTGCAGAGTCTATCGAGCCCAAGCAGGCCTTTTATGGCCTATTGCAATGTCTCTGGGAACATCAACTGGAGCTACGGGATCAACTGAATCGGTAATTGTCTCCCTCTTAACTGTTGAAGGGGAAGAAGGTATTGTCTCTTCCTTCTTCTCAAATAGTTTGACTCCCTTTGAACTCTGAAGGATAAACATCTGTCCTGGAGGAAATTGTGACATCATCCTTTTCCTGTGTTGCTATCCTAGAGACATCCCATGTCTTCTCAGGTCCTCTACTGCCTCTACAGTACTTTGTTGGCCTCTCGTACTAGGATAATAACCAAGATGACCTCTCGTAGGGATAACAATCGAAATGGCCTCTTGTACTAGGATAATAACCAACCAAGAAAATTTGGACTCCCGTACCAAGGATAATGGTCCAAGTCATGAGGGCTCCCATACCAGGGATAATACCCTTCATTATCAAAATGCAAGCAACTACAGGGTAATGATGAAATCAAATAAGGAATGTAGTACAAAACTTACCTTAGTCTACAATCATGCTGAATATTTTATGTCTTCATCTCTCTGATATGGTTCTGAACCGACATCTGTAGTGGATGCATATTGTCTTCCTTTCTTCCTTGTAGGATAATTTCTCGCAATGTGTCCATACTTGTCACATCCGAAACATCGAATCCTTGAAATGTCTTTTCTATATTCATGACCTGAAGCTGCTGAAGTTTTCTCGTCTTTGAATGCATTGCCAAAACTTCTTCTATTTCCTCTTCCTATTTTTGCATGAGAGGCAAGGGCTTGATTGTCATCATGATCGGAGTCTTGCACTCCTCTGGCTATAAGCCTGGTTTCCTCCTGAGTGCAGTATGTCCATAGACGATCAAACTAAGGTAGATCTGCTCTTCCACTGATACTTTGAAGAAATGGTTCTCGATGTCTTGGTAGAGCATTGAGAGTAGTCATGACAAGTTCTCTGTCTGATATGGTTTCTCCAGTGGCACCCAGTTGATCTCTGAAATCTTCAAGAAGAAGGTAGCAACGGTGTCAGCATTTGTCATCTTGATATGTTGAAGTTGATTCTTCAATGTAAGGGCTCTGAGGGTGTTGTTACTCTCAAACATATTCTTCAATGCTTCATACATCTCATAAGTTGTCTTTAGGGCAGCAATATGAGGTAGTAGATGATCTCTTACTGAATAGATGATTATATTCCTTGCTTTGACGTCATCTACCTTCCAATCATTCTTCTCTTCATTGGTAGTTGTTTCTGGTAGAGTCTTTTCTATCAAACTTAATAGGTCATCCTCTTCCAGGGTAATCTGTAGTCTTGACTTCCAAGAACTGAAGTTGCTTGATCCATCAAGCCTATCTTCCACCAAAGTTATGTTCCTCATGGTTTGCAGATTCTTCCACAAACACTAACGGCTAGGCTAGGCTAGCAACCTTAGGTTTCGTTGGACTTATGACTGCCAACAATAAGCCTTGAAAGTCAGAAGAACACTGGTAAGCTGCAAAAATCCTTCAATGAGTTGCAGAAATCCTAAAACTGAAACTCTGTAGAAAATTGCGGAAACCCTAGAATCCCTAGGGCCAAAAATCAAAAGTTCTTCAATTTGCAATCTGAGAGTCTCCGGAGGTGCGCTGAAGGAGGTCATACACTCCTATACAAAATTTAGCCTCAACGTTCCAGTGTAAAGTGTTGAAACTAGCAAAAGAAGGGGAGTTGTTTTTGCAGTTGCAGCAAGGAGGTGATGGTTGGCTTCTTCGATGGCTTGTGCAATGGTCTCTTCAGGAACTCTGCTTTGATACCATGTTGAATTTTTATGCTTAGCTCATGCACATGTAGTTTATTTCAATTTAGCATGTACTTGAACCATAAACAATGTAGCAATACCATACACAAGTGTTGCAATACACAAAAAAGATCTCTCTCATCCTTTAGTGCTCAGCCACTAGGGACACGTCCACCTATGCTCAGCCACAGGGACATCTCACTCAATAGATTAACTCAACTGAGTCCACAGGAGTACCATCTGGAGCACCATCTCGAGCCGACTCAACTAAGTCCATAGGAGTACAAGGCATGAGACCATCTCAAGCCGACTCAACTCAGTCCAGAGGAGTACAAGGCAGGAGACCATCTCAAGTCATCTCAACTCAGTCCAAAGGAGTAGACAAGAGACCACACGTAATCACAACTCAGTCCAGAGTTTGACGCACACCCATCACATGGGCACACCCAACACTTGGGCTCTCTCTCACAGATGTCTCAACTTAGTCCAAAGGAGAACGATCTGGAGGATGTCTCATAAAGTTGCAATCAACAACATAAATAAAAGTGACTCAAATTACTATAAATAAAGGTTGGATCATTTCATTATCACATCACTCACAAGCTCTCCTCGGCAAGTGCACAATACCCAGTTGCAGTTGCAATTGCAGTCGCAATTGCAGTTGCAGTTGCCAATTGCAGTTGCCAATCACAGTTGCAGTTCTAATTACAATTGCTAGTTACAGTTGCAGTTGCCAGTTGCGCAAATTTTGGTGGTGCACTATCTTTGTCTAGTGGTTTGCTAGCCTTGAGGGATCTTCCTCATGCTAGGGCACAACCTTCTATATGTTGGGTTCTTCATTTTATGGTGATGTATTTTCTGGCTTGAATTCTTCTTAAGAAAAGTTGTTGGGTTTTCTCCCAAGGTTGGGTTTCCTAGGGTAAAAATATTGTGTCTATTGTGCATGGCTATCTTTCTATGGTTCTGTTATTTCTGCTGCAGTTTTATTTTAGTTGAGATTTTCAGTGTATAATTATTCTATGATAACAGTGGCATTAAATTCTGTTTGAAATCATAAGGCAATAATTATCAGATCTGGAAATTAGAAAAATCAACACAAGCCACCCCCGAGCCAAGGTTATGAGTCCACAAGGAGATCTAGCCCTCTTGGCTATCCACTCTCGACATTAAGCAACCCAGAAACCCATGTTCTACTCCAACAACAGTTCTAATCCACTGGCTCTCTTCCCCTCAACCTACACAACCCAAGGAATGGGATCCCCCTTCTCTGCCACATACTCCCTTAAGCCTTCCCACTTCCCTCTCAGGCTCCAATACACTCGATTGGCTAGGAATCTCACAGTTGGGGACTCCAGGTACTCTCAGTTGCTCCAGGAGTGCTCATACCAACCTTCTCAAGGCTCTTGAACCATTTCCTCAATAGGAAAATGCAACACTGGCACACAGCCCGTTTTTACAGGTATACATGCCACAATTTCAGCATAAACACAGCTGAATAATGGTTGTCCTCAAGCATAGCATGGCTGGTGCTCTTCTCAACACCCAACTCCCCTCTTGCTCTCCTAAAACAGCATGTAAAAAACCATCCATTCTCCTACTCGAATTTCCTTATTCTCCCTTGCTTGCTTGACTCTCACTCTTCCCCAAAAGGATTGCTTGACTCTCACATTGCCCCCATGCTCTCAATAACTCTATGAGGTGATCTCACACACCAACCCTCTTACATGTATTCAATGATTGAGTGTCTAATAATTCAAAGGGAGGATTAGATGGTAATGATACATTAGCTTAGAAAAATCACATGGCTTTCCCCTCAGTTCCCCCTTTAGCCCCCTCTCTTGTGGAATCATAGCCCCCCATCGTTATCGTCCCTCTCGTATCACAGCCAGCAATTATTATTTTTATTAATTATTTCAATGTACATAATACATAGTTCAGCCCTCAGTCATTTTAATCAATATGCGCTCTTCGCCCCAAACATATCAGCTCACAATATAATTTGCAGGGATTAAAACTAGGGATGTTACATGAAATAAAACTCTTTGCGCACAAATTAGCCATGCAAGGATGATGCATCTTCCTCCTGCAATTTTTTATGTGTGTGATTCAATTTGTCTTACTACTAGCCAGCTCAAAACAAATATTAAAATGTGGTTAAAAACCAGCACACATATGGATTTGCAAATCGCTTATACTATTTCACATAGTACTTCAAATTTCAGTGAAGCTCTGATAGGTTATAACCAGAGCTAATTAGCATGGTCTTATCAGATCCATGTACAAAGCTAATCAACAACAGACAATGAAAATGATCCTGATTTATTAGTACGAGCCAACCATCTCTTCCAAGGCTCAAAGCTCTCCCTAAGAATACGCCCATGGCATCCCAAACCTAGGCTACAAAGGCCACTGCATTTTTTCACTGGGTCTCCACGACTTAATGCTAAGAGATTCCAGAAAAATGACATCAAGTTAACAGAAGGAAAAATGACAATGCGAGGTGAGGGTGTAACAGAAGTAAAGCAGGTTCGGAGTGACGTTCGAAGTATCATAAGAAACTTGTTAGCAAGCATGTCCACTAAATAAGAATGAATTCACAAAGTTAGTTATGTTTACACTAAATTCCAGCAATAATCAATTTCCTGCCTCTGCAGAGTGTTCAACCCATTATAGAAAGTCTGAGCATTCAGAGGGCTGGCCTCGACACAGTGCTGGCAGAGCTGTAAGAGAAAAGAGGAGGCACAGCTGCCCCCGGCCGTCTCAGCAGAACGGTAAGTTCCCTACACTAGCACTTCCCATTTCAGAGGGGGATAGATCACCTTGGCCCGACACTGATGACTGGGAACAGATCATCACCGACCCAAAGCCTGATAATGGGGGCCAACCCCCAAAGAACATGATGATCAGTGGCACATTGCTGGGCCTCTTCGTGCAGAGGCCAGATGGTTTTGGACATGTGTCTGTTCCTGGGCTTTGGGCCATTTGATTATGTTGTTTTCTGGAATCTGGATAGTTTATAGACGTTTATGCTATATGTTTGCCCAGAGGGGCAATATTGGGTTAATGGGCGTTTTTGGTATGTAACCAACCTTGTTCTGAAACTTAGTTAGTGCTTGAGGCGGCTGCATAAAATGCACATATGTACTTCCCTTTTTATAGTAATAGTTAAAGGATGCATTTTATTTATAAAAAAAAATACACTTCCACAATCATCATCTAAGTTGATTTCCATGTTTAAAGAGGCTTGCAGACTGCACTAAATAAGTAAAGTTCACAAATTCAAGTGTCTACTGACATCTTTTACTCAAGATGTGGGCAGTATAGACATCAATGATTTATTCCAAATTGCCCAAGTGCGTGAAGGGAAAATGCAAGGTAAAACGGAAATTGGAATGAGATCGGGGGTATTTAGGTTAAGAAAAGGAAATGCCTGTGTGGCAAAATCTTCGAGGATGCCTTCTTTGCTGATGCCGTGCTCCAGGCAGAGCTGCTTCCAGAACTCCATGCCGATCTGGTTGCCACATTGCCCCACCTGTAAGGTGATGATCTCCCTAGGCATGATTCCTCCTTCCTCAGTTTCGCTCCTTTGGGGATTGCAGGATTCGACCTCTGCTGCTACTCGTTGACAGAATGGAAAAAAAAAAGAGGGAAATTTGAAGGGCGTTGGAAATTCGTTTGAAGTGGCGAGAACGGGTGGAAAAGAAGACAATGCGGAGCCGATCAACAAAGTTTTATCTATTATATCCTTTCTCGTTATAAGTATGTGTATGCTGCCGAGTCAAGCCTAGCTCAAACTTCAATTCTGAAAAAGGGAAAACGAAAAGAAAAATGTGAGACTCAATCATTAGTGTGGGAGAATGAGTAGAGTAGGGTCTCCTTGTGTCTTGTTGTCGTTCACTTGTTTATAAGTGGTTTTCATTTTCATGGATACTTTTGGGAAAGGAGACTTTAAAACTACTCGATGGTGATGATTAAGGTGGGGTGATATCATGTCACAATTCCATCTTTACAACCCGTTTGTGTGTTGGTTTTCATTAGTTATCTTTTTCATATCACAAAGCTTGTGAAAAGCATGTGTGGTTTCCCTAAGGATTAAAGATGGGTCATTCAATCTATTTTTGTTTGTGGTAATTTTCATGATAGCTTTGTTATTAGAACTCGTAAGGATGATGGTATCTTTAGAGTGTGATCAAGCTTTGGATTAGGGAGGTATAAGAGCTATATGGTTGGTATTTTCTTCGCACCGATAGTCTAATTGAAGGTTTTTTCTTCCTTCATTCTTTAATAAATCACATTGTGTCGTTATTCTTGCTCGTGGACATGTTAAATATTGTAATGTTTATTAGTAATAAATGTATTAATGCAATATCATAAAGTGAAAATAAGTCATGCAATAAATCACATTAATGTTAAATGTAATCATGAAATTAGGTGAGCAATTTCTAACGAGAATAACATAACTTGTTAGATATATATATATGAAACATCAGTTTATGTAATAGAATACACATTGATATAATACATCTCTCATTTAATTTAGAAGGTTGAACTATGTATGATGAGGAGCTAGGTGAGGAGGATGGCGGAGTTATACTGCGGAAACCCTAGAAGTGGTGAGGGTTAAGCCGCTTTTGGTCCTGAGGGTTTCCAGGGATGCAGGTGGTTAAGGAAGGCAATGATGTAGTTAGTTGATGGTTGAGTGGACGAAGAAGAGTTGCTAAACTTCGGCATGGATCTATTGGAGGGTGTCGACATTTGGGGGACGCCAACTTGCACTCAACCCATCACATGTTGTGCCTCGTCCAACTGGAGTGAGAATTTGAGATCAGGTCTGTCAATAGGTTTTGTCTCCCCGTCGCTTTCCTCACTAGGGTTTTCATCTTTCTCTTGGCTCGGTCTGTCTCTTTCTCTCCATGTTCACGAGGGTGTGTTGTATGACGAAGGACATTTTTTTGGTGTATCTGAACTGGCTGAGACTACACTATGGGCTTACCCTTTCTCCTCTTGGGCAAAAGTGTCACCAACAGATTCTTAGAGGTTGGGACTTCATGAACCAGGGGGCTTTGGTGATACCAACTGGAATCAACACTCAAGATTTTTTCACCTAGTCAAATAATCGGTCCCCTAGGGTTAGTTCAGATCATTTAGCCTCGGCTGTGTTTACGGATTCATTCAAGATGCATTCTCTACCTCTGGACTCGGTTTTGTCTGTGCCTCATCTAGAGTCACGCCTAGGGCTTTTGGATGGTTTTCTATCATCGGGGATGAATCTACCTTCAAATACTCAAGTGCAATCCTCTTCTTCACGAAAGAGGAAAAATAAATGTCTTCATCCCAAGAGTGCTCTGGCAAGGCTCATCCTAGGTGAGGATGTTACCATGGCCCAGGTGTTGGATCTGTCGACTTCGGCGGTAGTGGGGAATGTTCGGGGTAGGAGGCTAAGTGCCAAATCTCTTAAGGCTTGGGCGGCAACATATCGAATGGGCCACCTAGGGTATGTGTCGGCAGTGAGGGTTTTGGCTCGAGGTTAGTTTGTTTTTAAGCTTGCAAATCCTGGGGATACACAATGGGTTCTAAATTTGCCTTGAAGTGTGGATTCGACTCCGGTCTACCTTAAGCTCTGGTCGCCAATGTTTGATGTTGGGTCGGAGCACATGGATGTTGTGCCCATTTGGGTCTGACTACCATGTCTTCCACTGGAGTTTTGGACTCATGAGATTTTCAAATTGATCGAGAACACATTAGGGTCTTTTATTAATGTGGATATGTCTTTCTTGGCATCTGATGAGTATGTGGTTGCACGGATCTTAATACAGATAAACCTACGGGAAGGATTTGCGGAGGACTTGGAACTAGTGTTTGGAGGGAAGACCTTCAAACAGAGGCTAGATTATGAGGGAGTTCCCTTCCGATGTCAAAGATGCCATAAACAAGGGCATATTGTCAGTCAGTGCCCACTTCCCTTCAAAGCCAAGAAATCAAGAGTTGGGGTTGCATAGAAGCGGATTATCCCCAAGGCTTAGGCAAGAGGAGCGTCCTTAGTTACGGATAGAGGTCTCCACTAGGAGGAGGAGCAAAGAGTTCAGGATCAGGCGAACGATGAGGTTCCCTTAGTCATTTGGATGCCCACTACACAACTCACTTCGGCGTCTATGGATACAAGCGGGGGCCAATTTGTCCCTTTGTTGGAAAGATTCTCAAATGAAAATCGACCACCTCCAAATCTCTCCCCATAGTGTATGTCTTTTATGTCTTCACAGTCAATTAATTTTCTGATAAATTCACTTTCAGTTCTTGGAAAAGGTTGGATCGGGCCCTTCCACTCCCTCTCTCTGACCTTGGAAATCCAAGCCCCTCCTCCCTTGCCCACCCATGCCCAACCACAAACACTTTGTCTGCCAGAGGTGGCCACAAACCCTCCCTCTCCCAAAATTTATCCTGGGGATTCAAAGTCGTCCATGGACTCAGATGAAGAAGCCATTGTTTACAATATCAGGAATCATTGAGTGACGGGTTCCTTGGGGTTAAGCATGGTTGGCTTAGGAAAAAACCACGGGACGAAAGTTATCCCAAAGGGATGGGGTCAGAGATCCTTTCACTCCAAAGCTCATAGCAAAGCCTTAACAGATGTGGCAACAGGTAAACAACTCTCCATTTTTGGGGCGCTTAGAGTAGCGAAGCCCTAGGAAGCAGTTCCTCTTTGAAAGTGATATCTCACAATTGTAGGGGGTTTGGAAGGCCCCACTAAAAAAGTTGCCCTTAAGAGGATGATTGCCTCTCATGACCCTAACATGCTTCTATTACAAGAAACCTTGGGGGAAATTCAAGCTATGGTGTCTCTTTTGGAATCTGTTTTCCCTCTCTGGTCTTTCACAGGGTTGGATTCCAAAGGAAGGTAAGGAGGGTTAGCAATTGGATGGAACAAAAATAAGGTCCAACTGCAAAATTCTTGGGGTTTTGAATCAGGCCTAGGTGTTGAGATAATACGTGTTGATATGGGAAGGTCCTTTATTTTCCTAAATATTTATGGTTCCTTATTGGGACTCATTGCTTCATAAATACTTTATTACAAAAGACAATGTGATCATCGAGGGAGACCTCAATTTCTCCTTGGGGGTAGCAGAGATATGGGGTCAAAGAGCACAAGCGAATCAACTTATGGACTTCTTATGTCACTTTCTCTCAGAGGGTGGTCTCTTGGGTCTTGCCCCTTTAAAACTTCCCCCTACCTAGCGGAATAAAAGGACAGGGGATGAGAGAATCACCAAGAGATTGGATCGATTCCTGGTTTATGAAAAACTTATGTTGCAACTCGAACTCATCAGATAGTGGATTAGGTGTGGAGGTGAATCAGATCACTCTCCAATTTTCTTTACAATTTTGGGTGATCCGGGAAAACCCCCTAACCCCTTCAAATTTAATCTAACATGGCTAAAGGAGGAAAGTTTCCAAACACTAGTCAAAAGATATTGGGTTCCTTTTGATCTAAATGGTGGTGTGGCAGCAGGGGTTCATTTTACCTCAAATTTGAAGCAAGTTAAGAAGGAAGTGGTTATATGGGCAAAAGAAAAAAGGGTTAGGGATGAAAGGGCTCCCAAGGAGATTGAGGAAGCATTGCAGGTTAGATATGAATATGATGGTGAAGGATACCAGTCCCCAAACTCGAAAGAGGTCATTTTGTCTCTAGAAAAACAAAAGAGACAACTCTTGCTTGATCAAGAGGAAGTTTGGAGGCAAAAACATAGGGCGATATGGCTGAAGAGTGGGGATGAAAATACAAAAATTTTCCAGGATTTTTCCAATGGGAGGAAAATCAGGAATAAAATCTGGAGTCTAACAAGGCCTCGGGACAATAAAGTGTCATATTTTCAGGACATGTCCTAGTTAGGGAAAATTCATTTCCAAAAGTTATTCAAAGCTTCAACTAAAGTAAATATTGTTGATATAATTTGATTAGTGATTGCCTTCCCTCGGTTCACAAACGAAGATTCCAACAAAGTTTCGATGGAGGAGATGACTGAAGATGAAATTCAAGAAGTTCTATGTTAAGAACCAAATATCAATATAGCATAGAAAAAACTCAGAATAAGTACTCAACTCCTTGAAAAAGAGATAAATTCAGATAATAAGCCTCTTCGAGGGGGCAACCTCCTTATGCCCACATAAATGTACAATTCAAGATGATTCAAAATGGAAATGTCTCCTTGATATATATAGGAGACTAAGAGGTATAATTACAACTAATGGCCTAAAGCCGACATAAATAAAATAACATTACTAATATAATATGTCCCAATTAAGGGGTAATGAGCCACTATTTAGGGCTTAACATGCCCCTCCCCTTGAGACAAGTGTTCTTCGCAATGCTTGAGTAACTTTGGATGCTTCTGTATAAAAGACTCATCTTCCCAAGTGGAATCTTCAGCCAGTAGTTTCCTCCATTTAATGAGATACTCTGAAATGGATCTATTTCTCAGCTGGCGAATTCTTGTGTCAGTGATGGCTTCAGGCTCCAATGTGATTTTTCCTTCCTCATCAAGTTCTGGCAATATAGTTTGAACTGGGATCTTGTCACCTATAACCTTCTTTAAGCATGAAACATGGAAACTGGGTGTACTCGTGAAGATGTAGGCAACTCCAATTTGTATGTCATAGTACCAATCTTTTGCAACACCTTATAAGGGCCATAGTACTTTGGTGATAATTTATTATCCTTCTTGGCTTGCTTGAGGGACATCTGTTTGTAT
>ML789949.1:248851-264578 GCA_009831015.1 Picea engelmannii
AAGGGGGCAACCTCCTTATGCCCACATAAATGTACAATTCAAGATGATTCAAAATGAAAATGTCTCCTTGATATATATAGGAGACTAGGAGGTATAATTAAAACTAATGGCCTAAAGCCGAAATAAATAAAATAACATTACTAATATAATATGCCCCAATTAAGGGGTAATGAGCCACTATCTAGGGCTTAACATTCTCCATAGATTTCAAAAGAACAAAAGCCCTGGGTTAGATCGTTGGACTGTAGAATTTTATCTGGGGTTTTATGAAACTTTAGGGAAGGATTTACTGCCAGTGGTTGAAGAATCACATAAGGAGGGATACCTACATCCCCCTCTGTACTCAACTTTCATTTCCCTCATCCCTAAGAATTATACTCCACAAGATATGAATTATTTCAGGCCCATATCTCTCTGTAATTGCATATATAAAATAGTAGCAAAGGTGATAGCCAAAAGAATAAAGAAGATTCTTTCGAAGTCGATTTCAAAGGAACAATTTGGTTTTCTAGAGGGACGCCAAATTCATGAAGCTATTGGAGTTGCACAGGAAGGAATCCACTCTATGAAAACGAAGAAGATTAAAGGATGAATGCTCAAAATCGACCTTTCTAAAGCCTATGATTGAGTTAATTGGCTTTGTATCAAACTACCCCTTACTCATTTAGGTTTTGAGGTCGATTTTATCAGATGGGTGATGAGTTGTATATCCACTGCCTCATTTGCAATTTTGATCAACGGTTGAGCCTCCCCTTTTTTTTCGGGCAGAAAGAGGACTTCATCAGGGATGTTCTTTATCCCCACTCCTCTTCCTTCTAGTAGCAGAAAGACTCACCAGGGCTCTAGAATCAACAAGATCCAATAGGGAATTTGGTGGAATTGAGATCTTCACAACCCTCTGAATATTCCATCTACTATTCGTGGATGATGTTATGATTTTTTCTAATGGGTATAAAGGGGATGCATAGACACTTTATAGTATTTTGACTCTTTTTGTCCAAGCAACTAGGATGCAGATAAATGAAGGGAAATCCTCAATATCCTTTCAAAGTATGGAGGATGATGAAATGCAAGTTTATAGATCCTTATTTCCATTCAAGATAAAACATCTGGATGAAGGGATAAAGTATTTGCGTTTTCACCTAAAACCCAATAGCTATAATAAGATAGACTAGAAGTGGTTTTTAGGGAAATTAGAGAAGAGGCTAAACATATGGAGTCATAAGTGGTTGTCCATAGGCGATTGTCTAATTTTGGTGAAATCAATCCTCGAGGTTATTCAAGTGTATTGGATGTCTTTAGCTTGAATTCCAAAAGGGATACTTGAGAGGATTAAGAAAAAAAATTCTAAATTTTTGTGGGCTGAGACTAAGGATAAACAGGTCATCCCCTGGGTCAGATGGTCTACTTTAGCAATCCTAAAAGTTCTTGGGATTGGGGGCTCAAAACAATCTTCCTATTTGCAAAAGCCTTGACAACAAAATCATTTTGGAGATTACTTTCTAAAGAGAATCTATGGACTCAAGTGGTCACTAAAAAATACATATGACCATCATCATTACAGGATTGGATCAGACACCCAATAAAAAAACACCTTGGGTCTTCCATCATTTGGAAAGTAATGATAAACTCATTTGAGATCATTGGGGATGGCTTAGCTTGGCGCGTGGGTAATGGGAACAATGTGTGTTTGGGTACAGACCCTTGGTCGGGGAGTGGAGGAGCACATATTCTTCCCAATGTGCTTATTCATACCTTACATGACAAGGGCTTGTTTCATCTCAGTCAGATTGGGGAATCCACCATAACCAATATTTGGTTACAGGAATGGAAGACTCACACAAAATTGGGGGTTATGGAGGAGTTCGGGGTCGTTTGATTAAATTTTACCAGGGCCTTAAAGCGATCTGACATTTTTCTGGTGGATAGGGAGGATGAATTGGTATGGGCCTTGGACCCTTTTGGAATGTACACTCCAAATATGGGTTATACGCAACTCAGTATAGAGCTACACCTTAGGGTCTCAGAATGGTGGTGGAAAGGGTTGTGGAAACAACTTTGTTGTCCACTAAAGTCCAAAATCTTCACATGGAGCGTGATTGCCAAAAAAGTACCAACTTGGGAAGTCATGAGAAAAAGACAGGTTGTAGGCCCTGGATGGTGTATCATGTGTAAACAAGACAAAGAATTGCAGGTACACCTTTTTATTGCTTGTCATTTCTCAAAGGCGGTCTGGAAGGAGGTAGAGAAGATGCAAGGACAAACCTTTATATGGAAAGGTCAATCGATGAAAGAATCCTAGAAATTATGTATCTCCTCCCCATCCAATAAAAAATTTTGCGCTTTCCCACTCTTAGTATGTTGGGGAATCTGGTTAGCCAGAAATTCCCAAATTTTCTGCAAAATATTGATCCCCCAAGAAGTCATTGTTGCTCAATGTAAAAGTATTCTTGCTCATTTTCCCCAGGAAAAAGCCAAGAATAATAGAAGATTTCCACGAGAAGAGAGAGTGGATCATCAAATGATCCAGATGGATCTCGGTGGCCATGCACCTTTTCCACTAAATCACCATTTTGAGCCTTTGGTTTTGATAAACCATGACATTCACCCTTTTGGTGGAGAATGGAATGTAATGTAATCTTCATTTGTTAATTTCATACATCATGTAATGCTCTTATGTACATGCCTACAACATTGGTTAATGCACCGGATCCCATCAGAACTCCGCAATTAAGCACGCTCGGTCTAGAGTAGTATTGGGATGGGTGACCACCCACGAAGTCCAAGCGTTTTACATGCCTATGGCATTTTATAAACTTAGTCCAATTTATCCCACATGCATCATGTGAATTGTTCTCTTCTCACTCTCTCATATATAATTGAGGTGAAGGAGGCCCTTTAAGCGTGCAATAGAGTGTGATGTAAAGATTATTGTGAATGAAGCGTAGCTAACATCTCTTTCTTTTTAGAGATAAGCTACCCCATTTTTCCAGTTTGTGTTCTACAATGTTTTTCCATCTTATTCAGTAATAAAAGTTGGGTTTCATTGTATTTATGTTTTCTATTCTATATTTTTGTGTATTTCATTGTTATATCTCGGTTATGTTTTTTCCTTCATGTTGTTCTCAAAATAATCTAGATCATCAAAGGCCATGGGCATATTTTGATGGGGCTTCACAAAACAAAAATTAGATATGTGGGGAAGTGGCCATCCTGTATCTATCCGACCATGTACACTTCAAAATGAAAATGGGTCTGGGGCCTGGTGCAAATAATTTTGTATAACTAATGTCTCTAAAACTACTTCTACTATTTTCCAAGTAAAATAATGTTACATCTATCCATATTTTTAGGGATTCACAAAATGTCGTAAAATGGGTGAAAAAATTGCAACATTGCCATAACATACTTATACTTCCGATCCTTGAAGAAGTTTATGGACTAGTGGACTCCTTTGATGCCTTCTTCTTTAAACATGTTTACAAGGAGAGGAATATGGTAGTTGATCAACTGTCAAAAGCAGGGATCCAGATGGAGCAGGGTCAGTGGCACGTTAAGGAGGATTTGGATGGTATCATTCAATAATACTATCATAGACCTTTTATTGAGGATCAACTAGATCCTTATCCTTCTTTATGACCTTTTTATGGACACCTTCCTTTTTTGTAAATTTGTTATGTGTATGAACATATCCTATATGTGGTTGGGTGGTGGTCTATCTACAATTTTCATGTCCAGAACAATTGAGTGACTCCATTGGTGTGCTTTCACTCTATCAGTTCTATATACTAGTTTTTAGATATGTGGCAAGTTGGTTTGCAACACAATATCAAAAGACTTTTTGTTATATTTCAAAAGTCCCCTTTTTGGGATTTTGATATCACATGTGGCCTTTTGAAAGGCACAACAATAAAATGTAACTTATTTTCTTCCAGAAATAAAATAAAGTTTTTTTCTAAGGAAAAAAAAAAAACATCTCTCATTTAGACTTATCGCTTGTCTCTTGTATATTCTCCATAGCATAGTTTAACATGGTATCAAAATCGTGGTGATTTTAGCATAGGGAAACTTCAAAGAATTGTGTCAAGACAATGTTTGACATGCCAAAGAATTTGGAGAAAGAGACATAGAATTGCATATGGCTAGGAAGAAGATTTGTATGGTTGTGAATTATGTATTGCAATTTATTAAAGGAAGGCAAATTTGTATGACATCATAGTGAAAGCAAATCTGTGTGGTGGCGACACAGTGAAATCAAATCTATATGGCATCTCAATAATTAATTTTGTAAGGTTATTAAAAAATTACAGCGTCTATCAGTCAATAGAAAAATTAGCAGCTCAACAAATCGTACGACAGCTCAAAAATTATATGGGACCAATAATTAAAATAATTTGTACTACGACTCAAAAGTTTTGTGGACATGTAATTTTTTTTTAAAGTACCACTGCTAAAAAATTGTATGGACATGTACATACAACAAACAAGAGAGTGCAGTGGCTAACATGGTGTACAATGGCTCAAATAGTAAAAGGACAATAGACCTAGCAGAAGCATACAAATTCATGTGGGTGACAAACATAAGCATACATGCAACAACAATCATAAAATTAAATTCAATAAAATTCTAAGAAGGTACACATTATTACATTACCTTGGTTTTCTATGTAATCTAAAGGAAATATTTTGAATTAAAACCTCTATGAACTTTGTTTTCAAACTCAAATTTTCAGAGTTATATACGTTTCTAATTTTTCATTGGAGTTATATGCGTTTCTAATTAATTTGTAAGGGTTTCTAATTTTTTATTGGAGTTATAAGTAGCTTTTTTCAGAGTTATAAAGAAATATAATCAATATTAATAATTTCATGATGCTCGAGTCTCATAAATTAAATAGTAAAAATTATCCTTCCTAGAAACAAAAAATGCAACATAGGTTGTCTTATCATGATCGTTGGGAATTATTTATTGGGACAATGCCAAAACCTAATCCCGTGACTAATGTTTATAAGCAAAAAAACAAAAATGCATTACTTCTTCTTACCTTTGCTCTGGAGGATGATCTTCTTCCGTGTATTCTCAATATTACTATTGTTATTGATGTTTGAAAGAAGTTAAAGAATTTATATGAAACTTCAAATAAACTTTGCATTTTATTGTTAAGAGACAAATGAACTAGTTTGAAGATGGTAGCATTAGATTCAATTATAGAACATGTTCACGAGTTGCAGGAATTAAAAAATGAGTTATTAGTGATTAACACAAACATTAATGATAAGGAATTCATAACCATTTTGTTTAATATCCTACAATATGTGTATCATAATTTTGTAACGTCGTTTTATGTATCTTCTCGAAATCAAATTCCAACATTTGAAGAAGTTGTAGGCTTACTACTCTAAGAAGAGAAATGATTCAAGAAAAATGAACTTGCAGAACAAGATAGATATTTTATAGGAAGACACAAATGAAGAGGTCGTGTCAGAGGTTGTCTAGGAGGATGGTATAGTTGCCATCAAAATTGGAGGCCAAATTCTTCAAATTAGGCAAACACTTCTCAAAGTTCTAAGCATTGTAATTATTGTAGAAAGAATAATCATAATGAAGAAGATTGTTATCTTAAGTAAAGACATGAGGTTGACAGGAATAGAGGTAGAGGACATCATAGAAGAAGAAGCAGAGGGGGGAAGCATCAAATTCATTTTGTATAAAGTAGTATAGTTTTTACACAAGAACTTGCCACTAATTGTGTGTTTATGGTTTCCCATACTAACATCTATACTTCTCAATGTGTCTGGTACATTGATTCAAGAGCCACCAAGCATATGACCACTAAGCAAGAAGTTTTTTCAAGACTTTCTCCTTGTGATAACAAGAACATTATTCTTGGTGATGACAATATTCATGAGGTACAAGGAAGAGGTGAAGTAACCATGAGAGTTTTAGGAGATTGCATAAAAAATATATCGAATGTATTGTATGTTCCTAGCTTAAAGACAAAGTTTCTTTATGTTAGTAAAATTACCGATGAAAACAATACTATTGCATTTGATCATAAATAGTGTTTGATTAAAGATCGTGACAACATCATTACCAAAGGATTGTAGTGTGATGATATGTACATGTTTGATGGTATTCCAAAGAAACAACAAACTTTTTTGACATGTTCTACTTCAAAAAAATCAATTATGGTATGAAATATATGGTCATATTAATTACTTTTATTTGAAGTTGATTTGTAAACATAATTTGGTGAATGGATTTCCTAACATCGAGGAAGATAAAGGTGTATGTGAAGCATGTCTGATAGGGAAGCAACAACGTTTCAAATTTGATAACAGCGCATCCAGGGCAACTCAGGTACTTGAATTAATTCATAGTGATGTTTGTGGTCCAATGAGAACCCAATATTGTGGAGGCGCTAAGTACTTTGGAACATTCATCAATGAATTTTCAAGAGAAATATGGGTATATTTTTTGAAGAACGAATATGAAGTATTAGTAATTTTAAAGTAATTCAGGGCTATGTTTGAAAATGAAAGTGTTCAGCGCATTAAGGTGTTTAGGAATGATAAAAGAGGTGAGTATGAATCATATGCATTTCATGAATTTTGTTATCATCATGGTATTCAAAGACGAACTTATGTTGCCAAAACACCACAACAAAAGTGGGTAGAAAGGAGGAAGAATCAATCAATTATGGGGATGGTTGGGTGCATATTGAAAGGGCGTCATCTCAATGATCAATTTTGGGTTGAAGGAGATTAAACAACAATGTTTTTGTTAAGTCATAGTCTGACTAAGGTGGTTCATAAAAGGACCCCTTATGAGGCTTGGTAAAGAAGGTAACCAAATTCAAAGTTTTTGGTTGTTTGGCATGTGCACATGCTCCAGATACATGTAGACATAAGTTTGAGGTTAAAAGTAGAAAATGCACATTTATTCGATATAACACTCAATTTAATGCTTACAAGTTATGCGATCTAGTAAATAGAAAGGTAGTTATGAGTAGAGATGTAATTTTTTATGTACATCAAAATGGAAAGGTGGAGTTTTGCAAGGTGATAATGAAGAGCTTAAATTCAAAATTCATGTCACACATCGGAGGTGCAAAAGAGAAGAGGAAAAAGCAACAAAGGAAGAAAAAGTAGAGTTGGAGTTGGAAGGACAAGAAGGTAGTTAGTCTCCAAAAGATGGAAGTTAGTCTCATAAAAGGCCAGATGGTTCTATCGAACTCTTCAAGATGCAAAGCCAGGTGAGATACAACATGGTGAGAGAAGAACAAGATCAAAATCACCACGATAGGTAAATCTTGCTTTGATGAGTGAAGTTGTGCATTTTAATGATCAAGTTTCTTTTAATGAAACAAACTAGAAACAATAATGGAGAGATGTAATGCAAGTAGAATATGATGCTTTGATGAAAACCAACACTTGGAAGTTAGTTGAATTACCCCCAATTAAGAAGCTAATGGGCTGTAAATGGGTATATTGCACAAATTTCAAATCAAATGGTTTTGCTAATAAATATAAAGCCATGTTAGTTGCAAAAGGATATGCAAAAAGAAAATGAATCGACTATGAGAGGATGTTTGCTCCTACTACAAAATTGATCACAATCATAACATTGTTAGCTCTTACAACACAATTTGGATGGAAAGTACACCAAATGGACATTAAAAGTGCATTCCTAAATGGGGATTTGCACGAAGAAGTGTATACAGAGCAACCCGAAGGATTTGTAGTTGAAGGGAAAGAAAAGTTAGTATGCAAGTTGGTGAAAGTCTTGGATGGATTAAAACAAGCCCCTTAAGCATGGTATGAAAGGATTAATACGTATCTTAGATCAAGAGGTTTCAAGAGAAGTGATTATGATCATAAATTGTATATCAAAGAAAAAGATGAAGAAATTATAATTATGGTTGTCTATGCCGATGACTTAATAATTACAGGTAGTAGTGATGACTTGGTTCAAGAAGAAAAATATAGTCTTTGCAAACCATTTGATATGAATAATTTGGGATTATTACATTATTGTTTGGCCATTGAAGTTTGGCAACAACCAAACATGATTTCCATCTCTTCAGAATTGTTGGAAAAGTTCAAAATGGAAGATTGTAATCCTAGCAAAACACCAATGGAGGTAAACTTAAAACTTGCAAAAGATGATGAATTTGAGGTAGTTAATGAATTGCTTTATCATCGACTTATAGGAGGATTGATTTGTCTTACCACTACTAGATCAGACATAACTTTTGCAGTTGGAATGTTATCAAGGTTTTTAATTGTCCTGAAGAAACACATTGGAATGAAACAAAGATAGTACTCAGGTATATCAAAGGTACATCATAGTTTGGTATTGTACTAGAGAAGAATGATAACTTCGTGTTGAAAGTTTTTTCAAATGTATATTGGGCAAGTGATATAATTGAAAGGAATCCACGCAATTTATTCTTTTACCCTTGGTAGTGAAGTGATTTCATGGGAAAGTAAATAGCAACCTTCAGTAACGCTTTTAACAACACAAGCAAAATACAAAGAAACCATTGGAGCAACTTGTGAAGTAGCATGGTTATATAGAATTTTAAGTGATTTGAAGCTTGCACAAATGTAGCCTACAAATTTACAATGTGACAACCAAAATGTCATCGAGATGACAAGTATTTTGATTTATGATTGAAAAAAAACATGTCAAAATTTAACATCACTATATCAGAGAGAAAATACAAAACAAAGAGATAGACTGATTTATTGAAAGTCTGAATATCAAGTGGCAGACATATTCACCGCAACACTCAATAGGGAGAAGTTCAATTTTTTTTGAGAGATGTCAGGAGTTGTGGAAAATGAAATAAACATTAATAGGTGATGTTAGATAGTGTAATATTGATTAGTAATAAATGTATTAATATAATATCATAAAGTGGAAATAAGTCATATGCAATAAATGACGTTAATGTTAGATGTAATTATGAAATTTGGTGAGCGGTTCCGGACGAGAATTGTTAGTCCCTAAAGTTGCACTTGACTGCTAAAGGGAAAGCTAGGGCGTCATCAAGTTATTGCAATGGTTTTATGAATAAATATAGTTTGTTTTTTTGTAATTGGTTTGAAGATTAAGTAGTGGTAAAAAGTAATATCAGTTTCTTATCACAAGAACATGTTCTTATCACACTTTGCTTAGTAACTAGTTGTCAATCTGATGAGTTAAACAAGAGGTTTTAAAAAACATGACAAAGGTATGTGGGTTTCCAATTTGTCCACTCGCATATGAAAATTCTTATTTCCTAAATATCATTTAAGAATAAGAAACATGTACTTGAACATAAAACAATAAATGAATAAGTAATCAACAAAATTTTCACTGACTCGTATCATAAACAGAAAAGACCAATTTGCATTTTGCAAAAATAGACATACATTCAAGTAAGACAAAGCAATTATAGAAGACATAAGAGAAATTTAACCATCAGATAGCCATTTCAATTAGTCCAAAACGAAACATATTCCAATCCTTACAGATAGAAACAGAGTTTTGATATCTCCACCTCCAACACTTTCTTTTGTCAACAGGTTCCCCTTTTATACACAACAATTAGATTCAAAAGATCCTACTTTCTAGATATAGTTTCGATATGATCCTATTTCCTAGATAGAACCTAGGAGGCATTCTCTTACATATATGCATTTGAATATCCACAGCCTAGACTTTAGATATATGATTTGACATTTGACTAGTCTTGATTTGATAAGATATTAAGATCCCACAAAATATGGTGTTGAAACTTATCTTAAGATGGTCCTTCAAAACTGGCATAAAATGAGAACACAATTGTTGTAATAGGCATAATCGTGATTGAATTGAATTACTTCAACGACTGGTGAAAATAAGACTACAACAATCTGCTGACAGGGTCCTCATTAGTTGTAAAAGTTGAATCACTTTATTCACTTCCAAACTGCAAAAAATACCCTACCCGTGTGTATCGGTTTCAAAGTTTCTTCTTTGTTTAGATGTAGGCACTTCTTATGTTAACAAAATTCAAAATTGAATGCTACTTAGATCCAGGAAACTTCACTGTGAAGATGAAGAAGAACCTTTATTCTGCTCCTCCTTTATCTTGGTCTTGAGAACAACATTACGCCAGTAGAGTTTGATATTCAATTTCCTCAATTTTCTGAATTGTTCTCTGTTCATCTTATTCTTATCTTTTAGTTTTTGTACCTTTTCAATCAACTTATCATTCAAATGTTCCAATGTTGATTTCTCTTGCTCCACTTTCTTTGCAACTACTTGAAACTTTTTGATTTTTTGCTTTGATTGGTTGTTTACTTGCTCTTTGCATTTCTCATAAATTTCCTCAAGTGCATGCTTATTTAGATCTATAGATATCTTTGGCTTTCTAGCTCTGAATTCATGTCTTTGTACATCTGAAGATGAATCCATGTTCATCCCCTCAGTCACAAATTTCTCTAAACTATGGGCTGATGTTGTATTTGGATCTGACATCTCATATACTGGTTCCACTTTTACCTTAGCTTCAAAATATTTTGAAACAATTATTGTTGACTGTTCCTTTGCTTCTTTAGTCTCCTCCACTGTATCATCATCCGGGATTTCAAATTATTCTTCTTAAGCGCAGGATTGAATAAGGATTTAAAATTGATCCTGACTTTATTAGTTGCCCTCATTTTAGGTCTGCTTTTATAATTTGGTATTTGCTTGCTTGTTCCTTTCATGCTTGATTTTTTATCCTTAATCTCTGCTACAAGTTCATCATATGTCTCTGTTGACTGTTCAATTTTTTGCTTTGTTGTTCTTCTGGTATATACTCTGTTAACACCTTTGGACTCGTATCCTGGAGCAGGGGTTTCACTTTGTGGTTCAATCTCAGTTTCTGGTTGAATCTGGAGCTTTCTTTTCTGAGATCTGGTTCTTGTAACTACATGGGAATTTCCTCTTGATTTTGCAGACCCTTTAGAAGCTTTATTTTCTATTTTGGAACTTGAGGATTTCTTCTCTGAAACATTTTTGTTTTTGGGTCCCTGTTCTTCAAAATCCAATGATTCAAGCAATTGGTTCCAGACAGTTGGAGTTCTCTTAATGCATATAGGACCAAAAGTTTGATGAAACCTTGGTGAAACAAACTTTTACGAGCAAATTGTGGATGAGTTTGAATTCTCTTAGACATTTTCGTTAAACTCTTTAACAGATAAAAATATAACCTCAAAGGAATATCACCACTTACATGCATTAACAAGCGTACATGATAACAATGAATAATTGAAAATCTTCCTTCACTAGTAATGTACCTCGGAATTGCTATCAAAATGTCAATCCATTCTGCCTTTAACCATTTTGGTGGAATACCCTGGCTCCAATCTGGGTCATGGTGTTCTGGAACTAGAAACGGGTTAGCTAGATCAACGAGAAATTTGTCTTTTTTCCACCATCTTTGTCCATGTAATGATAGCTTCCATGCAACTACAATGGAATGCTCAATAACGCTTATCAACACATTGCTAATCATTGTCTCATACCCATCGAAGTTTTGAGTAAATAACATGGAAATATTTTCATGGTGACCCTGAAATAAAGTTAAAAACTCATACCATCCTACATTTTTAAATTTCTGCATCAATTCAGGGTAGGCTTCCAACAATTTTGCCCCTTTTGGCTCTAATCGAGTAACCTGTAGACCTTTCTTGGGAGCCATTACACTGGTCCTAATTTATGTTAACCTGCAGGTGCTAGGGTTATGCGTTCTGGGAACTTTTGAAATGTTGAATGGTATGAAAGATTTTCTTTACCTGCAAAACATAGTTAGTCCACTACAAAGATACCATGAACTGAATCATGAATACTTGTGTTTGAGATCGTGACTCAGAACCCTTGATTTGATGTAGAACTGGCAATTACAAAACCCAATCTCTTAGAATCATTACCAAACCTCAATTTAGAATCATTAACGGTGCTTGATCCTTCTACATGATCTCGGGAAATTTTTGACATGATCTTTCGGGATTTGACACATTTAAAATAATGATGATTTCAAGTGTTACAAGAATAATGGTATTCTTGTAGCACCTTCCTTTAATTCAATTTTTTTGAAATTTAAACAAGAAATGGCTCTAAATCACAATGGAAGATACTCTAAAAATCTTAATTCAAAATTAATCTCACCAATGCATGAGAAAAACATTAAATAAAACAATAAAATCACACCAAGGATATAAAAGAAATGAGTAAAAAAGGGAAAGTTAGGCAACCACTTCAAGTCAGGAAAATATAATTTGTGAATAACATGTCAAGACAAATTCAAGGACTAACACTGGCTCCTTCTGGGGATAATGTTTCTAGCCGATGCCTTTTCATCTTTCCAGCCTGTCATAAATTGTTACTCATAATCTTGCCCTGTTCATTCCCATTGATGATTGATTATTCACCAACCAATCACACTACATATTTAACGATAAATCAAGCTAATTACACATCAGTACTTCCATTGGGTCATGGAGTCTTATTTTCTCTAATCCATTAATCACACCAAATCAAAATAAAAACTATGTACAAGCTGGAAATTTCTGGTTTGCTAAAAGAAGTAGTGTTTCAGAAACCACCCATTTACCGGGGCAACAAAAATTTCAGTATCATCCAAATTGTGCAAGATGAAAGCGTTGTTATTAAGTACCTTGGCTATTTTGAAACGACCAAACCATAAATTGTCAAACTTACCATGCTTAGATTTGTCCTCTCTTCTGGCATCCCACCTCAGCACAAATCTCCTGCTTTAAAACTATCTTTTTTGGTCTTTTTGTCAAATGCTACCTTAACTTTAATCTGATAGGCTTCAAACTCTTCATTCAACTTTTCCCTCTTTTGCTAAACTTCAATGATTTGGAAAATTCTCCTTTGAACATCATTTGGTTCTTCCAACTCTTCTTGTAGAAATTTTAGTACTGGAAAACCAAGTTGAGTTGGAAGGATGGCATCTGTCCCATAGACCAGTTGAAAAGGTGAAGTCCCAATAGATTGCTTAGTACTGATTCTATCAGCCCATAAGGCAAATTTCAAATTAGAATCCCAATACCTTTTATTTTCTGTTAATAATTTATTTATGATTTTGACAAGGCTTTTATTGGAAGACTCTACTAATCCATTTCCCCAAGGGAAATATGGGGTGGAAAGTTCCAATTCAACATTGTATTTTCCACAAAATTCAATCATGGAAGCATACTTGAATGCCTGAGCATTATCAACAACAAGTTTTCTAGGATATCCAAACCTTGCGAAAATATTTCCTTCAAGAAAACTCATGATGACCTTATCTGTGTCATTCCTTGTAGGGACAACCTCAATCCATTTTGTAAGATAATCCGTGGCTGTGAGAATCCACCTATGTTGTCTAGAAGAAGTGGGTGGATCTCTCTAATGAAATCCAAGCCCCACTGCTGAAAAGGTCCATTTGCAATTACAGGTTTCAGGGGCATGGATAAAAGATGTTGCTTTCCTGCAAACTTCTGGCATTGTTCACATGCTCTAACTTGTGTAAATACTTCATAAAACAATATAGGCCAGTAGTAGTCTACCCTTAGGATCTTGAAAGTTGCAGCTTTCCAATGATGATGTCCCCCACAAAATCCTTTATGAAAATATGTTAGAATTTGTTTGCTTTCTCCCTCATCAACACATTTGAGTAAAATTCCATTAGGGTCCCTCCAAAACAATTCTTGATTAACTATACAATAATTCATAGATTTGAGTTTCAAAGATCTAATTTTGGATTTGTCAAATTCAGGAGGAGCTTGGAGATTTTGCAAATAGTAAACAATATATTTATACCAAGGTGAAGAAAGATATATATCCTTTACCTGAAGGCCTAATCCTTCAGCCTGCAATCCTGATTTATATGATTGACTAAAAATGTTATGCAAACCAAGAACTTTATAATTTGAGTCAGTAAGTAATTTGGAAAGACCTTGTCCTTTGATCAGTTTAGTAGGTTTTATGACCAAATTGTATTCCAAGAGCTTGTTTATCCATTTCCCCCTCTTTCCTTCACTGTCTGGTTGAACAATAATTTCTTTCACGACATTGTTTGGTACATAAGCAATTATTTCCGACTACAACACATACACACTGAGGGATTTCAATGCCTTAACTAAAGCAAAAGCTTGATTTTCTATAATGTCATATTTTAACTCTGCATCTCTAAGAGTCTTACTGAAGAAAGAAATAGGTTGCTCTTACCCTTCATCATTTCTCTACAGAAGGACAATAACAATGGTATCTTTAGATGTGTTGATAGTCAAATATGACCATGTTCAACATTCATGAATTCACCCGGTCAGGAACCCGATTACACCCTTATCTGTTTCAAATGGTGATTTTGAATGGTTTAGGTCTTGTTACCTATAACTATCATAATCTACAAAATAAAACTAAATCTAAAAAATATACACTTTCTAATATATTATAGATATTTTATTGTTTATTAAATAACAAAATGAAATATAAATATATATACAGATTCAAAACTATCTACAAGAAAAAGACTAATTCTAAATATCATATAATTTACCCATACGAAAGGGGATTTTGTTTTCTCTTTAAGAATAAGCAGTATTTGAAATGAAAATAAAAATGAACTAAAGCGAATAAAACTAAATAAATCTAATGCCCATGTATTAATTTAACTAATATATGAATTGAGTAAGATAAACAGTATTCAAAAGATATAGATCTTCTAAACACATGTTTGAATATATCCACTGAGTATGAATTAATAAATCTGCTTAAATAATTAGCACAGACTCATAATCCCATCAATAATTCATATACACAATAACCATTGAAATAATATGTTAAATAAAAGATGAAATTGATCTAATTTATTAGCAGTAATCAACTAAATCAATTGTGATTCCATTAACACATACTCCAGACAAGACTTTGATTTTAAAAATGAACACTCATATACCAACAATAGTATTGAATATCGATTGACTGAATTAATATTCAAAGTCACAAAAAGATTCAGTATAATGTATCAAAAAGGAGACATGTACAATATTGCATAAGTTTCATTCTTTCCTAAAAAAATGAACCACCTGGAATTATCTTTCCTTCAATGTTATATATTGAAGGAATTCAAAAAGAAACTTTTTTTTTTTTGTAAGTGAGTATAGATTCCTGTATTACTAAAATAGATTATGATACAAAAAGGGGGAATCCCTGGTCTGCCAAAAAGGAAACCAGACCAAGGGTTCCGGAGTTGCATTTTCTAGGATAGCAGAGGGGTATGGTTGGACCGCCACCTTGGGAAGCCGACCCAGTCCTACCATATCCAGATTTGAAATGCTAAACAAAAACATATATGTAAAAAGACACAAAACATAAATTGACGCTAACCCTTTGCTGAGCAACATGAATTGACCATTGGCTAAACAGGTGCTAGTCTAGGATGATGATATGTTTCTTTCCTTCATCCTCCCTATCCTTGTTCTCTTCCTTTTGGACTACCGTACGATTCTTTCTGATACGGGCTGGAGCTCCATTCCCGTCTACTAGCGTGAAGTCCATGTGATGGACATAGCGCAAGTATAGGTGGAATTGGGCTGCAACTCGCTCCATCTTCTCCCTCTGGACCCTCTGGTCCTCATCTAGCCATTTTGTACTGACTTCCAGGTTGCTGAGGTGACTCAGGATTTCTTTTAGCTGTTTTTT
>ML789949.1:276229-303191 GCA_009831015.1 Picea engelmannii
AAGCTTCTAACTGAAGGGTGTGGGACTATTACTTTGGTGTGTGATTTGATGAGGAAAGGTATGAAATGCTTGATGGATTTGAAAACTGCATAAGCTTGTTTTTCAACATCAATATAATTTAATTTTGCTCCTTGTAATGCTGAACTTTCGAAAGCAATTGGTACGTCTATGTTTTGATCATTTTTCTATGATAACATAGATGCGTAAGATCGTTTAGAGGCAAATGTATAAAAAACAAATTCTTTATCTTAATTAGGAGAAAGTAAAGAAGGCATTTGAATGATATCTTGCTTTAGAGAATTGAAAGATTCTTTTTCAATTGTATTCCACTTGAATACCATGTCTTTTCTAATCATATGTTGCAAAGGTAATACTGTTTGTGTGAAATTAGGAACAAAACACTTCACAAAATTAATATTCCCAAGGAAATATTGCATCAATTTTTTATTATGAGGTAATGTAATTTCATATATGTTCTTAACTCTAGAATGATCAATTGAAACACTTTCCTTAGAAACTATAAACCCCAAAATTCTATCTTCTTGAAGAGCAAAAAATGATTTTTTAGGATTTAAAGAAATTTTGTACTTACGACATCGTTCAAAAACTTGTTTAAGATGAGAAATATGATTTGAATGATTCTTGGAGTAGATTGTTACCCATCTAGGTAAACAACAACAAATTTATTGATTAAGCCTCAGAAAGCAACATCCGTAGCTCGCTGGAAAGTTGCACCTGCGTTGACTAAACCGAAAGACATTTTTTATAAGCGTAGGTACCCCATTTAGTTCTGAAAGTGGTTGTGAGTCTATCATTAGGATGTCCTAAGATTTGATTATATCCGGAAAATCCGTCTAACAATGACATCATTTCAGAACCTGAAACTGATTGAAGAATTTGCTCCATAGGAGGTAATGGAAAGTTATATTTTTCAGAAGCTCTATTTAAGTTTCTAAAATCTATACAAATTCAAATGTCTCTATTCTTTTTCCTTACTGGTACAAGATTTTTACCCATTTGGAATGCCTCGCTGGAAAAATGATTTTTGTTTTAAGCAATTTATTAAGTTCATTTTTAATTTGGGTTTCAAGATTTGGATCATTTTTTCTTAAATTTTGTTGTACTGGTTTTTCTTCCGAAAGCATAGTAATGGTTTGTTGAATTAAAGATGTATGAAAAGTTTTTTGGTCATCATATGATCATGGAAAAACATCCTTATATTTCTTAAGCAATTTTATGAAAGCTGCACTTTCAAAAGGAGAGTAACCTAATCCAAGATTAACATTTTGAGGATTTTGTTTTGTTCCTAGATTAATGAGTTCCACACTCAGGGTAGAACTATGTGTTTTACAATTTGTGGTTTTTTAAAATCCGTCTTTTAAATCATAAATATCTTCTAATTTTACAACAGATTTAGGAGCAATATTTCCATATTTTATTTTATCATCTGGAGAAGATTTGTTTAACTCAAGATCATGTGACTCTTCATCAATGATATCATTTTCATATGTTCCCTCTTAAGAGAGAAAATTGATTATATCAACATCGTCATTAACGACACGCCAATTTGTGATGTTATCAAGAATAGAAAGTCTAAAAATCAATTCAACAAAAAATCTATCTGGGCAAAAATCTTTTGGAGGAATAAGTCTAGAAGCTATGTTAGCCAATAAATCTGCATTGGCATTTTTCATTCTATATATAGAAACAATATTGAATGCAAAAAAATTGATATTGAGATCTTGAGCCAATTGCTGATAATGTTTCGAATGACTAGAAATACAATGAATTTGTTTTTTTACCTGTTTAACGACGATCTCTGAATCACTGAAAACCAAGATGTCCTGCACATTCATGCCGATTGCTTTCTTTAGACCCTGAATTAACGCTTCATATTCAATGGTGTTATTAGTACACTGAAATTCCAATTTGCAGGTTAACATAGTTTTTATGCTATGAGGACTAATTAAAATACAACCTGCACCACCTCCATCATTAGATTCAGATCCATCAAAATATAGTTTCCAAAATTGATAATTTACAGAATTATCTACATAATTTTCTACAAAATTAATACAACAGGAAAAAATTGTTTGAGAGAAATTTTCAATCTCTAAACTTTTAACTATGGGATCTAAAGGATAAATATGAGCATTAAAGTTTCCAAAATAAGAATCAGTAGAATAATTCCCAATAATGATATTAGCAAAAGCCACAGGTTCATTTTCTCCATCTAAATCTGTCACATTATGTTTCATATGTTTTTCCCTATTAACATGAATATGATTAGGTTTCTCGTTATATGGAAGCCAAAGGTGAGACCAATCAGTTGAGAAATATCTATGAAGTTTTTTAGACCAATCCCGACTTAAAATTAATCTGTAAGCATCGGGAATATCATCAATGATAATATCTATTATTTGAAAAACTTTAGAATTAGATGATAATCTGATCAATACATCCTTCAATTCTCCCAAAACTTTTACCCTTGTTCTATCGAATTGAACAATTTGCATAGCTGATTTTTGTGGTTGTGCACTGATTTGAAGGCAAACTGAATAAGACATTATATTCGAAGATGCACTTGAATCAACCAAACAATTATGCACATTTTTAAAAAAAAAATTGAAGCTGAGGAGAAGTGAAGGAGTATGTGACCTTGACCTATCACCTATGAGAATTGAACCAATATCTACCTCCAAAGATAAAGTTTGAACTCTTGAAACTTTTTCTTTATTTTTACTGTAATAGATGATGAACTTGTCTTATCAGAAACTCCTAAAGCCCTTAATAAACTATTTCTTTGAGATTTTAGTTTGCTTAGTTCATGAAGGGAAATATTTGCTCTGGTCTTTTTCATATCTTCTATAATATCATAATGGATTTTCTCGGAAACAAAAAGACTTTTTTACACATTTTTTTTTTTTAGTAAACTATGTATTTGGAGTATTTGTTGGTGGATCAGACTCAGAAGTTGAAGATATACTTTTACTTCAGGTTTGAGCAACAAGAGATTCCTCTGTATCATCTTCATAAAAAATTCCATTAATATCCCAAAACAAATTAGTATCTTTAACTTCTTCATTATCCTCTTCTTCTTCATTGTCAACATTAACTCCTTCCAAAATTTGGTCACCAGGTGGAATCTGTGGATTCTTCTTGAAGAATGGCCCGAATGGATTATTTGATACTTCAACCAGTTTCCTTTAACATCAACTATCTCATTTGGTAATGTTTTCATGACTTTATGTAAACTTTCCATATCAAAAACATCTTTATCTTTATTTTCTTCATTGATTATATTTGTCTTAGTTGTTATAGAAGATATTGCATCTTCACTTGGAGATTTAATTGCAATACTAGATATTTCCTTTTCTACATCTAAAGCTTCTTGCATTGCTTCAACCAAAGTATTTTTTCTTGCACATTTAACAAACATAGCAATAGAAATTGGTAAAGCAGAGGAATAAAAGTCAATCTGAATGTCTAAACCAGGTTTAGATGTTTCAGACATTTTATTGAGAAGTTTAAGGAATCTTTGATTTTCTCTTTAGGACGCATTCTAATTTTGGATAGTTCTACTAATAAAATAGATGAAGACTTATCATCCCCGAATTCTGAATTTATTAATGAATAAATCCTCAAAGGTATCTTGATTAGTAAAGGAATTAGCTTGCAATAAAAATACCAAGTAGAAGCTTCTCCTTCGAAAGTATATGGAAAAAGTTTGCATACAACGTCTTCATGTTCAACGTCTCTCATATTAACAACTAACATAAATTTACTGATATGATCATCAAGAGTTTCTTTTGATTATGGATTAAATTTTGGTAACCATTTATCTTGATTTTTAGGTAAATCATGTTGATTTCCAGGAACATTGACTACTCCAAGAGTTCTCCATGGCGTTCTCGGTACTCTATCCATAGTATTTGGCTGACGAGGAGGAGATGGAATATGAGATGTACGCAAAGGGGGAGAAGAGGAAGGATTATTTCCAATAGTTTTAACAATGGTTTTTCTAATCTTGATAGGAACTTGGAAATGAATAAGTTCGATACCTGACCTCTGTCTCTGTGCTCTTGTAAGAACACCCAACTCTTGAATAACAAAATCTATAGAATCGGAAGATCCTTGAGAAGTTTCTCCTTGATTTCTAAGTTCTTCTATTCGCTGTATTATTTGTTGAAATTCTAGAGAACTAAGAAAATTAGAAGAAATATCACTTACAGTTCTTCGAATTGGAGATTCTACCTGTGCATAAGCAAAAGATATTGTGGGCGAAGTTGATCTACTTGAATGGTATTTGGTTTTGTTTGTTGTTTCGGTCATTCATTATCAAATGACCCTTCTTCTAGCACCAAAATGTTGATAGTCAAATTGACCATGTTCAACATTCAAGAATACGCTCGGCCAGGATCCCAATTAGACCCTTATCCATTGCAAATGGTGATTCTGACTCGTTTAGGTCTAGTTACCCATAACTATCTTAATCTACAAAATAAAACTAAATTTAAAAAATATACACTTGCTAATTGATTGTAGAGATTTTATTTTTTATTAAATAACACACTGAAATATAAATATATACATATTCAAAACTATCTACAAGAAAAAGACTAATTCTAAATATCATAAAAGTTACCCATATGAATGGGGATTTTGTTTTCTCTTTAAGAATAATAAGTATTTGAAATGAAAATAAAAATGAACTAAAGCAAATAAAACTAAATAAATATAATGCTCGGGTATTAATTTAACTAATATATGAATAGAGTAAGATAAACAATATTCAAAAGATACAGATCTTCTAAACATATGTTTGAATATATCCACTTAGTATGAATCAATAAATATGTTTAAATAATTAGCACAGACTCATAATCCCAATAGTAATTCATATACACAATAACCACTGAAATAATATGTTAAATACAAGATGAAATTGATCTAATTTATAAGCAGCAATCAACTAAATCAATTGTGATTCCATTAACACATACTCCAGACAAGACTTTGATTTTTAAAATGAACACTCATATACCAGTAATAGTACTGAATACCGATTGCCTGAATTAATATTCAAAGTCACAAAAAGATTCAATATAATGTATCAACAAGGAGACATGTACAATAGTGCATAAGTTTCGTTCTTTCATAAAAAACCGAACCCCCTGGAATTATATTTCCTTCATTGTTATATATTGAAGGAATTCAAAATGAAACTTAACTTCCATAACTACAAACAATTATATATTTAGAATGGGAAGTTAACAAAATTGTTTAATTTCCCAAATTATATTAACAAAGTACATGAAATAAAAATCAACTAATTTTTTTTATTTTTTTTTAAATTTTGTCCGAAAAAGTAATTCTTCTATTTCCCGTGTTCCTCCAGGTCATTCTTTTTACACCTGTAAAACAAAAACGAAAAGACAAAATTAATTAAACATAAAACAAAATTAGAGTTGCTACAGAATTTTAAATTCTGTAGCTACTCATTTATTAATGAAAATTAACAAAAATGAGAAATAAATTAAAAAAACATTAAACTCATACCAATAAATAAGACATTTTAATCACTGAGTATTATTAGGAACAATCTTAAATTATGAGTTAACAAAAATGTTAACTCTTGGCGAGTTGATGTTAATTGCTTCTCCATTTTTGTCTTGCTTGGGACCTCAAACCTGTCTCCTTTGGATATCGACCAAATATTTATTTTTTGCCTTGAGTAGTTGGTTTTCTAATTCCAAATCGATTAAGTTTTCCTGTAGCACTGGAACCACTGAATACTATTTGTCCTTCCAGAAGGAAATCTTCAGATTGGGATCGATTTTAGTTTTTTCCTTCTCTGTTTCTTCAACGACCTTTTCAACGGGTTCTTGCGAAAAAATGTGTTGTGGGAAAGATACTTCTTGATTTATAACCAACTCTTCATCTTCAATTTGGACAAAAGCACTGATTTTAGAAGTTTTTTTGGACTTATTTATGAGCATTCTGAATATTTTCCTTCCTTGCCGCTTGTTCATAAAATCGACTAAAACACTAGAATCATCATTTATTTTGTTAACAGGTGGGTCACACTTGGATGCAAGAGAGGAAACTATGATATTTTTTAAGCTTTATAAGAAACCTGGGGTGCTTCACTAAAAACGACAGACTCTGGCTTGAGATTAAACTTCAGAGGTTGATTGCGTGTAACCCTCGTAGCGTTTTGCTAAGAAATAGAAATTTGAGTGGAAGACAAGACAATATCTTATGGAGGATTTAGGGTTTCTACCTCAGAGATGTGAGTCTGTAAATATGACTCAAGTTCTCCTGAAAGTTATTTCTTTTGACAAAATCCTCCCAAAAGTCGTCATTCTGCTTTAGCTGAAACTCAACTAGAATTTTCACTAAACCATGGTGAAAAACATTTCTTTATGAACTAAGATTTTTTCTCTGATAAAAATGTGCCATTTTTGAAAGGCTTTTAAACAAGAAAAATGACATGTTTAATCCATAATATATGAAGACCATTTACAATCGAAAGTGATAGATAAAGAAAAGGCTATATCTGCCATCATAGGTGATAAAACCCTTAATAACACTTAACAAAAGATGCCATTTTTCTTTGACTAGAGATATAGACATGCCTTTGTAATTGTATTTGCATTCAGGGGAAACCAAGATTTCTGACCAGGGAATCTCCTTCAGTCTTTTGGTCTTAGACCAACACTCCCCTTTTAATGACAATTAGTCACCGTGGCTATTAATTCTTCATTCATCTGTAACTCTATGTGTCCAATTTTAGCACATTCGCCATTAAAACTTAGTGCAAAAGCTTTGGTGACCTGTGCATTGTAACCATTAAACATCAACAAGAATTCTAACCAACCGACCATTTGAAAAGTCGGAAAATAGTCTTCATGAGCTTCAATAAGCTCGACACCAGGTTCAACTCTAGAAATCATACCCATTTTAACAATTTACCACACCACAATTCAGAAAACCCACATGAAAAACTAACAGGCTCTTGCTCACAGGTAAACGAAAACATACCTTCAATACATGAGTAAAAATCCCATTTCAAGGAAATTCACCGTATACAGGATTTGACCCGAGGTAATAATTCGTGAATACGGTGCAACAAAAAAACATTATATGTGGAGGAGAGTTAGTAAACTTTGGGAAAGTTGAACTGTTCGTATGCAGTTTGAAAGGACCCTGATCTAATTTCCATTAGGGGTCATTTAAACCTATGATGACCAGGTTAGACACGATGTCTCATAACATAATATCAAACAATTTTTTTGGATCGTGGGCATCATGGTAATAACACGATTATGACAGGCTAGCTAGGATTTCGTAAGTCATGATTAAAAAATCGTTGGAACATTAATCTTTTATACAAACAAAACATGTTAATGAAAATTGAAACCAACAATAAAATAAAAAACTGTAGCTTGCCAAATATTGTAGCTCATGTAAAATCTTGTTCTAAGTGTGTATGTGAGCGAAACCATCAGGAATGTGTTTGATAACATGGGAATTAAAATCCCTGATCAAAACCTTTATGAAATGAAAAAACATCCCAGAAGAAAAAATGTCATTAAAGACTAAATGAAAATTCAAAGAACTTGAGAATATGATCAACAAAATCATCGAAATTGAAAACAATACTCAAGTAAAATAAAATTAAAAAGCTTTTCATTTTCAAAATTAAAAAAAAGGGTCCCAAATTTATTTATATCATGAAATTTGGGAGGTTGTTGTCCACTACAACAAGATGCAAATGAGAAAATCAGAAACTCTTTAGAGTAATATGGGTTGATTAGAACTCTAACTTCAATTAAGGCTTGCTTTATCCTATCAAAGCAAGACTTTGCTTCATGTGTCCATTTAATTTCAACATCTTTTTTCAACATATCGATAATGAGATTTATGATTTTAGAAAAAAATGGGTATGAACCTCGTTAAAAAGTTTATTCTCCCCATGAAGGATTGTATTTCCTTTTTGTTCCTTGGAATGGCAATCTTCTGAATGGCCTCCACTCTCTCGATATCTATCTTGATTCCTCCTGCAGATACAATATGCCCCAATATCTTACCTTCATGCATGACAAAGTGAGATTTCTTTGGATTTAATGATATACCATATCTCCTGCACTTTTCAAATGTCTGCTTGAGGTGTTGTAGGTGCTCAACATCGTATTTTAAGAAGAAAATAATATCATCTAAATAAATTGCCATGAACTTATATTTTTCTCCCACAAATGAGATGTCCATGGCCCTATGAAAAGTGGCCCCTGCATTCATCAAACGAAAATGCATATTGTCATACATGAAAGTGCGCCAAGGAGTAGTGGAAGCAATTTTCTTCTTGTCTTCTTCAAAAACTGATATCTGATTATATCCGGAGAATCCATCCATGAAGGAGATCCTTTGAGCACCCACTACTTTCTATAGAATATGGTCCATCTCGGGCAATGGATAGTTGTCCTTCAAAGAACATCTGTTCAAATTCCTAAAATCTACACACAACCTTATCTCACCATTCTTTTTTCTAACAGGCACAAGATTTTCCACCTAGTCTGAGTATCTGAGAGGTACTATGATCTTGGCATCAAGCAATTTCTTCACCTCTTTTTCAATTATAGGAAGCAACTTAGGATTGAATTTCCTCATTTTTTGCTTAAAAGCCTTAAATCCTTCTTTCAAAGGGATCTTATGCTGCATTATTTCTGTATCAAAAATTTCAAGGTCTTCATAAGACCAAGCAAACACATTAGAAAATTCTTTCAATAAGCTGGCATACCTCCCTTTCTATTTTTTAGATAAGGCTTTAGATAACTTTACAATATTTGGGTTTGAATCCAAACTGATATTGCAATCAACAACCTTTGTTTCTTGGCTTTGAACAACAAACTTCTTAGATACATCATTATGGTTGAACGACCTTTCAAGGGGAATAAGACCTTTTGGTAAATGGTTTGTTTTCAATCCTACAATCTTGTGACCTACAATTTTATTCTGAAATGGAATATCAACTTTAATATCTGCATCCTCATCTTCATTTTCCTGATCAATAGAGATTGCATAAAACTCATCAACAGTCTCTAAAAACCTCTTCAATTTCTGATCATCATTGAAAACCTCCCAATATTTGATATTATTTGGAATAGATGGCCTATGCCTTACTTCAATTTCATATCTTAGATTTGAAAACATAGGAGTTTTGAAATTGTTGGCTACCATGGCTAAAGAATCAACTTGTTGGTTCAGAATTCTCTGGACAAAGGTTATGTTAAAAGATAGAAAAAGTTTCCAATAAGGTCTCATACCTCATTTATGTATTTCTTTAATCTTTGATGTTTTGTTTGATACATATTTTTGATTTGATGAATAATCAACTCTGAATCTCCAAAAACAACAAGTTTATCAATCCCCATTTCCTTTGCATCCCTTAATCCCAACATCAAGGCCTCATACTCTGCAATATTATTAGTGGTATCAAATTCTAATTTATATGACAGAGGGATGACTTCCTTGGGTGTAGATATGAATACAACTCCAGCTCCAGATCCTTCCTTTGAGATATAACCATCAAATAACATCTTCCAAACTGCATGTTCACCCTCCTTTGCTTGGCTATTCACAGATCTGATTGTTAATGGCTCAAGGGAATCATCACTGATATGAAATATGGATGATCCGATCTCATCTTCAACTGCATAAATGGGGTGATTTCCAGGATTTCCAGGATTTTGATGATCACTTACAAGATAGGCTAGTTTCGCTTCCCTGTACAACCTTCGGTGTTCTCCCCAAAAAGCATGCATAGTAGCATATGTAAGGTCCATCTGAAATGACCCTCCTACCTTCTTAGCCCTGATATTTGGATAGTAGCATGCTAAATTTTGGTGGTATATCAACAACCACCATGTCCATGACCACACTTTTCATAGGCAACTAAGATAAGGTGACAACCAAGTCTTTAATGACTCCTAAGAATTTAACTTGTTTGGAGTCAAAAGAGTATAATTATTGGTAGGGCTTAGTGATGTCCAAACCTAACTCATCCATCACTACCTTGGGCATGAAATTGCGTGAAGCTCCTAAATCGACAAGGCACTTATGCAAAATTTTCTCATAAACATTCAAAGATATATTAAATGGAGGAGAAATATCAGATCCATTTTCAATATGTGGGCCAATGGTAATGGCAGGATTTTCATCTTCAATATTCATAGTATCAGAGGGAGTCACATGAGCATGAGGTTGTAAGGCTTTCAAAATAGTCTTTTTGAAAGGATCAATCTTCATTAATTCTATCAAAGGTATAGAGATTTTGATCTTACTGATCTCATGCTCCAAATTGAAGGAAACAAATTGTTTCTTTGTTTCTTTTATCTATGGAACACTAGCCTTGTCAGGATGTTGTTGTTGTTGATTTCATTTTTTCTCCACTTCTTTACTGGGTACGTATTTGACTGATGCACTTGAATTCTTTGTCTGAGCTGATGTATCTACCTTAGATCCACTTTGTCTAGGTCTGAGATCATATTTCTTCTTAGGTTCATTCTGAAAAATTTCTTCTCCATCATCCTCATCAAATTGATTCAATGTAAGGGATTTTTCATATTCCTATTGCGTTAGATGAGGTGAAGGGAGATCAATATCATGTAAATGAACTTTTGAATCATCTTCAGTGTAATCAACCCCTTTAGTTTCTTCTACTGCATTATTTTGAAAAGGAAGTAATACCCTTTGATCATCTTCATTTCTCCTTTCCCTCTGCATCGTCTGAGGTGCATTTGGTGGCCTTCTAAACTGATTAGGGTTTCTATTTGCTCCTTTCCGAACATGCCTATTTGGTGGCTTAGCTTCCAATTTTAATCTAGCAAGCTCAGATGTCAAAGTTTTCAACATTTTGGCCATTTCATATATTTAGGATCTGTTGATGATTGGGAAGAGGATGGCGGTTCTTCCTTTCGTTTCTTCTTATCTCTATCAGATTTTGATTCTAATCTTTCAACTGTTGAAATGCTTGATTCTACTTCAATAGCAACCTCCTACATCAAACTTAGAGCAACAAACCTTCTTTCTCTTAACAAGAAGGAAAAATCAACATCAAAAGCATCGGAAAAAGTGAGTTTTGTAGAAGTTTCAGAGGGTTTAATTTCATTAGGTATTTTACTGTACATTTTGTTGAACCTTTTTGTAAAGTTAGAGACAAACTCACCTTGTTTTCTTTTTAGAGCTCCAAATTCAGTAATATAGTACAAGTAGTCTTTCTTGTCTCCCCACTGTTTCAGAAAAAAACATCATCTAAGGCATCAATGTCTACAATATAATTGGCAGGGAGACTTTTGAACCATTTCCTTACCTCCTCGTCCAAACTCTGTGCAAATAACCTCATCCAAACATCTGTGTGTTCAACATTAAAGTTATCAGCAAAGCTGTAAAAAGTGGACAAATTTTCTTCAGTTGTTACTTCTCCTTATCCATTAAACCCAGGCAAGTATTTCATATAGTCTGCAGCTGGGAAAGCATATAATACGTGAGGTAACACCAGAGGTGCATACCCAACAACTATGATAACATCCATCCTATTGCCAACCATGGTGTGAACAACTGTTGTAGGAGATTTAGGAGGAAAAGATGATTGTGAAATATGAGGTGAAAGAGGAGTATGAACTTTAGGGGGTTATGAAGGCTTAGAATGGATCTATTGAGATTCTAAGAGCCCTTCAATAGCCAAAATATTATTGAAAACTTGAACTTCAGGTTTCACTCTCTGAGAAGTGCAAATCTGAGATAAAGATGAGGATAATATCTCGTCAATTTCTTCTTTGGTATGTGTAGGAAACTCACTTAGGGTTTCCAATGTGAAGGTTATATCTTCTTCTTCTGGTTTGATCAGTTCATAAAAATATTTCCATTGTTCTATTGTCAAATCATTAATAGAGATTGTTGTAGGAAGAACCAATTCTGAATAATGAGCAACATGTTTTTTCTCAATTACATGCACTAGTTCTTATTGAGGGACAACAATGGGTACTTGGGACTCAGGAATGGTTTCTCCAGAAAAAGTAGATTTACCCTTTGAAGAAGAAGACTGACCTGGAGTTTCTCTAGATTTTCTCAATAGTTTTTTCAGGATCAGATATTGATGGAATTGGCTTAGGATCATGATTGGCTCTGGTCACTTTCCTTTTTGAAGATGAAGTTGATACTGAGGTTTTGGTGGGCTCAGGATTTGAATTCAATAGGAGAAGGCCTGCAGGAAGCAAGGCAATGAAAAATCCTTGAATCCAACATGAGGTAGAAAGTAAGGTGTGATTAACAAAGAGCAACATCAAAAGAAAACGGGGAAGGCAATGAGAGGTGGACTCAAGATTTCCCTTATTTAGAGCATAAATAGGAGGTTCACCTGGAAACGACTAAAAACATTCTATTGGGAATGGTTGGTTACTGGGAAAATTGCTTTTCAAGGACATATCCGTAAACCATTGGGACAATTGGAGGTCAACGATGGACAATAATGGATGGGTACAACTCACAAAGGCGTTGACAAATTGTAATATGAGACAATGTGGAACTAAATAAACTCCATGAGACATAAAGGTCACTCATATCAATTGCTATAAATAAGGGAAACATAAGGATGTTGCCAAAAACCAAACTAAGTACTCAAAAAGAATAAGTCCCTCTTGGATACCATTACCAGTTGGTTGAGTGCGGGGAGTAGATGGTAAGTATATTAACATCAAGTTATTTGTATCTTTTAATTGCATAGAGTAGTATGTTTCAATATATGGTACTATTGATCTTTTTTTATGCAGTTGCAGATATTGCACTGATGAGGCCAGTAGGGTAGATTACACGCATGAGGAGAGGTGGGTTTGTCAATCCGAAACCATCAAGGCCCAAGGATAGAGACTAAAGGGAATAACTACCAAACTATCTTTGAGAAATGTTTGATAACCTTTTGATTGGGGTATCCAAGTAGGGATGGCATGAGCTCGATCATAGATATGCTACATCTTGCCATGGGGCACCATTCGAATGGCACCCACTTCTATGTCAGGTAGGTATAGCTGGTCAGGGATCTTTCTATAGGGGACATTGTACCACTAACATGAGATCCTCTTTCTGATGAGGATGAGTAGCATGGTGGCTTGCATGCCCCCAAGTTTTGATGTATTTAGGATGTTATGGGCATGCTAGATGTATTTAGAGTAGTGGACCGTAAACAAATGCAAACCTTTATGATGTTTTGATTATATGTGTGTGTGTGTGTGTGTGCACTGTGAATGTAATTTTTTACATGCAAATGAAAATGTGGATTGTCAATCAATGATTTACATATTTGTATGCATACTAAATTAGAAATGAATGCAAAATTTTACCTTCTTATGTGTGCATGTGTGAAATTCCAATCAAGAATATTATTTGCAATGGTGTCTACAAAGTTATGTCTTCTGGGAACATGGATAAATGAAATTGATTCAAATGAACACCAAAAACTTAACTCACATATACTTTCTAAAAAGGCCAGGGTTACACATGTGATAAAACTCGTTCAACTGCATGATGAGAAGTTGGGAATTAGGACAAACATGAAGGTAATGAACACGACGATCAAGGACATTAGGTTACAAACTAATCACAACATCATATTCAACTAGGTTATTGGTGGCAGGTTCAATGTGAATGCCACTAGAGTGGACAAGGGTATGTGTGGGGGTAAAGAGGAACCGAGTTTTCAAGGCTAGATTCCTTGAGTAACATCTCACACCATCACCATAATCAGTGTAGCAACACAATGAAGGGTCCATCTGAAAGACACAAGAAGACAACTAATGAGATGTAGAATTTACAACAAGGATACAAAATACTAACCAATATATGTGCAAAATGTAGAAATACTCTATAGAAACCAATCAAGGGTAAAATTTATTTAGGTAGAGAGTGTTGCAAGGGTTAGGGAGAAGCTCCCCTTTGGGACCCTCAATAATGTATGCTCCCTTACCCAAACATTGTTTAATAATGTAAGGGCCCTTCCAAAATGGTTCAAACTTTCCTTAACCCAAGATGTCATGGGATTTTTCATACACTAGGACTAGATCACCTTCATGAAAGACACGAGGGTGGACCTTCCGATCATACTGGGATTTAGTATGCTTCTTGGTTGCTTCAATGGTTTGCAATGCAACATCGTTGTCTCCATTGAGACATTCCAAGATTACTAATCTTTGCTCCAAGGGAGTGGTATTGGGGAGAAGTTCTATGGCCAAATGGAGGGAGAGGATTTGACATTAAATAGGTAAGACTACCTCCTCACCATGAATGATATGAAAGGGTGTGAACTTAGTGGTAGTTTTGGTGGATTTCTTATAGGCCAATAAGACTGGGAAGAGCATATGTTGCTAGTTGGTTTTGTACTATTTGTTGGAGCACGTTTTTGAGAATTTTATTGACAGCCTCAACTTCGTCATTTCCCCATGGATAGTATGATGGGGAATATTGGTTCTCAAACCCAACATCGAGGCTAGTTCATTCCATATTTGATCCTTAAAGTGTTGACCGTGGTCAGAAGCCAATTGCTTCAGGAGATCGAATAGAGCAATCATGTGGTTAAAGAAGAAATGAGAGGCAATATCTACAATATTGTTGAATGTTGTCATGGATTCAACCCATCTAGTGAAATCGTCAACGATCACAATAATATACTTATGACCTCCAAAATAAGGTGGGTTACACTTTTTAAAGTCAATGGCTCATTTGTAAAATGGATCGACGGTGATAATGGGGTGGAATGTGGCTAGAGGGGTCTATGCTTTGGGGGAAAAGGTTCACAGTTAATATAATGCTTAAATGCATGTATATAGTCTATGAATAGAGTAGGCCAAAAATAACCTGTGCACATGAATTTTTGGGCAGTGGCCATCCCCAAATGGTGACCACCACAAGCATTGTTATGGCAAGCATTTAGAACCTACTCCACCTTTGCATGGGTGAGACAATGGCGTAATGTGATATCAACTCGTCAATGATAGATATCATCTCCAGTGAGAAATTAACGAGGGGCTTGATGGAAAATACGCCATTGATAGTCATGGTTCAAATGGGGACCAAATTTCTAGGTTCGCAAGTAAGTGAGAATGTCTCCATACCAAGGATCATCGATGGATATGGTGAAAAAATTATCATCTGGAAGATCGTCATTCAAGGGTGGGTCGAGCGCAACAATTGGGAGGTCAAAAATTAAATCAACAAGGGATAAAAATTTCTTACTCTTGGGTGTGACAAACTTTAAGTTAAACTCCCAAAGGATTACAATCCAATGGGCATACTTCCCATTGATCACCCACTGAGTCAATAGAAAGGACATAGGGTTAGAGCTGGTAACCACCTTAGTTTTGCACATCAAGATGTAATAATGCAACTTTTGGATTGAGAAAATGACCGCCAATGCCAATTTACCCTCATGGTTATAGGACAATGGTGGTCTCGATAGGTTTTTACTCATGTAATATATGACATGCTTGCATTCATCGAGCCCATCCAAAACTAAGACTTCTGTGATAGGGAAAGGTGAACTAGAGATGTAAAGGATGAAATCCCTCTCAAAGCCATAGGGACTAATCAAAGGTGTTGAGGCAAGGGATCATTTGAGCGCATCGAAGGATTATTGAGCCTAATCATCTTAGAAAAATGGGATATCAAAATGGAATAACTATAAAAAACCATGGGCATTGGTGGCGTAGTCTGGAAGAAATATATGCAAGAAATTGGATTTCCCATGTAGGCTCTACAATTGGAGTAGATTGTGAGTGCAAGTAGATTAGAAATGGCTTGAACCTTGCGAAGAACAAAAGTGATGTTGAGTTTGGAAATGATGAATCCTCAAAGTCAATTGGTTGGCGTGTAGAAGACACACTTGAGGGGGTCCAAATGTATGTTATATTTATGACATCTAAGGAAGATAGTTTACAAATCTTCTAGGTGCTACGACCTCTTCTTCAAACAAACAATGAGATTGTGAAGATAAGCTAAGATTAGGTGTATCGAGTCATGGAAATAGTATGGCATGGCATGTTGGAAGGTGGATCCAATATTTTTCAACCCAAATGAAATAACTTTGTACACAAAGGTACCCCATGGAGTGGTGAGGGTTGTTTTGCATTGGTCTTGTGGCCAAATATGGATTTGGTTGTAGCCTAAGAATCCATCCATAAAATATAAGACCTCCTGGCCTACACACTCATTGATAATATGATTAATGAATGAATTTAGGTAACTATCTCTGGGACAGACCTTTTTCAGATCATGAAAATCGATACAAACATGGATAGTGCCTTGCTTCTTCATAATAGGGACTGGGTTAGAAACCCATGAAGTCTACGCAATAGGGTAAATAAATCCTAGCTTTTGCAATTTATCAATTTTCGGCTTTAATGGTAGGGGCTCGACTGGGGTGAATAGGCATTTGCTTCTAATGGGCAGGAATAACATATGGCCATGAATCAATATGGTGTTCAATGATGGTATGATCGAGTCTAAACATATCTGAATAGGACCAAGGAAAAACATCACATAACTCTTCGAAAAGGGATATGTAAGCAACAACCTCTTATGAAGAATAGTTTTCTCTAAGAAGATTATTTTCCTCGACACCAGGGGTTAACATAGATATTCACCTTAATGGTAGGTGAGATGTTGGCCATATTCACCTCTTCAAATGCATCAGGGATAGCGATAGGATTTTTGAACCAAGTGATTTGACCACATGGGATGAAATGTTTTAATTTGACAACATATTAGTTAGAGGGATGGAGTTGTTGTAGTAAAAAGTAGGAATGGGGATGCATATCATCTCAAGGGTAATCTAACATGGTAATAGACTCCAAGATGTCTTCATTGGAATGAAAGACTCGCATGTGAGAACCCGCACTACCAGATGAGGTGGTGGAAGATGGGGTAGTGAACCCATTTTCAATGTCACAATAATAAGAGGTATGGTTCTCATATGCGACATCTAGCAAGGTAGACTGAAGACTAGTGGATGAAGGCTCCACCGATGCTGAGACTGAATTGGCATGAGGCATACAAAGGTTTCTCTAATGCACATTAGTAGAAAATGTAGCATTTTCTGATAATTTTGATCCCATGGAAGTTGAAAGGTAGAGGATTTGCATGGAATTCTCATTGATTTTCACTTTAGGGAGGGAAATTTCAATGATAAGTTTACTATTAGTCTAGAAAAACCTTTCTCGCATGAGGGTGAGGTCGTCTACAATTGGGGTTTGGTGTTCCTAGGAAGCAGAATCCAATTAACGAACGATCTAATGGGGATAACAAAATTTGGTTAGTTTAGGATAGTGATGAGAATAATGGCCATACATATTGCATAAAACACAAGGCTAAGTCATGCGTAAAGACTTGATACGCTTAGAGTAAGATTCAAGAAGTGTAACTTGCTCAATAGGTGTGGAAGGAATAGGTTCCAAATGATCCACATTCAGAAGTCGTTTGATTTGAGGGAGTCAATGATAGTTATTGGTAGTGTGGTAAGGGATGTTGCATAAAGTGCATGGAGGTATGGCTCTAGGTGCTCGATTCTCGTTGTCCATGGATTTTCCAGGGTTAAATATGCCCCCGTTTTCTTAGCTTTACCCCCTTTTCCAATTCCTTTCCCCATTTGTGCAGGGTTAGGTTGGGCTTGCATAGGTGCATTAGGAGCTATAGGAGTAGTCAATAATGGTTGAACTGGTGTTAAGGGAAAATACGGAATCATGTCAGAGGGTGGAGGAGAAGTAGGAGGAGAATCCAAGTATTAGACCAGAATCCCTAATGTGAGTTTAGGAAATTTCAAGGTGGCCATGACATGGGTACTTACTATTCTCGAAGGTGGAAATTGGAAAGGGACCCAAACAAAGGGGTGATGTAGATGAGGATTTCCCGCCGATGGTGGTATTGAAGATGTAGGAGTTGAGGGCCTAATAGTTTATTGCAAAGTTGGACCCACTAGCTTATGGGATGATGGCACCATACAAACATTGGATGAAATTGGTTGGGTAAATATAGGTGGAGGACCATAATATGCACCAAGTAATGCTTAGTCTTTATAGACTTCAAGGATGATGTCAGAAAGAGAGGTGTTATGCACCAAGTGACCAAAATAGCATAAAAAGAGAGAGCGAGAAGTAACTCCATGCCTTGATAAAGAGTGAAGAATGAATGTGAAGTCTCTTCAAGGGGGAAACATCCTTTTAAAATAGAACAAATGTACAAGGTGAGATTCCCTAAAATTAGGTCTCCTTGGTATATATAGGAGACAAAGGGTACAATAACAATTAAAAGGTCTAGCCAAAAATACTATTATAATAATAGAATTACAACAACTCAATATCTAGGGCTTTACATGGGGCTTTATGATGAACACGGGGATTTTTTCTAGGGGATTAACATGTCCCTCCCCTTCAAACAAATGTCTCCCTCAACACTTGATTAGATGTAGATGTTTCTGCATGAAGAACTCATCTTCCCATGTCACTTTTTCTATTGGTAGGTTCTTCCACTTGACGAGGTACTCAATAATTGGTAGATTTATCATCTTCTTAACCCTTATTTCAAGGATTGTTTCTGGTTCTAGTATGATTTCCCTTTCTTCATTGATATTTGGTAAAATAGTTCGAACTAGGATATTGTCACCAATTACCTTCTTTAAGCAAGAAACATGGAAGATTGGATGCACATGTGAAGATGGAGGTAACTCCAATTTGTAAGCCATACTTCTAATCCTCTGCAACACCTTATAGGGACCATAATACTTGGGTGCAAATTTGTTGTCCTTCTTTTGTTGCTTTGGGGACATATGTTGGTATGGTTGTAGCCTCATTAGTACCCAACCCCCCACTTCAAATTCCCCTTCACTGCGATGTTGATATGCTTGTTGTTTCATCCTATTTTGTGTTGTAACCTAGTTATCCTTCAATAGTTTGAGAACCTCTTGTTGGTTCTCTATGTGGTCCTCGACTGCTTGAACCTTCACTTTCCATTTCAACGGTGATGTGGTGGATGGAGGATGATATCCATAAAGTGCCATAAATGGAGGACATTTTTTTATGAAGTATGGAAGGATGCGTTGTACCACTATTCTACTAATGGAAATCACTTTACGCATTGTGTTTGTTTCGCACAAAGCAACAAAGATACCATTCTAGACATTTATTCACAATATCAGTTTTCCCATCAGAATGAGGATGGTAAGAGGAGCCATGAGCCAATTGAGTACCCAAACAAGAAAATAATTTAGTTAAAAAAATTATAGTGAAAATTGGATCTTTGTCACTTAAAATGATCTTAGGGATTCTATGTAGCTCCTTAATTGTTTCCATGAATAATGTGGCTACTGTACTTGTTTTAAAAGGATGAGAAAGCGAGAAAAAATGCACATACTTTGTGAGTTGATCCACTACTACCATGAGGACATTCTTTGCTTTGAACTTGGGTAGAATTGTAATAAAATCAATTGAAACCTCTTCCCAACATTGATTTGGTATAGATAATGGTTGTATGAGAACTGGGGTCTTAATTATATATCCCTTATTTTGTTGGCAAACCACACATTTAGCCAAAAAAATCTGAACATCAATTTTAAGACCTTCTTAGAGAAAGTCCTTGATCCCGTGGTAAGTTTTCAAGAACCCTGATTTTCCTCCTATAGGAGAAGTGTGCGATTCTAAAAGGAACTTATGTTTGAGTTGGAAATTCTTACATAAATATAAGCAGTATTGATACCACAATAAATAACTTTTCCACACAAATTTATCTAATGCACTTGGGTCCTCTTGTAGTTGTTGAATGATCTGGCATAGCTTTTGATCTTACTTCCATTCTATTCTTACTTCTTCCACCTAATCAAATTATGGAATGGAAATAACACACAATAAAATCTCTATGTCTCATTCTTTCCTTGAAAGTACATCTACCACCGTATTTTGTTTTCCTTGCTTGTAGATAATTTCAAAATCACAACCTAACATCTTTGTAACCCATTTTTGTTTATCTTCTAAAGATAATCATTGTCCCAAGAAGTAATTCAAACAATCATGATATGTTTTTACCTTGAAGTGTCTTCCTATTAGGTAAGGGTGACAATTCTTAGCTGCATGTAATATGGCCAACATTTCCTTTTCATAAATGGGTTTGAGTAAGTTCTTTCCTTTGAGCTAGTTACTTTCAAAGGCAAGGGGCCTTCCTTCTTGTATAAAAACTACACCAATGCCATGTTCTGAGGCATCACATTCCACAATAAAGGTTTTTGTGAATTCATGCATGGCCAAGACACAAGTCGTACACATAGCCTCCTTAAGCTTTTCAAAAGCTTTGGTTTCTTCTCGAGTCCAATAAAATGCTTCCCTTTTTAATAATGTTATTAAAGGTGTTGTTATTTGACCATAATTATTGACAAACTTGTGGCAATATCCCGTCAATTCTAAAAATAAAAAATCATCTAAGATTCTTCAAGGTTTTTGGAATTGGCCATTCCATAATAAATTTAACTTTGTTAGGGTCATGTGACGTACCCCCTACCCAGGTACCTCAAGATTCACCTTCTTGGGAAGATTCTGAATTTTTTGATACCATTATTTAATAATTAAGAAACATGCATGCAAACAAACAACTCATGCAATCATCAAGAACATGCTAATTAATTATATAAAAATGGAAAATGAAGCTTATAGCAACAACAAGCACACATAATTTAGCACATATGTAATTACACAACAAAATAATATAAATATAAGTAACACATAACATATAACTTATCCTTAAACAATAGATTCACCAACTAGTTGCAAACATTGGACGTTCCACCCAACCTTAGGCTTTTTTGAACATAAATTTTCTACAATAGGCCACCCCCAAGTCGAGGTTGTGAATCCACAAGGATGGGTCCTAGGATGACCCTAAAACAAACACAACAATTAGCTTTCAAGCTCTCACAGTTTTCTCAACCACACAACAATCCTAGTTTACCAACTCTCTTTCCCCTTTCAACTTGTACAACCCAAAGAAATGAACCCCGTTCTCTGCAATGTAGTCCCTTAGGTTGTTTCACTTCTTTTTCAGGGATCCAATGCTACTAGTTAGGAAATCTCAATGCTGGAAACTCCAAGGATGATTAGCTGAGGATAATTCTATCACCACTGCCATCATTCCCATGCACATATGCATGAATTTCTGGCTGGAATAACTAGTAGTTACCTACATCCAACTAGAAATGACTCTCTACCTCCAAAAATTCATTTTCGATGGCTAAAACCAAGAACAAGAGTGAGCAAGAATGACTAGGAATGAGTAACAATGATTGAGGAACCCCCCAACAACCAAAAACATGGTTTAAATAATGACATACAATAATGCACCACATTGCCTTCCCAAGAAGCTCACATAACCTATTTTCCCTACTAATTCCAAGATGGGTGAATAAAATATAATAAAAATCCTTAGCCCCTTTAGCCCCCTCTCTCGTGGAGTCATAACCCCCTTTAAATTTTTCCATGTCCATATTGCAGCCAACGATGAATTTTTATTATTATATTCAAAGTATTACATTGCTAGGCTCTCCGACCTTTCAACTTTACAAGCACTCCATCCTTTCATCAAATAAACGAAAATACATTATTAATCTGGGGACTCAAAAGCAGGGCATTATAGGTCCACTTTGACACCTTCATAAGATACAACATGACCCAGATATTCCACTTCTTGAACCCCAAAGAAACACTTGGAAGGTTTTGCATATAATTGTTTCTCTTCCAACAGTTTTAACACCATGTCAACATGTTGTACATGTTCTTCCCATGATTTTCCATAGATTAGTATATCATTAAAAAATATTAACACAAATTTTCTAAGGGTTTGAAAATATAATTCATCAAGCTTTGATTAGTAAGGCCAAATGACATCATGAAACACTCATAATGAATTTCATGTGTTCTAAAGGCTATTTTGGGAATGTCTTTTTCCCTCATTATGATTTGATGATATCTAGAGCAGAGATCCAACTCAGTAAAAAATATTGCTCCTTGTAATTCATGTAATAATTCATCAATGACAAGAATATGAAACTTATCTTTAATGGTAATTTTGTTGAGCTGACTATAATCTAGACACATATGCCACAAACCATGATTTTTTGTAACCACCACCATTAGTGAACATAAATAACTTTGGTTAGGTTGAATGATGCCAACCTCTAACATTTTTTGAATCATACGCCATACACTCAATCTCATTCTTTTGTGCATATGGATACCCGTAAGGCCTAATGTTAGGTGGTACACTTCCTATTTGCAAATGAATAACATGATCATGATTTTGAGCAGGTGAAAGACCCTTAGGAATCTCTTCAAATACCTTGGAATGATTATTGATAACATTTTGGAGATCTGATTGAACATAAGGTCTAGATTTTTGAACATCTAGTGAGCACAATTGTACAAGTACACCACAGTGTCCCTTTTTGAGTAATTTTGTCATGTTCTTAGAAATTATCAATTGAGAGGGATTCCCTTTGATACCTCTAAGTTCAATTTCCTTTCCTTCCGAGGAAAATCTCACAAAAAGTTCTTGAAAATTAAGAGCCACTGATTCTAATGATTGTAACCATTGGACCCCTAATACAACATCAACATCACACATTTGGATTGAAATCATGGTACTATCCAGTAAATACTTTTCCATATTGAGCTGAATACTATGGCACTTCCTTGAACAATTAATGGTATCTCCATATGCAATGATTACTTGAAAATCTTGTGCTAGAAATACAAAGCAATTGAGAAGTTTCACTAATTTGCAATTAATGAAGTTATGGGTACTACTAGAATCAATCAATTCTATTACCTTTTTCTTTTTGATATTCCCTTCTATATTGAGGTTCTGCGAAGTACTAATGCCACCCAATGCATGACAAGATAGGTTGAAGTAGTCTCTTCTAGTTCTATATCCTGCGATGGTTCCAATTCTTGATCTTCTTCCTCTTCACAATCCTTATAGAATAATTTCATCTCACCACATTTTATGCCCCTTACTGTACCTGCTATCACGGTTGAAACATAGTCCCTTGGCTCTTCTTTCATCCATTTTTTGAGGTGTCAACCTTATATGTTGAGTGGGGTTAGGAGAGGGAACATGGTGCTCTCTATGGTTGTTAGTGGCCACTCTTCTAGTAGCCATATTTTCACTTTCAACTTCCCTGGTGACACTAAAAGAGTGTTTTAGGGATTCAAGTTCAAAGAGATGCACCTCATGATGAATGCTCTCCTATAAAGTGCCCATAAAGAGATCTAACAAATTATCCTTTGTGATGTTATTTACCCTGAGACTTGGTTTGGGAATTGTTGAATGTGATTTTTAATTGGAACTCTTTGCCGAAGTTTTATCAATCAACTAGAGAATGTATTGCTCTTAATATCCCCATAATTTGTTATCAATTCATTCGTAAAAAATGGACCAAGATACAATAGAATCCTTTTTTCTTTCCCAAAGCCATTGGTACCTAACAAATTGATCGATTTCTAAATATAAGGATGTAAGATTTAACTTTTGCAAGGTTGGCACTTAGTGCATATCAAAGAATTTATCCATCTAGAATATCCATGTTATGGGATATTTACCATCAAACTTCCTCATATTGATCTTGGGAATTAAGTATTTCCTTGGTGCCGAGTGGAACCCTCGATGATGTAGATTTAGAGGTGATGAATAATCATTATTTTGAAACTCAATATATATTTCTTCCACATTTACATGATTTCCTCGTGTCTTGATATCACCTTGAGGGAGTGATCCATATGGATATCGGTGGCCACCCACCTTTTCCAACTGGCTCAAAACAGTTTTCTGACAATTTTGGCAATTTACTGTTTTTAGCAGTTTTAACTTCCGGGGCCATTCTGAGGGCCTAAATGAATGTTTTTCGAAATCAATATCCTCAATGATAGTTGAAGACATATTGATTCCCAAAAATGAATCTCTTCGACGATACATTTCCAATGGGCTATCACACGCCTAAAACGAAGATCGTATGCAAAAGTTATGACCCTGGGAAGTTGATGTACTAACTTACCCAAACGGGGCCCACGTGACTTTTGACGCTTCATCTCCTAGGGTTAGGTTTTTGGATGTCTAGGGTTTTTGACATTCTTGATTATTGTAAAAAGGCCTTCAGAGCCTCATTGTAAACTTCTTCTTGCGAATGCGCATTGCCATCACATCTCTTCTCAGAGATAAGCCGCCACCATTCTAGCAAGCTTGTTTTCGCTGCATTTTACAGTTTCAGCTTATTTCGTTATTGAATAGAAAACCAATTTTACTGTATCTTTGTTATTTTGTGTTAAGCACCTGTTAATAATCTGTATTCATTTCATTCTTCTCATAAAATCCATATCAGTGGTATCAGAGCGGTCTGCTCCTTGTCGTCTTAATGCATGTCCCCAACGAGGTCGGAGTACAAAGAGTTGGGTCTCGAGCTTGTTTCTCTTGAGGACAGAAGCTCTTGCACGCCCAAGCGACCTCCCATGGCAAGAGAAAAGAAAGATGACAGGACAAGAGATCCTTTCAAACTGTTGATTAAGGAAGCCCTCACGCAACAGAGGAACGAGATGATGGATAGTTTCACGCAAATCCTTCGGCGGCTACCAACAGGTGACGCATCTTCTTCGAACGGAGGCGCTGCCCCCTTCAAGGTACAAATAAACTTTGATATTCCTATATTTGAAGGTCATATAGATGCAGATGTTGTAGACAAGTGGTTGAATCTACTAGAAGGGTATTTTTCTGTCCATAACTTTTCAAATAGAGAAAAGATTACTTTTGCGCTGCTCAAAGCCGTTCCCCATGTCAAGGATTGGTGGGAAACTTTCTGTGAGCAAAAGGAAACAGAGGAAACCTCATTATTTTCAGTGACGACCACTTGGGAATCCTTTAGGGATGCTATTAAGGAACAATACTACCCTGTCAGAAGTTATGACGACCTGTATACCAAATGGACCACACTGCGACAAGAAAGAGACCAAGCAGTGTCAGATTTCACAAATATCTTCCATACCTTGCGTACCAAGTTGGGTATCAAAGATTCAAAGTGACATCTGGTGCTCAAGTATCACGGTGCTCTGCATAGATACATCCAAACCAAAATGGAATTTCTGGACATCTCATCCTTAGGCACGACCTACTGATATGTCGTCAAAATCGAGAGAAGCTCAAACAAAAGACGCGACAATTTGGGCCTGGGAACCCCTCACAACAAAATCCAGGAAAGGGCAGCCCCAACCCACCAAACAAAGGACAGAGAAAATATGGATAGTATCAGGACAACCAGTCCAAGCTGCAAGCAAAGAAGAACACCGGAAAGACCAAGAAAGATACCAGGAAGTGGTGCGACTTCCATAAGAGCCCTTGGCATAACACTGCTGACTTCCACTCAAAGAAGTCACTGGTGGCCAAAGTGAAACCCTCTGAATCAGATGCGGATTCTGACTCTGAGCTAGAACCAGAAAGGGGAAGACGAATCATTGACGTGGAACCCAGTGGCACCGTTGCTACTACCAAGCTCTAGCCTGGTGAACCAGATGAGCCAAAAGAAGGAGAGCGCCTCTTCCATTCATAGATGTGGGTAAAAGGCATCCCGCTACACTTCATCATTGATAGCGGTAGCCAGAAGAAACTCATCTCAGTAGAGGTCGTCAAGTGGCTGGCCCTGCCAACAATGCCGCACCCATAACCCTACACCATTGGATGGCTCCGCTAAGGAAGCGATCTCCACGTCAGCGAGCTTTGCCAACTGTCGTATGGCATCAAGCCCTTCAAAGACGTGGTATTGTGTGATGTTTCTCCTCTCAAAGTTTTTGATGTTATTTTGGGCCAACCTTATTTATGGAAACATCATGCTGTATATGAGTCTAGGCCTCGTAGTGTTATTATTACTTTGAATAGGAAATTGTACAGGATACCCGAGGCAGTCCCACCTAATGCTATTTCCTTGATCTCTGCTAAGCAATGCAGGAATGTCATCTCTCAGACGGGGAAGTTTTTCTTCTTCGTGATTCACTCTCAGAATAAGAGAAATATCATAGCCACATCCAGGGTCTTTGCGGCCGACCTCTCCACACAACAAAAGCAAGTAGATAAGGTCATGGAAGAACACTCATATATCTTCTCCTCACCTACAAGGGTACCTCTGCACTGCCAGGTCAAGCACCCCATCGATTTGACCCCTAATACACCGCTACCCAATGGGCCAGTCTATCGTCACTCTTTGTTAGAGAATGAGGAGATCAAGTGATAAATCCAAGAATTGCTCCACAAGGGGCACATCTTCCCCAACTCATCACCTTGCGGGAGCCCAATTGTGTTGGCACAAAAGAAAGATGGAACCTGGCGACTCTGTATTGATTACCGGGCTCTGAATAAAATCACAGTCAGAAACTGGTACCCGATTCTCTGAATCGATGACCTCCTTGATCAACTCATGGGGGCCAAATACTTCAGTAAGATTGATTTGAAGTCTGGCTACCACTAGGTCCCGATAGAACAAACAGATGTATGGAAGACTGCCTTCAAGTCAAAGGAAGACTTTTTTGAATGGTTGGTCATGCCCTTTGGTTTGACAAATGCTCCAACCACTTTCATGAGGATTATGGACGATATCCTGTGACCATTGACCAATACTTTTGTAGTGGTGTATCTGGATGACATTCTAATTTACTGCAAGACTTGGGTCGAACACTTGCAACATATTCAACAGGTTCTACACACCCTGCGACAACACAAGCTATACGCCAACTTGGAAAAATGCTCCTTTGGCATGGACATGGTCCATTACTTGGGCTACATCATTGATCAACATGGTGTACATGTGGATCCAATGAAGATCCAAGTCATCCGTGACTGGCCA
>ML789949.1:304585-336337 GCA_009831015.1 Picea engelmannii
TACACTATCACCAAGTCCATGGGGGATAATTCTTTTGAGCTCAACATTCCTCCTTTCCTTGGCCTGCACCCAATGTTCAACGTGGATCTCCTTCGCCCTTATTTCCCACCATTATTGGACACCTCAGAAGTAACAGAACATATGACACCAATAGATCTCAACCCCGACTGCATACAACATGCATACGATGATTAGATTGTGGACAGACAGATCAAGGGCACTCGACAACAAAGGATCCAACTTTATTGAGTCGTCAAGGCAGGGCAGCTCCTGCACCAAGGCAAGTGGCTTACCCGGGGCCAAATTCAATAAAAAATTCCTCATCTAATGGGGGACCTCAATGCAATGGATACCATTGCTTCCTAAGGAGGGAGGATTGATCCAGATGGATATCGGTGGCCACCCACCTTTTCCAACTGGCTCAAAACATTTTTCTGACAATTTTGACAATTTACTATTTTTAGCAGTTTTAACTTCCGGGGCCATTTTGAGGGCCTAAATGAAGGTTTTTCGGGATCGAGCTCCTCAATGATAGTTGAACACATGATTGAGCACCCAAAATGAATCTCCTCTATGATACCTTTCTAATGGGCTATCACACGCCTAAAATGGAGATCATATGCAAAAGTTACGACCCCGGGAAGTTGATGTACTAACTTACCCAAACGGGGCCCACATGAGTTTTGGCGCTTCATCTCCTAGGGTTAGGTTTTTGGATGTCTAGGGTTTTTGACATTCTTTCTTATTTTAAAAAGGCCTTCAGAGCCTCATTGTAACCTTATTGTTGCGAATGCACACTGCCGTCACATCTCTTCTCAGAGATAAGCCGCCACCATTCCAACAAGCTTGTGTCTGCTGCATTTTACAGTTTCAACTTATTTCGTTATTGAATAGAAAACGAGTTTTACTGTATCTCTGTTATTTTGTGTTAAGCACATGTTAATAATCTGTATTCATTTCGTTCTTCTCATAAAATCTGGATCAGGGAGTCTCTCATCTAGGGTACGTAACAAGATGGTTGTCATGGAATTTTGCAATTCTCCCATCTTTTTATCCATTTTCTTTTCCATTTGTTCCATATTTTCATTCATCGTCTGTTCCATCTTATTTTCCTATGTTCCCTATTACAATTCATTCTATTTTCCATCTTTCATTCTATTTATGTTTGTACATTTATAAAATCAAACTTTTTCACTAACCTATCATTCAATTCTTGAATATGATTCTCCAAATTGGATAGTTGGTTTTGTATCTCTTCATTTTCTTCATGGATATTGGTTGATATTTCTAGAGGTGTAACTAGAGAAGTAACTTTTGGAGCACCCTTTACCATGTGAGAGAAAAATAATAATACTCCTCCATTTCTCTTTATCACAAATTTTGGATCACCAGAAATAGATCTTCCAATCAAAAGTTAAGCGAATTGCAATTTGTGTACCTTTAAAACCCTAATTTTGAGACAATCTTGTTGGCTGACCTTTGTCCTTATATATCTCTAAAATTTCAGCCCTTCCAAGTACAATTTTTTTTTTTGTAGTACTATGATATGTATTCTCTACAATGCTAGAGGTTTGACCAGAATTTGACATGTCAATTGAAAGTTATGGTAGCCTTCCCAAAACTTGCTAATTCTTATCCCTTTCTAGATATTGAACTTTCATGGAATGCCACGTGTCCAAAATTTCAAATCTCATTCATAAATTTTTACGTAAAATAGTATAGCATGTATTATTTCCAAAGGAATTGGTGGCAACCAATTTTTACCTTCCAAACTTAAGATATGACATTTCTACCAAGAGCACCTGTTTGAGACTAGTTTTAGGACTAGTAAAAAACCCTAATTTCCACAGTTTGTATCTCATAAAGTAAAATGGAAAAAGGCCTGTAATTTTTACCACAAGTATTTGCCTATGTATCCTCAGGATTCTAAAGATTTCACATTCTTAAACCTTTCCTAAAAAACTTTATAGTGGAAATTCCAAGATGACCTTTTTAAATTTGATTCCAAGACTATCACAAACCCTAACTTCCATAGGCTATATCTCATAAAATATAGTGAAAATTTACCTGATTTTTTTTTTATCAATGCTACTTCACTATGTCTTTTTAGTATCCTAAAAATTTCACAGTCTGAAACTTTTCCAAAAACAATTATAGCGAAAATTCCAAGATGACATTCTTGAAGGAGCAAAACCCTAGGATGGTATGCTCGAAAACCAAATGTTATGGACCACACACTCAAAATAGCATAAAAAATGAGAGATAAGTAACTCCATGCCTTAATAAAGAGAGAAGAATGAATTTAAAGCCTCTTCAAGGGGGAAACCTCCTTTTACAATAAAACAAATGTACAAGATGAGATGCCCTAAAACTAGGTCTCCTTGGTATATATATAGGAGACCAATGGTAGAATCACAGTTAAAATGTCTTGCCGATAATATTAATATAACAATAGAAATACAACAAATCAATATTTAGGGATTTATGCTTAACATGGGGCTTTGTCTAGGGGCTTAACAAGAGATGATTGATTATCTCCCATCCGAGGAAGTGACAACTTTGTTAGGGTTGAGTTGAGTCTTAGGATCGTGGTAAGTAAACTAATAAATGGTGACAATTTTCCCTTTATGGGGGAATCTCATCATACAAAAAACTAAAGAGGTGACCACTTTCATATCATACATAAAACTATGACCTAAGAAGATATTATAGTCCAAAGGGGCATATATAACCTCAACATCAATAAGCACTTGCTTACCTGCTAACTAGATGGGATAGTTATGGTATAACACTTCTATATTAGAAGGCCTACCATCATACACATGAAGGGAAGTGGTGGATGGAATAAGCTAAGGCGAATATAACCACTTCTAGACTTGGGTTGACACGATGCATGTACATGTGCCTTCATTAATGGTGCATTAATGAATAACAACATTCTTTATAGACATTGCAATTTGAAAGGCCATTAAAGGGGGTAATCAAAAGGTGTCATATTTGTCAATGTCAAATATTAACCTATCATTCAAAGGGTAAACAACACCCAAATCAGATAGTAAATCCTTTCATTGTAAAGGGCACGCTTGGAGGACTTCCAAAGATTACATGGTTCCAGGAGACTGAGATAAATCTTCTACTATGTTGTAATTATGGGCTTCCCACACATGATAGTTGGAGGCATTCTTCCTTAAATGCAACCTTATGTATCTTAGGAGGTAGGTCCACACTTGAGTGAGGAATTTGTAAAGGTCCATTAGTGGATGGGACGGGAACACAAGAGTCAATAGGTTGTACTTTAGGAGGCATGCCTTATTGATGGGATCAGGTGGTCAATTTGACATCAACCGAATCTAAGTAGGGGATTTGGGTATTCCCATTCCCAGGAGAGTTGGAAGTGGAAGGTGGTATGGAAGGAATGGCCTCTAGAGTAGACACAACCCTTGTGTTGAAAACAAGTTTCTCAACACAACTAGTCATGACGAGGAAGGTGGGTGGGTTGATTGTTAGCACGCTTGGTGACCTCAACCACTTCTCACATAAATCACATCTTAGGTAGCAATGGACACTCATGGGTATAATGTATGTATACACCTCAACTAAGACACAATTTATTGGTAGAAAGGTCTGAATTCTTCCGTTATTTTGGTTGGGGATTATGACATTGGCCTTGGGTTGTGTCCGGTTGGTTGCCCCCAATATTGATATTAGGTTGTTGGTTTGGATTTCACTGGTTCCCTTGGTTTTGTTTTTTCTTCTTTCCCTTCCCCTTTTTCTATTCTGTTGTGCATACAATTTCCCTTGTGGAGGGGTCATAGACTGACCACCAGGGGTTTGGGGTGCTATTGTTAGAGGAACCATGACAACTGGCAGAGGGCTAGGGAAATGATAATATGGATTCATAGTGGCCCCACCATAAGAAGAACTATTACAAGCAAATCCATGTGCAAGTGGGTGTGCATGGGGTGAAAAATAAGAGTTATCAGTGCCCACCTTAGATGAGGAGTGAGATGAATCCTTAGGAGGAGTAGGATCCATAAGAGGTGTTAACCCCGCCATAAGGGTAACCATATCCACTGGGTCCTATGGGATTAGCGCATGGATAGGTATGAGACAAAGATCATATAAGTCCATCAACCTTTTGGGATGCCTTTGGTGCAAAAAAATCACCTTAGCGAGTGCGAGGGGCATCGTGACGGATGATATATAAATACCCAAATTGAGCATAAATAAGATCATGTTGTTGTGCCTTTTGGATGGATTCTTCCTTGTTTCTAGGAATAGTCATGTATACATCCTTGGAAATGGGAGGAATAAGGGATTTTAGGAACCATTCCATGAGAAATTGATCATTGATATTGAATTTGCTAAAACCATGTATTTTATGCCACTTGTGGATGTGATCTGAGATGTGAGTGGCCGTGGTTTGACGAAAATTGGAAAAGATTTCTACCTCTACGTCTTGGCATGCTGGAAGCTGGAAGAAGGTGAGGAAAATATTGGCTATGGACTCAAAGGTTGTATGTGTATTTCCAAGTTGGTCTATGTACCATTTAGTGGCAACACCCATCAAAGTGTGTTGAAAAAGTCTCAACCTAATCCAATCCTTCATTACGGAGATGGAAGAACACCAAAGATGGAAGGACATGATATGGTTGGAGGGATCCTCTCTAGGTTTACCCTAAAACTTTGGGATGTCAGAGGGAATAGTATTTGGCATATTGGGCCAATTGGCATCAGGATAGATATGATCATTGATTAACTTTTTCAAATCGGGGAGATTTAAACCTGCCATGAAACACATAGAAGGCTAGTTGGCATTAGCTTCTGCATTTTTTTCTAGCTATGGTGGAAATTGGGTTGGATGAGGATGAACTAGAGGAACCAATACCCTTTGATGGGGAGAGGATGAATATTTGGAAGATGAATAACTTCCTGAATCCAAAGAGCTAGAACTTAAAGGTGAGTTAGGGGGAGGAACCTTAACTCATCGAGCATGGGAGATAATTTGTCCAAAAAGGAAAAAAGGTTGAAGGCCTCATAGCCTACGAGACTACCTCCTAGTGGTTCTATGGTGTCTAGATTCAATGACCATCCTAAATATGTAAAAATATAGTAAAAAGTATAAAGGAAGAAAGAAATGAACTAAGCAAAGAAATTATCAAACAATACACTCACTATGTCATCGGGTGATATAATTAGTCGGTATAAGTGTGTCTAAATAAAAAATAAATATAGCCTAATTCAATCAGCTTCATCCTATAAAGAGAAACGACTCTAGAGTATAAGACAAACTAGATGCACTCAAACAAATCCTAGTTTATGGATAAGGGCCTTCCAATCAAGGAACAACAAGGTTATTATGATCCCTATGTGGATGCGTGAAGGTACAAAAGAGACAATTATAACTAGGAGATACCAGATGATGAAATCCCATTGGCCCAGAGAAATCTGTCTCAGGTGACCCCCATTCTGTGAGAGATACATGTGTAAGGATACCTAATAGAATGTCAGTTAAGCTACCTCTTCACAGAAACGTGTAACATGTTTCCTTACCTTCAAGCTTAAATCTAACAGTCTAGGGATCTTTAGTAGTGAAAGAGCGAGTAGTCTCAATCACACCTCCAATCTAAATCTTGAAATTGTTCACTCCGAAGAGCATGCATGTTACAAAACACGTTATGACTATGTCCATTAAAAAGGATTTTAAGTACCCTAGTAGTCAACCTCTGTGTTTCAATGTGAAACGACTAAGGGGAATTATTTGGATGCCTATCCCAAAACTCCTAACCTAACTACAATATTATTTTTGGGCTCAAGTGGGCTTATATGTGTTAGATTAATTGGTTGATTATTAGGTTGATCTTGGTGGCATGAACCAAGCATATACTTAAGGTGTGGAATGTGTGCACATGTGGTGTGACTATCTTGAATTAAAAATGCTTGTAAAAGAAAGTAAATTGCAATGAAATTAAAATTAAACTAACGAGTAAGTGAGTAATAAGGACAAATACTGAAGTGAAATGACTCTACTCTTTATTTATCTAAGTTAACTTTCAAAACTGAAATGGGCTTGCTATCATTTAGATTTCAAAATGAAAACAATATATTTTAAACTATGGCTCATGGGAAAACAATTTCAAAAAAACAAAGCCTTTATTGGTGAGTAAAATACTAGGTGTCCTATTGAACTCATTTCTTTAAGTAAGAGGTTTTCAAATACATAATAAATGTCTATATAAAACAACAAATAAATATGATCTACAATTGAAAAACAAAGCAAAAAAGAAGGCTCGAAAAAAACTAGGCAATGGCTCCTCACACAAATCTAACACAAGGACAAATACTGGGGAAAGAATGTATGGTTTTCTTTATCCAAGATCTCTGTAAGAATATATTCCTAATTATTAACTAGCAAACTAAGGTTTTGATTTTGATCCCACTATAACAAAAATAAGAAAGCATAATATGAAAGAAATCAATCTAGGGAATGGTACTAGAAACTCTAGGGGGGTTTCTTCTTAGTCCTATAAAATTATTAAATATAATACTTTAGGTACAACAAGATTATTCAAAAATGAAACTACAAATCATAAATAACACTCAAACAACTGGAATAAAACCCTAGAAATTGAAAAAATGAAGTTCTGGGTTCAATGGAGAAATTTACCTAGAAAGTTGTGTTGGCCGTTGTAAAAAAATGGCTAGAAAGTGCGTTGATAAACAATGATATTGGGACAAAAACTGAATTGGTCAACACATTTTTTGACCTAAAAAAGTGGATTGGCACCTAGGAGCTTCCTAACAGCTCTGAGCTAGACTCTTAGGAAGATCGAAAGGTTTTTCGACACATGTTCCCTGCAAACATTGCATAGAAAGAAACAACAAACAAAAAGACCCCAAAAATTCATAAAACGAAAGGAAAAAGAGAGGTAATTGGGTTTACTCACACACCCACAACCAATGATCAAGAGATGGCTCAAATCCCTCGTGGAGTTGCTAATTTGTTGTTGGAAATTTGCAACAAGAGTTAGTGAAATATTCTAATCTAGTGGTTGTGCTAGATAACAAACAAAGATAGAAACCCTAACTTATATGAAGTTTTTTCACTCTAAGGTTTGCATTGTCCATGAGAAAAGTAAATAACAACAGTAAAAAGAATAAGCCATGAACATAAAACCAGATTAAGAACGAAAGAATTTTTCGATTTCTAATAGAAGGCAAATATACTGACACCTATGGAGGATTTCTTGGAGAATATGGACTCCTTGGGTTTTTCCTTGGGAGGGTTCTTGTTGTTTGTTGAGTTTGTAGCTTGGACCCTCTCTCTATGGCTGAAAGTGGTAATGGTTGTTGCTAATAAAATTTCATCAATCACAATGGGTATCTTGAGGGCTGGAAAATTTTCGGCAACATTTCCTTACTTTCATTATATGATATGAGAAATGAGGGAAACCTCTTGAATTTATAAGCAAAATACTGGTTATCCTTGACATGGTCTTGACAATAAAATATTATTTGTTGGAAGTATCAATTTTAACCATTACTTTTAGGGTTTTGGTATTTTATTTTATTTTGTTTTGCTTTTTGGTTAATTTCAAGAGAAAAAAGTCATAAAGTTGTTTTATGATTTAAGGAAATGCATATGACTTTAGGAAAAGCGGTCCCTTAGGTCATAATAGTGAAAAATAATGTAAAAGTGCGTAAAATACATGGTACTCGTACTATGTGTGGTGTATTTTGGTAAACCTAACATTTTGGTCTAGGTGAACAACTTTTGGGTTACAACACCTATCAACACATGACAATTTGGGCTCATGGATTTCATTTCCAAACCTCATTTTCTTTGTACTACAATATGTTGTTTTGCACATGGATTTTTGAATATCTTTTGCATATCTCATACTATTACTCTTTAAAATAAAAAGCTTGTGTTCATCCTTTAGCCTCATTTACCTTAACTACTTTCTTAGTCATATGTATGGACCCAAATGCCTAGGCAGAAACCAAGTGCCCAAATTATTTCAATCATCACTAAGTCTAATTGCAAGTTTAGCTTAATTCCTTTTTTGATGATCCTCAACCCTTAACATTTAATCAAGGACAAGTTTAGCCTAAGTCCTTATCAATATCAAAACCCTAAAGGTAAGGCAACACTGTTCAATGATCCTTCTATTTTAGGGTCAACTCCTAATCACTTGCCTATTTGAGGGTGAAACCTCCTAATGAGCTAAGATCCAATTAAATATATTCCAATACATGATTCATAAGGAGGACTCCATGATTTTTTTATGGCTATCTAGGACACCCTAATCATAACCAACTGTTAACTACTGATTGGGCCTTCTTTAATGAGGCCACATTACATTTTTTCAATGCTAACTACCTAGTGGGCCTTATATAATAATAACAAACATACTGGACTGAGTTCGAATTACATTTAATGACCACCATGCCTACACTATTATTACTGTAATGGGCCCTTTGGCCCCTATTACAGTTGTATGGAGGATCCTACCACTTCATCCCCCTTCAAGAAGCATTATCCTCAATGCTTGTAGTGAGTATGCATAACCATAAACTAGAGTACCATGTGTAGGTGCTAACCACAATGTTGAAGTAGTCCAAGAAACCATGCTTCCATGTACAAGTGTTGGCTTCAATGTTGAAGTATTCCAAGAATCTTGACCATAAACCTGGGTCCTATATCTTGATGCTCATGTTGACTGCCAACTATTGGAACTTGAGTTTGAAAAATGGCTAAGTATTGTGCTCCAATTTCATACCACAATCACGTGGATCCAAATAGATAGATCCATTTATGTTTAAAAGATCAATCACATAGTCGCAAAAATTTGGTTGTGGATCTGGAAGGAACACTACCACTAGAGAATATACAATTTGAACACTAGTAATCATAACCTAATCCTAACTTCACTCGATGATGTTCTCTTCATATGGTAGAGTAGAGTCCTCAAATAGAAGTTGAAAGTATTTTCTTCCTAGAAATGTCAATTGCCCGTACAATAGTCATCACAAGCATCCTCTAGATCACACTAAGAATGTATGTCTCTTGTATATTCTCATTTGATGAAAATATATGTCTCACCAATGATACAACTCTCCTATTTTTCTCACAAAATTACTCGAGCCTCGTTAAATTGTTGCAAGTTTGCTTGAATATCCTGAAAGGTTCTTACCATTGCTATTATATCCTCCCATGACATGTTTCACAATATTGTTATTCTTTGGTTCTAACAGGGTTTTGAGGATGCGAATTTTAAATGGCCCTAACTTCATTAATTTATTAGAGTTTTTATTATGACCCTAATATAGAAATGGCATAACCACTCTGTGCCTAATGGTGCTTGGTCTTGTTACAAACGATTTCATAAATAAAGATATAATCATGATGTAATAATTTCAACTTGAAATAGGTGTAACTTCTGTGATACTTCTTTGAGTCTCTATTATGACCCCAATTATGAAATGCTACAAGCACTTTGGATTTTATATAATTTGGATCATAAGCAAGGTGATAATCATGTTGCAAAAATTTCAACTTGAAACGAGTGTAACTTCCATGATACTTCTCTAAATCTTTATCATGACCCCATTTTGAAATTCAATGGCCACTTTTGTTCTACTGGAACTAATTTGGATGTAATTTGGGCACTCTATTCAAAAGATATTTTCTTTTCAAAACAATTGTGGCCATCACCCCAAAAACCCTAAAATAGTTTATTTTAAATCAATGATACAATCACTTCCCAAACTTTGATTTGGGATATTTGTCTAAATTGCATATTTTTTCAAGAGGAATTCAGATATGGAATTTTTTTCTTTAGATTATGTACTAAAATATTTAGAAATGGATTAAGTGTTACCTCTTTAAAATCTAAAAAAAGTAAAACAAATAAATCAAGGCAGATTATTCCTCTTTTCTTACCCAAGAAAGAGCTTTGATACCAATTGTTATGATATTTAACCCTTAAAATTGAATCACAAACAATATCAGAAGTGCTCATGTTATATCATTATTTGGTCATCACTAACCTTTAATGCCCTTTTGGCCAGAATACCTTCCATGTTTCACCTTTGGTCCACATCAAATATATGATTATTTACATTTTTTGCCTCACAACTGCACCTTTCTTTCATGCATTACATGGGTACTGACACTTTTCCTCAATGAAAGGTGTAGGTATATCATAAAAAGAGTAAATAATAATGAATGCACATTAATTGCACACTTTTGAGTTGGTTTATGGGATTTTTCCACATATGAGACCTTGATTCTTATTACCAATGAACTTAAGCAACTCTTAATGATATAAATTGAGTTCAAATGTTGGATAAGCAACACTGCACTTACATTTATAGCACCCTTATGTTGGAGTATTTCACTCAAAGATTTTACCCTAGAATTTTCTGACTAGCCTCTTCTACATAAACCCCTATTTCTAAGAGTGGCTATCTTTCTTATAATTAGGACCTAAATCCTTGATGATTTTCCCATTCATGTATGGAGAGGAGTTATGAAGTGGACTAGAAGTCAATAAGTGGTTCACGCCATAGGAATCCATAATCTTGTGATGAAGGTGCCAATAAAAGATCAAGTACATCATTGTAACTATTGTTTCACATTTTGATTGATATCTGGAGATCTCCCTTCTCCCCCCCAATTTTTGTTTTGGTGCAATTTACTTGAGAATTGATTATTAATTTCATGAATTGAGGAGGAATTAACCACTTGATGCGAGTTAAGATTAGTTAGTTACAAGTTCTTATTGTCATACTTTCATTACTATTTAAGGCTTTAAATGGTTTGAGAAAGCATGTTTTTTATTGGCATGCATATTTTAGCATAATCTTGTAGCATTCAAGACTTTCTTTGGACAAATTGTGAGATACAACAAAAGGGCCAACTACTTGGTCAAAGGTATTTTCCTCTATCCATTGACATTTTCTATGATATAATAATTGAATTTGTAAATTGTAGTAGTTTGTCATTTGTGTGCTTTGTTAGTGGCCTAACCCTAGTGAATGGGAGTTATTTCCCAGAACAAAATTGACAACTACATTGTGGAAGAGCTCTATGAGTTCCTTCTTTTAGGGATTCATCTCTTTGATTTCTATCTTTAGAAGTTTGGATTGGTTAGTTATTTATGTGTTTTTCTCCCTTTTTCCTTATGTAGAACCAATCTACAAAGTTTTCAAACCCTTTTTGCAATTTTCTTCATCTTTTAGGCCACACCCTTGCCTTTGTTTAGCCACAGGAGTGGCTACCCCACACATTTCCTTTAATAAAAACATAGGTACGCACATTCCGCCTTAAAGAAAAATGCAGGTACATGCTTGTTTCCTTCTTGAAACAAGTGGGGATGCTTGTAAGGGGAAAAACTTGCATTTTTATGGGTTTTGACTTTTGCAAGTTTGTTTTTGCGTTATTGGGAGTGTGTTGGTTTGCAGTTATAGGGAATTAACATTAGTATAGTGCTTCTTATTCTCATTTTCTGTTGAAAATGAGAAAATAAACATTTTTCTTTTTTTAAGGTGTATAATAGTGATTTCTTGATGTTGCATTCCCTTTATTTTTCATTTTGGTTTATACGATGTATTGAATTAAGTTCAAAAATAAATTAAAGTTGCATTATAGGAGCGATTTCTTCATCTCTTAAAATCATTTGTTTCAAGGATTTTATGGAACGAGTGCCAATATTTAGTAAAATATCAATATAAATGCTCCTTAAGATTTATTAATGTCTTTATTATTCCAACATTCTTGGAGTATTAAAGAACATCAACAAGTTTCATTTCCATCCCCTTTGAGTAAAAACAACCCTAAAACAAATAATAATATCTAAAATATACTAAAATTGCTTCGTTATACCAAACACACAATAGTATAGACTAAGGCCTTGGTGTAGGTTTGGAGAGTTAATTATCCAAGTCCTTGAAAACCAAACTATCAAGTACTAGAAGAGTGAAAATCCATTACTAGTAAGAGTAATTTGTTAGGAAAACATGCTTAACATGAAGGTAAAGCATTAGGTCAAGCTAGGTGAGAATTGGGATTATCCTCCCTGTGCTTGTTTAGTGGCATATGCACTATAGGAGGTTTGGTAGACTTGGAAAGTCCTCGAGGTAAAACCAATTCTTTATAGAGTTTTGGGTCTATGACTCAATCCTACATTCCTTGCCCATCTGCAAAAAACTGAGCCATGATTGTTCCACTCGACTATCAATTGTGAAGTGGTAGCCTTAGTTTTCTATCCTAGGTTTTCACATGGGTGACTGCAATTGGGAAGTTCTTGCAGTACCTGGGACAAAAATCTAACATTTGTGTCAGCTCCTTTGGAGGTTACCCATCTTCATTAGGGTACTTGCACCTTACGTGATTGTCAATGAGAGTTATCGTAACTATCTTTCACACCTTAATTATTTGGACTTGGGCCCTAATCATCCCAAATTGGCTTCTAAAAGCCTTTCTTGGCTACCACTTCACTTAGTAAGCTCCAAGGCTTGACTACCTTGGAATTGTCTTTGGGAGAGTGGTTTGCTTGTTGTTTTTCCTCTTAGGAGTTTTTTGTAATGGATTGCTTGGTGGTAAAAAGAGTAGACAGACTAAGGATTTCATCATTTTTGCTTTTTACTAAGTTTCCTAGTTCGAAGTGGTAGATGAACCACTTCGTTGATCTCGAAGGATTAGAGGTATCTCTCCCGAGAGAATGGAGCTACCTATTGTTAGGTGGATGTTGAATGATCCTAACCCATATATGAGTGAGTCAGAAGAAGAAACCCACTCTCCCTTGAATAGTCCCACAAGGGAATATTAGGTGCAAAATGAACCCATCTTTGGTGAGTTTCCAAGGAATTTGAGCAAGCATATACTTTGAAGGGTTTCATCCCTTCCTCTTTAGGATGATCTTGGGATACACAAAATTGAGAACATTTCCAATTTGACTCCGACATGTTTAATTCCACCTCTTAGCGACACACATAGTCCGATTATTTTGCATGTTAGAGTTTTTTCACATGGAGATCTCGTGTCAAATTTTAATCTACTTTACCAGTGGTCCATCATGAATAAAACCGATTGATGAGATTTTTGTGGCAAGGAGTGTTTTAAGGCATGTTCGGAGAGACCACACAAATCGGTCCCTTTCAAAGCATCCTATTTTGGGTTGGGGGAATAAAACTGCTAACACTGCAAGTGTTGGGGGAACTAATCCACCAACTTTTGGTATCTCTATTTGAGGAACTTATCCACCTATACTTTGATACTCTGTTAGGGGCACCAATACCCAGATGGTCACATCTAGTGGTAGGATGGAGAGTCTAGTCTTTGTTCCTCAAAGTGGAGGTAACATGTCTTTTTGGATTTCACCTATCAATACTAGTGTTTCACTTCCCTTTCCCAACTTTAACATGTATAAGAGGAGTTTGATGACCCCATTTCCAACATTCTCATTTAAATGAGGTTGTATCCCCACTTGTATTCCATCTTTGGGAAGTGGTTCTATCACATGTTTTGGCATACCATTAGGAAACATACCTTTTCGCAACATAGGAGGTATGTTTGTTGGAGATTTTCCCCATAACAATGGATTTCCTATGAATTTGGATTTCCCCACTAGTGGTGGAAACATCCTAGGAAGTAGTTTCATGAGTGGCAATATGATGAATACAAGAATAATGGGACAAGTTAATAGTAATTGGAATCATGTTTCCCTATCTAGGATTCTTTATGAGATCTTTCCCAATGCAACGAGGGTAGAAACTGATCCTACTAAACCAAAACCTAGACCACACATCAATGGTGTGATTGGTTCCATGTAAAGTGTTGTAGCTAGTTGGGTGTCAAACTAAATGGGACAAATTCCCTTATACTTAAATATTCTTGCAACTGCTCAAGGGGATACTAGCACCTTAGGTCCCATGAAATCCTTTGATGTCCTTTTGGTGTAGACTTCTCATCTGAAAGACAACCATCAAAATGAAGGAAATTAAAAAAAAATTAATGAAAAGTAGGGGACTACAAAAAATAACAATAACAATAATGTTGGTAGTGGAAAGAAAGAGGACCATTGAATCATCAAATCCCCAAGCAAGAGGAAGATTAATTATTTTTGGTGCAATGTGATGTTCAACAACAACTTACAATTCCTACAAACCCTTTTCCTCATGAAGCCCAATAAATGGTTGTTAGAAGTTATAATACATGTGTACCTCTGCAATGGGGGGCAATGAGGAGGCCCATCCCCATGGGGGGAATACATCAGACATGAATATTTACATGTGTGAAAAAGATATTAATGTTCATACTAGAGCTTGTAACTATGAGGCTATTGATCCTAGACCCTAGGATAAACTAGTGCCCACCTCACAAATACTTACTCTTCTCTAGATAGAGAAACAAAAAATTGATATGATGTCTCATCTCTTGAAATGGATTTCAGGAAGGTATGCACTTAACCCCAATTCCCAAGAATATTAGAACTACAATATTGTGGAATATCTTGACTAAGAACCTTGCACCATCTACACCTTGGAAGTCCTTCAAAGTTGCCTCATGCAACTTAAGACATTGTTAACCATTATTGGTGGTTTTGATTCTTGTGATTCTCATTTGATAACATTTGACTTGGATGACTCCAAACTAAGAGTTCCTCATCATGCCATGTAACGTCCGCTAGCCCCAAGACTAGGCACACTACCACAAAAAATTCTCTTGACATCGATATCAACTTTTCCCAGCATGGCTCTGTAAAAATGTTGTACAAACTACCCTACATAAACTATAGTTATGTAGCCCAACAAAAAACCAAACCGTGCATAATTCATATACAGACATAATAAAACATGCTTAGGATTCATTAATGCAAGATGCAATCTATTCATTAAACACAATACAACATAGCAAATCAACAATTAAGCATTCAAGACATGGCACTTATCTTTTAAAAGGAGCACCAACTAGTTTTAGACCTCTGATGTTCCTCCCAACCATAGCCAATGTTATTTCGATTTGCAATAGTAGGTCACCCCTGAGCCAGGGCTATGACTCCACCAGGGAAAATGTACTCTCACTAACCCCACTAAGGTCAAACAACACTCAGAAAAATTAAATCCAAGGCCATTGGCACCAATTTTGACAATAGTTATCCTCACAGTCTCTCATTCCCCACAACCTGTTCCACCCAAGGAAGTGTACCCCTTCCCTGCTCCACAGTCCTTCAACTGTCCCACTTCCCTTCTAGGGCTTCAACAATAGGCTACCTAAGAATTCTTATAGCTCTATGAAACTTGGAACACAAGGCTAATCTCATGGAGTTATAGGCACCCACAAGGCCACCAAAGAGGAAAATATATCCCAACAATCCCCCTCTCTAGTCTCATCCCTTCCCAAGGCAACACAGGGAGAAAAAACACATCCAAACCACCAAGGTTTTGCAAGGTGATAGCTTCAACATCTGGAAGCTCCACTCTTTCCTCCAAATCGCTCCCCAGACCAAAGACAATTCAAATGAATGAAAAAATACCCCCAAACACACTAAGCCTTCTGCTTAAGTATGCATGTCAACAACTTGACAAGTGACACTAAAGTAACCACTTCCTCTCTCTTGGGAATTCGTCCCTCCTCAAAGACTTATGATAAAAACATAAGCATGACAATAATTTAGGCTTGGAATTTTTAGGAATATTTTATTATATTACTTGGCTTATCCCTTCTAGATTAAGCCCCTCTCAAGTCCCTTAGCCCCCTTTTCCTCTTTTGGAGTCCTAGTCCCCTTACTCTTTTCAACATGAGGTCTCCAACAATGATGTATTTTTATTAATTTGATAGTGTGATTACAAAAGACAAAACTTGGCGTACCAACCATAATTTACAAGCTCACCATCCTAATGTCACACAGGCACCCTTGCCTAAACATCCACACATATAAGGAACTCTGCCCCAAAATCATCTTGGATTACCAGTCTATATGAACATATACACATTCAGATATATAATTTCCACCTAGGGGTATTACATGCCACATTTAAGATCCAGGTCTCATCTTGTGGGACAAAATTTTTAAAACAATGGTGGATGAAGAGTATTCTACATGTGAAATTTCCTTGGCATGTTGGAGAACCCTAGGATCTGCTGAGATTGTGTCTTCTGCAACCATGCTGAAATATTTGGATGGTCATTCTTTTAGACCTCATGGAATTATCCCCTCATTCCTTGTTTAACTGAGGGGGAGGGGACCATCTCAATAGAGGTGGAATTTTTCAATGCTATGCTATATTACAACCTCCTCTTGGGATGTAGCTGAACTTATGCTATGTCAATTGTAGTGTCTTTGGTCTTTTGAGTTATTCACTTTCCTTACTAGGGACAAATCGTCACGATTGACTAGTTGTCATTCAATGCTTCTACTCTAGTCTCTACCATGGGATCCAATGTCTCGATGGTAGATAATTCCACAAGTGCATATGAAAACGTGGGTGTTGGGATGTACTCATCCTCAATGGGATTTTTTTTCTCTCCCTCCACCTGTTTGTTATATTGACTCAGACAAAGTATATGCGATTTCAATAGTTGCCACTAACCCCCCATGATCGATCCCTTTCAAAGCATCCTATTTTGAGGAGGATCCATGGGTAGTGCTAGAACCATCTGCTTTTGTAGAAGAAAGTGGATATGTAGGGTCAATCATGCCCTTGTTTGTAACTAAGTTTGCTATTGTCACCCAAAAGTTGATCACCTAGACCAAAAATCTAGGTTTACCAAAATACACCATTCATAGTATGGGTATCATATGTGTAAACCCACTTTTACATCACTTTCCACTATTGTAACTTAAGGAACCACTTTTTCTAAGATTATTTTTATTTCCTAAAGTCACAAAACACTTATATGATTTGTTCTTCTTGAAACTAACAAAAAAAACAAAACAAAATAAAAGGAAATAAAAAATCCTAAAAGTAATGGTTAAAATTGATACAATCAAATAATAATATTTTAATACCATTACTGTATCAGAGTGTTACGATATTTTCCCCTATGACCTTGGGTCATGTCACAACAGAGCGAGACTGTAAATAAAAGACAAAACCTACCCTCACACACAACAATGCTATAAGAAAATAACTACTTTGAGAAGAGAAAGAGAGAAGGAGAGAAGGATAAACTTTACACCTTGTATCCTAGGTCTGATGTCGATCCTCGCTTTCCACCTTTGATTTTGATCATGATCTCCACTGGTATTAACATGCAAAAGAAGAGAAAGTATATGCTGCAACAAGGTAGTTATGAATTCAAAGCATACATATAATGTGCAAAAATTAAAGTATATGAAACAAACTAACATATATCAATAGATTGAATCGAGTTACACATGTATGGAGGGAAAGATAACTATTTTTATTGAAAATGGTGAAAGTGGGTAGTTACAACCCAACTCTAACCACTGACACTGCCTCAAAGCCAACTACCCAGGTTCCTCCACCGGTCCTTCAAGCATGAACTCAACATGATGGTTCTTCCTTGGATGACTAAGAAGAGATAGGAACACACCCACAAATAGGAGAGGAGGAATGTTGGAAAACAAGTTCCAGATCAAGGGGATGCTACTGAGAGAATCAAGGAATGTAGGGAAGCTTGCAAATTCATCAGCATAATCTTGCACCTAGGTTGTACCCCTCATCTGTGCCCTCAAATGTGCCTTTATACCATCCGCAAGGGGTTGTATTCCATTGTGTATGGGCCAAGGGAAGTTTGGGAATGATCCCAACCGAAAACTCCGCATGAAAATGTGGAATATTTTATTTTTTCATATTTTTTGAGGGCATTCGTGGGTTGAAAACTAGTACGGCATGGACATTTGTGGTTTTCACACGGGTGATCCGTAGATGGAAACAAAAATTGTGTTTTTTAGATGAGTTTGATGGAGACTGGGATTTAAGTTTGCAAGCTAGGGAAAAGGGCGAGGCCATCTCACAAATGCAATTGATGTGGAAAATTGTGGTATAATAGATGCCCCTTAATGTGTGAGGTCAGAAGGGAAACTGATGGCTGAAATACATTATAACTCTCATAATCAAGGATGAAATGAAGTAGATCCAACAAAAGTTACCAAACAACTGATCAAAGAATAGAAACATAAATCAAGTAAGAGTATTCTCTTCTGAAGTCGAGCATACCCATATTGAGGAGTGATGTAACCATGGCCGCCAAATCAAGTACACCATAGATCCATGGCATATACGAAAGTATGATTGATGTCCATGTCCACAAACAATACACAGTGGATCCATGTGATATATATTTAAAGTAGCAATCATGGCCATGAGGAATACATAGTGGATCCATGCAAAAATTAGATCATAGCCACAAATGGATACATAGTGAAGCTATGTCTCAAAATCAAAACCAAAGGATATTTGGAAATAATGGAATGAACAAGTTGATCCTTTAGAAGTACCAATGTCTAAGGGGTGGTACAATATGTCAGATAGGATCACAAAATATGTGATTCTCGTACTTCACCCGAAGTCTTCAAAACAATCCGCCGAGGTACAAGTCTACACCATGTGAATAGATATGTTGGGGTCGAACATAGTGATACACCATTTGATTACTGATCATTGATGTCTACCATTAACAAATGCGAGATGACCCACTGATGATGATAATGGGTGTCTAGATACCATGGTAAAATCTAAAAAGTGTGAATGAATGAACTGGTGTCCAACACCTGGTAGAATCTATCGACCAGGGGACATTGATGTATTCCCACTGTCAATAGCAAGGGAACCTACCATTGATGACTGCAAGTCCCAAGGTACCAAACATGAATCTAGATCTCTGTCCTAGAGAAAGATGTGTTGAAGTCGATAGGAAGAGATTCGTTGGAAGGAAGGAATTAAGGCATGCTCCATCATCCAACACGAGGGGTAGCAGAAGGCCAGATATTTGGAAGGAATCAAACAAACATTTTGTAAGGACCACACTGAGGTACAAATCCAAAATGCACTAGATGGAATAGTGCATGACAAAGACTCTTTGAATAATAGCTAATAATGGAGACTACTGAAAAAGACGAGGAATCCACCAATGGGGTCATATGGAAACCAAGGTACCGCATGAATCCCTATGTGTGATGTTGTTGTTGACATTGAACACAAGGGAAAATCCTCACTTAGTAACCAATGATGGTTTTTCATATGCTAAGCACAAGGTCACCTATCAATGATGGAAATAGGCACATGTTGCAACTCTAGGTCATACTCTCAACAATGTGTCAGAGTTGATAAGAGAAGACCCGCCAACAAGAAGTCAATGGGGACCTTCTATACTAGCACAAGTGAGATACAAAGATACTTATGATGATGAGATGTACTTGACTGACATAGGAAGGCTGACTTGAAAGGTTGGATATTTTCTACATAATCAATGACTTAGGATGAAACTTTCCTTGAACAAAATCACAACACATTATGTGACTAAGGCAGCATGGATTATAAACTGGGATACATTTGTGATACAAGAGGCATCAACAAAGGCTCCATATGGTTGGAATAATAACCAACCGAAGGAGATTATGCTAAAAAATGAGAAAAAGTCTCCTAAAGCCATACTAAACCCAAAATATTGAGACATTGACTCAAAGATTGTGCTTTATTCAATGGCGACAAGACTGCTGCCAATAAAAGAGATAGATACTTTCTCCCCTTTTTTTTATTTTTTTGTCTATTTCATTTTATTAAAGCCTTAAAAAGAATAAAAGAATGCTATAGTGCAGTGGAGGAAACAAGTTTCATGGGCAAGTAAACTAGTTCCAAAGAGCAAGGAACATACTTATGCTCAATGCAAGGAGGCATGTGTAGGATAAGGACACTTAGGGGAAAGTATCCTCTAGGGATAAAGGTGTCGAGTCACAAAGGCATAAATTGCAAGGCTAGAAACTGGTAGGAATGCATAAACAAATGGTTCAACGATGTCAAGTTGAAGCCGACATTAGACCTAGAAGCAAGAGTGGTTAATATGCAATGCAATTGCAACTCAACAAAAATTTTGAAGCCCCCGTTTATGAATTAGCCAGAAAGAGATTTAGAGTAAGTCATGAGGCTTCAACGTAAATACATGGCAGGACTACACAGGGCTTCCGAGCCTATGGAAAAGAATACAACATGGGTGTCAAAATACCGATGAGGTATTAACTAGGACACCCATGGAGAGGTAAGATCTACCATCTGTAAGTGACATCTTTAAGCAACTTGATAGGTGTAGTGCAACTAACGAATGGGGTTGACCCTATGGAAGATATGTGGTCGATATAGATAGATGCAATGTGTAGGCGGAAATGGAACCTACTATGTATGCCAATAAAGAACACAATATCTATTGAAGAGTCTGAAAAAAAAATGACAACACAATTGGCGTATATGAGAGGGAGTCCCGTGGGTAATGGATAGAAAAAGACTGAGAAGAAAATATGAGGCTTCAACGTGAAGTCACGACGAGACTAAATAAGACTCCCGATCCTAACATAAAACTTGTATCATGAACACCAGAATACAAAGAAGTTATAAACTAGGATGCTCATGGAAGGTAGGATTTACCATCAACAAGACAAAATTTTGAGCAGAGAGATGGGTTCATGTCGCTAGTTAATGGGATTGATCCTAAGGCAAAGTGGAGATCGCTACTGTTAATGAAAAAAGTGCAAGGTTTATAAGGCCTATTCCAAAATGCCAATTATGTGAAAACATTACCTACCCAAAGTCTTGAAAAAGACTCGGTCAATCGAAAAGGACCAAAAGATACCCAAGGTATAGTTGTACCACCTGAAAAGGAAACCATAACACTACAACACATCACTGATATTATTTCGATCGAGGAAAAATGATAAAAGTGGGTTTTAGAAGTACATAAATAGTAATAATTTACCAATTGCCATACCATTTTCACCATTTTATCCAAAATTGCCAAAAATTGATCAAAGCCCTCTTACCTTGCATTGGAGATTATGAGAGGTTGGAGCAATGGAAACACATGTCATCCAGACCAAGTATGTTCTTTTTATCTCTCTTTCAATTTCATCCATTAATTTTTTAAGTTTTCATGATAAATCAAGCGGCACCCACCTCTTTTTCTCACAACCTTTGCCTATCCACGGTTCGTATTGGGGTGAATCGCATATATCCACGAGTTGAGAAAAGGAAACTTGTGGATGTCTGTGACTATCTAAACTATGGCCCATAGATAACTATGAATGAAATGAAACAATGAAATGATTAATCCCTTTTTTCCCTTGCATTTTGCATAATGTTTGTCCAAAGGAGAGAGCATGAGCATAAGGAAGTTGACAATGTCGTGGTTGACGATGCAAATGCCAAAAATTCTCTTCACCAATACAGAATGTATAAATTTTTCCTAACAAGTGGTATGCGGGCACAAAGGAGGTTGCGCAATATCCTTATAGACTATTGACACCCACATGTAGAGGCTTTCATGCTTGATGGCCAGTCATTGACTATCACTGTTGACGACATTTACTTCATCACTAGCCTATCTCGGCAAGGAGAAGTTGTTAACCTAAAAAATCGCGGAGGAGGTGGCATGACTGTCTATCAATATATAGCCTCATATTGTGAATATGGGACTGAGAAATTAGGGAATCAAATACCTCTCAAAAACGTTGTGAAATTGATTCTGAAAGTGATCCTCTACAAAATAACATAGATCGTAAGATAAACATCATTGCATCTAGCTTCATGGCCTCAGATGCAATATGGTATTGAATGCTTGAGGCCCACAATGTTTGATTGGAACACCACGATGCTCACCTGCATGAAGACCCAACTAACAGATTGTAAATTATGGAAGAAAAAAAACTTTGGTTTTAGAAGTGTTCTTTGTGCTTTCTTTTTTAAGAGAGTACCAAGTATTAGCCGAGAGATTTTGTCAAATAACACTAACAACCATGGTTGGCCTTGATAAGATGGACCAAATTATTGGCACTTCTAGGAGGGGAATAATGTTCAATCCCTTTGATGATGAATTCTTTGATTGGCGGGATCGTCAGATATCGAACATCGATGATTATCCATATAGTGGGATAAAATTTTCTCGAGATCTAGATATGATTGTTCTTCCTGGCGCAAAACTCAGGGATATAGGTAATATTTATCTTTTGTATTTTATTTTTTAATTTTTGTTTTATATTTAACTTATTAAAAGGAAAAATAACTTGTCTTTTTGGTAAGATCCATATTACTAAAATGTGTCGCTTGGATGTGCAGATAGAGCACCAATGAGACCAACTGACTTTCCACGACACCGACGTTGGGGACAAGGCGAAACAAAGTCTAGTGATGATGCAACAAGGACACTGTAGAGCATGGGGAGGAACATGGAGGCCCTCACACGCTCTATCCCTATGGCCATCATAGATAATCTACAAGTAGGGATGCAATGACATGTTGTTGGTGGCCCCGAACATGGGTCTACCTTTTTCGATGTTTAGCAAACGCCATAGTCTGTTATGGTGGGGCTCATCGACGTCATGCATAGACTTTTTATGTGCCAAGGGCACCATTTTGTACTTATAAACATTTGGGGCTAGTAGCCCAACTTTTGTACTATGGACCTTTTTATCGATATATGTGTGTGTGTGTGTGTACATATTTTTGTGCATTATTTTAATATACTTGAAAATAATGAATATTTACATGTGTCCAGGTTGTGTGCTTGTGTTTAATGATGGAACAAATGCCAATCTAGAACGTAGTTACTATATGCATCAGTTACTAGATTAGATTTCCTAGGAACACGTATATATGTAATGAAATCAAAATATTGTTCCAGGAGACGTACTCTAAGGGAGAAACGTAACAAGATTGGATCATGGATAAGGTATAAGCCATTCAACTGCAACACAACCAACTGAGAATCTAAATAGACCTGGAGGGATCAAATTCCAGATGACAAAGAATCTCGCAAAAGTTCGATAAGAACACTGTACTCAACTATATTATTTGTAGTTTCCCCGAGACAAACACCTCCAATGGACACTAGCTGGTTAGTGTGTGAATAAATCACCCAAGCAATGGAAGCAAGATTCCGTGTGTGATGACTGGCATCATATGCCAATCAAACATAAACTGATGACTCCCCTAGCATATGCCAAATAGCAAAAGCACAATCATTAACAATGTAGACAAAGTAAAATATGCCTATATAAAACATATACAAAATTAAACAGTAATTACAAGAGAACTAGTACTTGAGCCGTGAGGCTCAAGCATAGTATTTTTTGAGGTAGAGCCCATTTCTAGGCTCAGGAAACACATTACCCGCGTAATCAACTAATTCGTAAGCCCCTTTTTCCAATACACGTATTATGATATATGGACCATGCCACATGGGGTTGAATTTACTCGCTCCTAAGGCATCCTTATCCTGGTCGTAGAACAAAACAAGGTCACCTTCGGAGAATAGCTTAGGACGAACAAAATTGTCATATTGGGACTTATTTTTTTTTTTATGAGCTTCATTTTCTAAAGTGAAATCTCAAAGTTGTTCATCAAGATGTTCCAAGTAAACAAGGTGCTCTTCAAGCTAAGTCATCTTAGGGAGGATCTCAACAACAATTTTTAGTGAAGGGATTTCACATTCAATCGACAAAACTGCTTCTACTCCATGAAAAGGTTGAAAAGGTGAGAATCATGTTGTAGTTTTGACAGAGGTTCGGTAGGCCCACAATGCCAGATATAACATTAAATTCCAATTTGATCTAGTCGAGTTGACAATTCTCCTTAAAATGATTTTCAAGGATTTGTTAATGACTTCGACTTGACCATTGAATTGAGGATAGTAAGGAGACGAATGCTCTTGTCTGAAGCCTAGTTTTGATGCTAATTCAAACATCACGCGATTCTAGAAGTGACTTCCATAGTCAATGACAATCTCTTTCGAAACCCTGAACCTAGATATAACTTGATTGAAAATGAAAAGTGTTGTGGTTTTCCCATCGTTAGCGAATGTCAGCATGGCTTCTGCCCACTTTGTAAAGTAGTCAACTGCCACTATGATGTATCAATGCCCCTTAGATGAAACTGGGTGGCTTGTCATAAAATATACCCCCCATTTCGTGAAGGGGCTGACGATAATAACGGGAAACATGGGAGCAGGGTGTGCGAGCATCTTTTTAGGAAAGATTTGCCAGGGGTGGAATTTCTTGACCGCTTCGACACAATCTTTAAAGATTGTAGGCCAGAAATAACCGGTTCAAAAAATATTCTAGGCTATTTCCAACCCTGATAAAGACCACCACATGCTCCCTTATGGAAGTCATTGAAAATTAACTCCACTTCCTCTTGATTTAGGCAACAAATGAGAATTGATTCCACCCCTTCTCAATAGAAAGTGTCAGAGATAATGAGGTAATTCTTAGTTACCGTCGACGATAATGAGGTAAGATGTCATTGCTCATCTCATGAGAAATGTGGCGGGAACTTCAAAGTTTGGAGATATATGATGATATCCCCATGCCAAGGATCAGACGAAGAGATGAGGAATATATGCTCATCTAAAAATGAGTCAATAACTTCGTTATCCTCATTCTCTACTGGGAATCCGACATAAGTTTGACAATACTAATGAATTCTTGGACTTGGCAGAGGAAAAATCCAAATCGAACTCCTGAAGAACAAAAATCCACTTGTTGTGTGTTTCCCACCAATGATTTTCTGAGTCAAAACATACTGAAAATGATTAACGCCAGCGATAACGGTCATCTTACATAATATAATATAGTTCCAGAGACGTTGAACATCATGGAATGCTGCCAAGGCCAGTTTCTCAATGTGACAATACTTTAGTTCATGACATAACAAGGCACATATAAAGTAATAGATGACATGTTGCTAGAGCTCATCATCTTCCTGAACTAAGACCATGCCAATCAAAGATTCAACGGCTGCAAGATATAACAATAAATCTCAATTATAATATGGGGGGCTAATCAAGGGAGTGGACACTAAATCCTTCTTCAATGTGTAAAAAGAACGATGTGTCGACTCATTCCAATGAAAAGGAACCCCTTTATTTAAAAGGTGCATAAAACCTTTTGTAAAATTTGAAGTTGACGCACTGTGCACGGGGGAGGAAAATGTGTTATTGCCTCAACCTTTAAAGGGTCAACCATGATCCCTTTAGTTGAAATGATGAACCCTAAGAGACGTCCTGATGTTACACAAAATATGCATTTGTGTCGATTTAAGTGAATTCGATAGTGGCATCATCTTTTGAAGACAAGTCAGAGGTGTAAAAGGTGTTGTGCCCTCTTATGTGAATGGACAATGATATCATCCAAATAAGCCTCCACAATGTGCTTAAGATCATGAAAAGTGAACATCATGGCCCGTTGAAAAGTGGGTCAAACATTTTTAAGGCCAAAGGGCATATTTTTGTACGCAAAGGTTCCCCAAGGACAAATAAAATATGTCTTATGTTGGTCCTCATGGCGGATTTGTATCTGATTATAACTAGAAATACCATCCATAAAAGAGAAAATCTCACTTCCTACGCACTCATGAAGGATTTGATTGATGAACGCCACATGGACATTGTCTTTAAGAGATGCTTTATTCAAATCATGGAAATCCAAGCATACATGAACTGTACCCTATTTCTTGTCGACCGATGCAGGGTTAGACACCCATTCCATCAATGGTATTGGGTAGACAGACCCAACTTTAAGCAACTTCTCCAACTCAACTTTAATAGTTGCCGCTTTCCCTGGGTTGACCAGTCACAATTTCTACCGAACATGCTTAGTGTTTTCATAGGTTCGAATATCATGTTCGACAATCCGAGGATCTATGCCAGTAATTTCATTGTATGGTTAGGCAAAAACATCACATAATTCATTGAAAAGCGTAGTATATTGACGAATTTCATCTTGAGAAAAGTATGCTCCAATAAAGACATTTTCAATAACACCAGGGGTTCTAGAAATGTTAATTGGGACGGTTACCGATATATTCGCCATATTCGCCTCGACACAGATGCCATTCTTTGCTAATGGGTTCACCGTTTGAATATGATTCCCACTCACAACTGAATTAAATTCTCCTCTTTCCACATGAATGATCTCAGGGAGGAAATACGATCAATTATGCATATCTTCCCATGGCCTTTCTGATCCAGTCATATCCTCAATAATAGCCTCGTTTGATGACATGACACTATCAAGATAGTATTGAGAAGTTGAAGAATTCTGAGCCCAGACGGGCTCTAGGTACTTATCATCCTCTTCTGTCTATGTAGGATTTTGCTCAGGGTCTATAGTAGTGCGGTGAATAGCTTGATAAGCGACCTCAACTGCAGAGAATGGCATATCCATCCTGACATGTGTGTGACCATCGACCGATTCAAAAAGTGAGGGTAACACCCATGGATATTGTAGATACAAAGTTCTAAATGACATGACTCTCATCACTGGAGTGTGGGGGCTCTAATTTTGGAAGCCGATCGGGGTGGAAGGAATATAAGATACCGGTGCGGGAAATTAAAAGTTCCCATGAGAGAAGGGCACATTCCAACACCGATACTATCCGTTGTCAGCTAAGAGTTTTCAATATAGGGAACCATGGATCCCAGATTTTCTGTGGAGCTAGAACAATTAAAATCCATATGATCGATAGTCACAATCCTTCCCTCATGGGGAAAACATAAAATTCAAAATACCGATGAGACGATAACTTTCGTCTTGTAAGTCCAACTCCTTCCCAACAACATATTATAGTTGAGTGGTGCATCGACTACCTCTACTTCTATGGAAATAGTCTTTTCTCCCAACTGGACTAGAAAAGATGAAATGAGGCCCCGAGGTCTCAACGATTGTCCGTCAAACACTGTTAACAAAGTAGGAGATGGTGTGAGCTTTGGAGAGCAGATAGATTTCCAGCAGGACAAATAAATGACACATATGGAAGCTCCCTCATCAACAATGGTCCTCTTGATCACATGCTTTGTGTAAACAACGCCGATATGTAAGGCTACTTGATAAGGAAGGTGATGCTTCACATCAGTAACATCAAACTTCATAGTGATCTGGATGGAAGAATCTGCCGCTCCGATCACAGATAACAATGCAGTGGGTTTCATGGGGCAACTTTGAAGCGCCCCTACAATAGACATCACACACGACGTTTGAGATAAATCCTCAACAATGGAACAGTTGAGTGCAGCTCGATCATTAGGGTTATGAGACACACATTTTTACAGACCCTTTGGTATGCATGACATTGTTTTGCTCTCAATTTTTTCTATGTGGAGAGGCCCCTAAGGATCAAAAGTTTCTTTACCTTTCGTTGTCGACTCTAGATTACCATAATCACAAGTTCTGGTCAATAAGTCTACCTCCTCTTGCTTTAACCTCATAGAATTAACCATATTAACGAACAACAAAGATCCGTCCGATGAAGGTGCACTAGAAGTTCTCCTTTTTGGATTGGAAGTGGAAGAGCCAACTTGCATATTTTGTCCTTGCGAAAATGGATTTTACAATACAACCGGCTATTGTTGTTGTTGCAACTTTATAAAACGTTGGGATTCTTCCATCTTCATAATTTTAATGAGTGAGGTGATCATCCCCACAAATATTGCATGTGAACTTCACCTTTCTCTTTTCATTCTTTGCCCCCTCAACATTCTAATTAGGATTTTTGTTGTTTCCCCCACTACCCTTCTTTCCCTTGCCTTTCTTTTTCTCTCCGGGCTACTAAGGACCCTTCTGATTCTTCGATTGCACAATGTGTACATCCGAGGATTGGGTGGTGGGGGTGGTCGAGTGAGAGGCTAGACCGGTCGTAGTTTGTTGAATTAACAACTTCTGCATCTTGTTAGAGACCAGATCTATGGATTTTGTTTGAGAGGAACTGACAATGAGATCGACATGTGGTCCCAACTTCAGTTTTGATAAGTTGAGGGTTGAGCAGGGTGCATTAGGCATGATCTCATAGAGAATTCCCAATTGAGAGTAAATTAACTCCGATTGTTACACTCTAAAAATTGTCTGTTCTTTAGTAAATATGCCTAAAGTTACTATATCCTTAGAGATATAAGGAAGCAATGAATTAAGGAACCATTCTAAGAGAAACTATGGTGTAACCATGGATTTAATTAAACTCTTCTGTCTCCTCCATTCCCGAATATGATAAAAAATGTGCGTAGCCTTCTCATGTTCAAAGTTGGCCAAAAGCTTTGTACCAACATCATACCGGACATGGAGTTGGAAGTGGTTGAGAAAAACCATGGCAAGATCACAAAATGTTGTGTACTTGGACCTCTCTAGTTCTATATACCATTTCATGGCACCCCCTATGAGGGTGTGTTGGAACAAATGTAACCAAATCAAGTAATCATTGATCAAATTAGAAGAGCACCATAAGTGAAATGTTGTCACATGATCCTGCAGATCTTCACAACTATTCCTTTGAATTTTGATATATCCGAAGGTAGTTTGGTGGGGACCATAGGCCAACTCGGGTCATTCATCAACTTAGAAAAATACGGTAAATGAAGAGAAGCTCCTGGATTGTAACTAGCACCACGTTGCTAGGAAGAGTTTACTGATGGACCAAGCTTTGGGTAAAACCTTTTTGGTTTTGGTTGAACGGAGGATAACCTCCACCCATCTGGCTCTCGTATGGAAATATAGGGTTTCCCCCTATCGTCCATCCTTGAGAATGAACTAGTCCTTGCATGGGGTTATACTAATCGAGAAAAGGGTTTCCCCTTGATGACATCCCTTGCAAAGGGAAATACCCTTGCATAGGATTCCAATGGACTTGGAAATAGTTGCCCCTATTGACATTGCAGACCTGGAAAAAGGATTACTCCTAAATCCACCATATAACGTGAACAAAGTGGAAGTGGATGGAATTCCAGTCGCACCCATAGAAGCACCCCAACCCCCGAAGGGGTTAGGACTGGAATATGGGAAATCCCCACGCCCAACAGATGGGAACAATGGAGGAATATGACCTCCATCCCAAGGGATTGCTTGGTAGGGAATTGAAGAACTCCGTGCATGAACATTAGAAGCTTGGGACATCAATTAGGAACTGATCAATGCATTAAGCATTCCCATCGAAAACATACCAACTGAGAAAGCATACATTTTCGACGGTAAGGACATGACTACACTCATAGAAAGAGTGGAACCAACGACCAATGGAGCAATGTTGTTGATAGGATTGAATATGGTGGAATAAACCACACTAGTCATTGTGTTATATGCACTGGGAGGAAAGATCCCGCTGGTGATTATTGCCAAAGTGGGAGTTGTAGGGACACCTGACCTAGACACTTGTGGAGTGCCCTCCATAGTGGCCCAGTGAAGAGGGATACTATCAATAAATTTTGATCTAGGAGGCATAAATCGTACCATAGGTGATGGAAAAGTTTCGGTTAGCGGAGGGTTAAATGCCGAAGCATATTCTTCGGCTTCGAGATATTCAACTGTTACAACCTATGGTTCCTAAGCGTTAACTTCTAAGGTTTCCGTAGCTGAGATATAGACTAGACTAGTTGGTACAAAAGAACCAGATCGATCAAGACGACACCTTAGTGGAGGCAGGGGAGAATTATTTCTAACTTCTTCTTCTGGTGGAAGACTTTGAATTATCCTCGATCTACGAGGCAATTGAGAAGACACTTTGAGTTTTCATCTCTAGGAGACTGTCCATACACCTTCGTAAAGTTATCTATTATCACTAAGAACACCACTAAAATATTTCTAGAGGTAAAAAAAAACACAAACTACTTTGCCAATATCAAAGCTTAGGTGGATTAGGTCCTAAAATCGTCACAATGGCGAAGTAAGGAAGGGACCTTTTAGATGAAGGCATGAGTTGATTAAGTTTCTTGGACCAATGAACGAAGGAAGAAGAAGCAATTATCACGACCTCCATTGACCAGGCTTATCTGGTGCAAGTACCCATGCTTTGCAGGGCACGCTCCGACAATACCGAAAAGTGTGATACAAAATCTGCCTCAGGTACCACAACAAACCTCAGTAGCCACCTCTAAGATCCCTAGGAATAGAAACTATGGTTATTGAATCGCAATCAACGTCCAGGGGGATAGTTGTTAGTCGGGATTGAACATATGGGAAGGGTAACAAATATTGAAGACTCAAAAGTGTCGCCTCTCATGGAGGTAAGGGCACTAATGAAATCCCCAATATATGATCTCTCCACTACACTCAGTTAAGATTTAGAGGGGAATATCCTTGGCTTTCCCTTACATGATCTTGTGTTTATCTTTTGTGTAAGAGGATTTTTTCGGCTAGACCTATACGATAGGCGTATTTTACAGTCCCTATCTTAGGCTCCTAGGTTTGTTTTGTGTCCTTGGAGAAATTTACTCTCTAACTTGAACCAAGTCCCTAGCCTACAATTGTTTGTGTATTCTATTCAAATGATTTTTTTTTATTCAACATTATTTTTATTCACCGTTGCTTACTCAGAAGGGTTATGGATGAAACTTAGATGATGTTTTGATAGACCCAGAGAAAAACACTTTAAGAACACAAAGAAAAAATTCGGTTTCTTCAGTGAAAATGAGAAGTGATAATAACGCTTCAGATAAAAACAAACTCTTTTCTTTTATACTTTTGAAAATGAAAGCAATATAATTTTCTTGTATGCAAGACTTCAAATCACTTTGCAATGCAACCTAAAATACTTCTTTGAAAGCAATGCAAAACAAAATGAAAAAACTTTTGCAAACATGGTTTCTTTTCTTTTATGGAAGGCTACTATAATTGATATCAACAACTATCAAAGAAAAATAAAACGCCTAATGACTTGAGTGCTAGTAAGCAAGACTCCTTTCTTGAAAATCAAGGGATCAAGAGAAAGGATAACTAACAATCAATTTGTTTTTGTATTTTCTGTTACTAAAAGAAATTAAATGCAAATGAGATGTAATTTTTCGTTTTCTTTTATGAACACATGGAAGAAGGCAAAGAGAAAGAAAGCAAATAGTCAAGTATCACTTAAATGTAACAATCAAACATAAAACTCAGCCCAACTACACATGATTGACCTTTTGATCAACCTAGAGAACCTTATAACCAAAATACTGACCTAACCCAAAGAAAGATATTTTAGATGATTTAAGAGTTTTCAGAGACTTAACACAGGAATCAGAGGCAAAAGAAAACCCAATAGGCTCAAATTATACTGAAGAACCAAACAAGATCCTCCAAAATTAAGAGAAAGGCTACAAAATTCCAATTCTTAAGCATATCCACGACTGTGTACACTAGGACTCACGGACATCTGCGGGTCATACAAGGGAAAATCGTGGATATCCGCGACTCATAAAGGGACAAAGCATAGATGCACCAGTAAAAATTGAAAAATAAAAAGGCCAATCCAGAAGGAGGATTCCAAAAACTTTGGACAACATTTCTAGATGGCGAATGCTTTGAAAAGAAAGCCTAGAAAATATGACAAGTTACATAAATCAAAGACAACACAAGACACCCTAAGACTAACCCAAACTAGGAGAAGAGATCCCCAATATGGTTGTCAATTCTGTTACATGATTTTTCTCCTGTGACATTGGGTCATGTCACAGTAGAGTGAGACCACATGTAAAACATAGAACCTACCATCACACACAACAAAGCTATAAGAAAATAACTACTTTGAGAAGAGAAAGAGAGAAGTAGAGAAGGA
>ML789949.1:363892-377907 GCA_009831015.1 Picea engelmannii
CACCTAATTTACCAAGAACAAATTAATGAAAACTATAGAGATGTGGATACCATGAATGAGGTTCATAAAAAGCATGTTAAGGATCAATATGACAAGTCTTTCTATCCTCATGCTTTCCTTGAAGGAAACCTAGTATTGTTATATGACCAAGATAAATATTCCTCGGGGGCAGACACATTTAATCCTATGTGGCACATGTTATGTTTTTTTTTTGTATCTAGCGGAATCAACAACTGGTCCGGTCTCGTACTCGTGTGACAGGGGGTCGATTCCGACCGCTACCACAATAACCTCCAGGTGCCATACGTATGCCCCTTCCGCAGGCATGGGTAAGTCGAGGGGATTTGAACTCGGAACCTCATCGAACATAACACTTCATATCACGACACATGCTAATTGAGCTGCTCCCCGGGGGCTATGTGACACATGTTATGTTATAAATGCTTAGAGTATCATAATAAACTAGAAGTATACACTCCTTACATTATGAGGTGTGTTCTTAGTAAGGGATCTTATGAGCTGGAACATTACAATCATTTTTTTTGAATGAGCCCCATGTTGTAACAACACATTTTCTTCTTATTGATTTCACATTTGAAAGCCTTAATTCACTCTTGAATTTCAAAATTATGAATTTTGGATGAGTTTTAGTTGAATATTTAACGAATGAGAACCTAAGCATGAATCCCTTAATAACCAGGAGCGTAACCAAATACTTAAAATATAAAAGCACAAGATAAAGGTGAGAAATTTCTAATATGATCAATGCTTAGATCTAACAACGGAGAATAGAAGGAAATTAATGCTTGAGGCGTATCAGGAGTTGGAAGTGTATGGGGTTTAATCGAGTAAAAGCGCCCTATACCACCAAACCACTTAGCGTATACATGTCTTCTTATGATTGGTTTCAGGTCTAAAATGTTGATTAAAAAAAACTCACTAAAGTCCCGATACCACTTATGGTATTGCGTCACATTAATTCCCACCAACATGTTTGACTTGTTGAATATATTTAATATGTTAGTGCACATCAACAATTAATATATTTAATAGATTCCCCTTAATGTGTGAGGTCAGAAGGGAAATTGATGGCTGAAATACATTATAACTCTCAGAATCAAGGATGAAATGAAGTAGATCCAATGAAAGTTCCCAAACAACCGATCAAAGAATAGAAACCATCAACATAAATCAAGTAAGAGTATTCTCTTCTGAAGTTGAGCATACCCATATTGAGGAGTGATGTAACCATGGCTGCCAAATCAAGTACACCACAGATCCATGGCATATACGAAAGTATGATTGATGTCCATGTCCACAAACAATACACAGTGGATCTATGTGATATATATTTAAAGTAGCAATCATGGCCATAAGGAATACATAGTGGATCCATGCAAAAATTAGATCATAGCCACAAATGGATACATAGTGGAGCTATGTCTCAAAATCAAAACCAAAGGATATTTGGAACTAATGGAATGAACAAGTTGATCCTTTGGAAGTACCAATGTCTAAGGGGTGGTACAATATGTCAGATAGGATCACAAAATATGTGATTCTCGTACTTCACCTGAAGTCTTAAAAACAATCCGCCGAGGTACAAGTCTACACCATGTGAATAGATGTGTTGGGGTCAAACATAGTGGTACACCATTTGATTACCGATCATTGATATCTACCATTAACAAATGCGAGACAACCCACTGATGATGATAATGGGCGTCTAGATACCATGGTAAAATCTAAAAAGTGTGATTGAATGAGATGGTGTCCAACACCTGGTAGAATCTATCGACCAGGGGACATTGATGTATTCCCATTGTCAATAGCAAGGGAACATACCATTGATGATTGCAAGACCCAAGGTACCAAACACGAATCTAGATCTCTGTCCTAGAGAAAGATGTGTTGAAGTCGATAGGAAGAGATCCACTGGAAGGAAGGAATTAAGGCATGCTCCATCATCCAACATGAGGGGTAGCAGAAGGCCAGATATTTGGAAGGAATCGAATGAACATTTTGTAAGGACCACACCAAGGTACAAATCCAAAATGCACTAGATGGAATAGTGCATGACAAAGACTCTTTGAATAATAGCTAATAATGGAGACTACCGAAAAAGACAAGGAATCCACCAATGGGGTAATATGGAAACCAAGGTACCGCATGAATCCCTATGTGTGATGATTGTTGTTGACATTGAACACAAGGGAAAATCCTCACTTAGTAACCAATGCTGGTTTTTCATCTACTGAGCACAAGGTCACCTATCAATGATGGAAATAGGCACAGGGTGCAACTCTAGGTCATACTCTCAGCAATGTGTCAGAGTTGATAAGAGAAGACCTGCCAACAAGAAGTCAATGGGAACCTTCTATGCTAGCACAAGTGAGATACAAAGATTCTTATGATGATGAGATGTACTTGACTGACATAGGAAGGCTGACCTGAAAGGTTGGATATTTTCTACAGAATGAATGACTTAGGATGAAACTTCCCTTGAACAAAATCATGACACATTATGTGACTAAGGCAGCATGGATTATAAACTGGGATACATTTGTGATACAAGAGGCATCAACAAAGGCTCCATATGGTTGGACGAATAACCAACCGAAGGAGATTATGCTAAAAAATGAGAAAAAGTCTCCTAAAGCCATACTAAACCCAAAATATTGAGACATTGACTCAAAGATTGTGCCTTATTCAATGGCGACAAGACTGCTGCCAATAAAAGAGATAGACACTTTCTCCCCTTCTTTTTATTTTTTTGTCTATTTCATATTATTAAAGCCTTAAAAAGAATAAAAGAATGCTATAGTGCAGTGGAGGAAACGAGTGTCGTGGGCAAGTAAACTAGTTCCAAAGAGAAAGGAACATACTTATGCTTAATGCAAAGAGGCATGTGTAGGATAAGGACACTTAGGGGAAAGTATCCTCCAGGTATGAAGGTGTCAAGACACAAAGGCATAAATTGCAAGGCTAGAAACTAGTAGGAATGCATAAACAAATGGTTCAACGATGGCAGGTTGAAGCCGACATTAGACCTAGAAGCGAGAGTGGTTAATATGCAATGCAATTGCAACTCAATTTTTTTTTTGAAGCCCACGTTTGTGAATTAGCCAGAAAGAGATTTAGAGTAAGTCATGAGGCTTCAACATAAAGACATGGCAGGACTACACAGGGCTTTCGAGCCTATGGAAAAGAATACAACATGGGTGTCAAAATACCGATGAGGTATTAACTAGGACACCCATGGAGAGGTAAGATCTACCATCTGTAAGTGACACCTTTGAGCAACTTGATAGGTGCAGTGTAACTAACGAATGGGGTTGACCCTATGGAAGATATGTGGTCGATATAGATAGATGCAATGTGCAGGTGGAAATGGAACCTACTCTGTATGCCAATAAAGAACACAATATCTATTGAAGAGTCTGAAAAAAATGACAACATAATTGGCGTATATGAGAGGGAGTGATCAAAATCTGGACCAGGGGGCAAAATTTTGCTCAATTATCAAAGTGCTCAGAATGCGATGAAAACTATGCCATTGCGTCCGTCTCGTCTTCCTGATTCCGACGGTATATTTACTTTCTTAAATGGAGTCCGTATGGAGAAGATATCGCAATCTGTTCGCCAAGCCAAACAGGCAAAATTTGTGATGCTGACTGTACCTGTCCGTACAGTCCGTACAAGACACGTGGTAGGACCGTACAACATACGTGGCCGATCCGTACAGGACATGTGGCGGCTTCAGGGAGTGACACGTGTCAGGCATTTTTGGACTTTCGGGCGTACGATTGACCAATTCAGAGGTGACACGTGTCACCACTGGAAGGGTGACACGTGGCACAGGGTGACGTCAGCATCCTACGTGTCAGATGACATCAGCAGCATGCGTGGCGCTGACATGGCATAGGTGACGTGGCAGTTTGTGATTGGCAGACGTTCGGCGAATGAAGAAGTGACACGTGTCCGTTTTACAGCAAATGGTATGAGGACACGTGGCCCAATCGGTGGGCGCCACATGTCACTCGATTATTGGTTGGTTTGTTTGGTTATATAAAACTTGTGGTGGAGTCCGCGGGGTTCGACCCCCGGACCTCCACAACGCCCAACGCCTTCACAAGTCTCTGATAGCCAACATACCGCCTATTGTTTCTTGTAATGGATGTGGGCAACATTACATTTGAATTTGAATTGTTTTATAAATGGTGGGGGGTCGGGCCGGGGCTTAGACCCGACCCCCGGTTCTATTATGCATTGATATGACCATACACCGATGTTTGCGCGTGGGTTTTTAATTCGTGGTCGTTTTGAATGTTGATGTGACCATATATATGCGTGGGTTTCAAACTATATCACCGTGCTATATTATATTGTGCGGGGTTTAAAACTATGGTTTATGCCATGTTTAATATGGCGCGCGGATATATATGTGTTATGTATTGTGTTGACCGTTGTGTATTAGCGCCGGGTTGAAACATAACCCGTGTGTTTTCGTTATTAACCAATGGTTTAATAATGCGCGTGGTTTCAAATGGTTGGCACGGTTTTAAAACCGTTAGCACTTTTTGCCATAGCCCGAGGTTTTATGAGCCATGTGCCCGAGAGCTAGGCGGTTGGGGGCTGGAGGCACCCTAACCGTCCTACAGTTTGCACGGTTATTCGGAACCGCTCGGAGCTAGGTTTTAACGCGCGTTTTGGAGCGTGTTCTGGGTTCATGCACATAGAGGTGCGTTTTGTAGAGCCAGTTCCAACAAAGCTTGAAGGAGGAAAATGGAGGAGGCCTAACTTCTTCATCATTTGGCCGATTGAGGTGCCGTAAAAGCCCAGATAGGGGTTTTTGGACGTGATGGATCCATTGGTGCTGTTTTCAAGGCCATTTGAAGACTTCTTCTGCAAGTTTTTCACCATTTAAGTTTCAGCAAGCTCCAGGGAGCTTGAAGCCCTCTTTGATGGAGGACATGGTTTGGTGAGCCTATGTTTGTTTTCTAGGATTGAATAATCATTTTTGGATAATTGATATGCTCTGAAAACATTGGGACAATTTTCAGAGGCTTTTGAAGACTTTTACAGGTGTTTTTGCCAAAGATAATCTCAGGGAAGCTTATGGCCACATGTAGAAGAGGTCATGCCTGGATGAGCCATGATCCGTTTTCAGAGTTCTATTAGTCATTTTTGGGGTTTTTATGTGTTCTGATGTCAATGGTACAGTTTGTTTTTCATTGGAGTTGAGAAACAACTTGTAAAAGAACTTTTGACTAATTAATCCCAGAGAGCCAAGTCCATTATGGAGGCTCAAGGAGATGTAGCCTGGAGGGGGGTGAACTCCTTTATCATGTTGTGATTGTTGTGAGTTTGATGGTTTATTTGCTGCAAGTTGTGTTGCTGTGTATTTGTTTTAAGTACATATTTAACCATCTAAAAGAACAATTCCTCACACATAAGCATCTACAAGAAGATACATGAACTTAACACATAAGTTTCTTTTGCATATTTTATACACATGAAGCAAGGTCCTGTAAAGTTTATTTTAATGAAGTAGGGGTGCTTGCATAGCATAACAAGTCAGCCTTCTATTTTTAGATCAGGGAGTCCCGTGGGTAATGGATAGAAAAAGACTGAGAAGAAAATATGAGGCTTCAATGTGAAGTCATGACGAGAATAAATAAGACTCCCAATCTTAACATAAAACTTGTATCATGAAAACCAAAATACAAAGAAGTTATAAACTAGGATTCTCATGGAAGGTAGGATTTACCATCAACAAGACAAAATTTTGAGCAGAGAGATGGGTCATGTCGCTAGTTAATGGGATTGACCCTAAGGCAAAGTGGATATCGCTACTATTAATGAAAAAAGTGCAAGGTTTATAAGGCCTATTCCAAAATGCCAATTATGCAAAAGCATTACCTGCCCAAAGTCTTGAAAAAGACTCGGTCAATCGAAAAGGACCAAAAGATACCCAAGGTATAGTTGTACCACCTGAAAAGGAAACCATAACACTACAACACTTCACTGATATTATTTTAATTGAGGAAAAATGATAAAAGTGGGTTTTAGAAGTACATAAATAGTAATAATTTACCAATTACCATACCATTTTCACCATTTTATCCAGAGTTGTCAAAAATTGATCAAAGCCCTCTTACCTTGGATTGGAGATTATGAGAGGTTGGAGCAACGAAAAAAAATGTCATCCAGACCAAGTAAGTTCTTTTTATCTCTCTTTCAATTTCATCCATTAATTTTCTAAGTTTTCATGATAAATCAAGGGGCACCCCCCTCTTTTTCTCACAACCTTTGCCTATCCGCGGTTTGTATTGGGGTGAATCACATATATCCACGAGTTGAGAAAAGGAAACTCGCGGATGTCTATGACTATCTAAACTATGGTCCACGGATAACTATGAATGAAATGAAATAATGAAACGATTAATCCCTTTTTTCCCTTGCATTTTTCATAATGTTTGTCCAATGGAGAGAGCATCAGCATGAGGAAGTTGACAATGTCGTGGTTGACGATGCAAATGCCAAAAATTCTCTTCACCAATGCAGAATGTATAAATTTTTCCTAACAAGTGGTATGCAGACACAAAGGAGGTTGCTCAATATCCTTATAGACTATTGATACCTAGATGTAGAGGCTTTCATGCTTGATGGCTAGTCATTGACCATCACTGTTGACGACATTTACTTCATCACTAGCCTATCTCGGCAAGGAGAAGTTGTTAACCTAAAAACTCACGGAGGAGGTGGCATGACTGTCTATCAATATATAGCCTCATATTGTGAATATGGGACTGAGAAATTAGGGAATCAAATACATGTCAAAAACGTTGTGAAATTGATTCTGAAAGTGATCCTCTACAAAATAACATAGATCATAAGATCAACATCATTGCATCTAGCTTCACGGTCTCAGATGAAATATGGTATTAAACGCTTGAGGCCCACAATGTTTGATTGGAACACCACAATGCTCACCTACATGAAAACCCAACTAACAGATTGTAAATTATGGAAGAGAAAAAACTTTGGGTTTAGAAGTGTTCTTTGTGCTTTTTTTTTAAGAGAGTACCAAGTATTTGCCCGAGAGATTTTGTCAAATAACACCAACAACCATGGTTGGCCTTGATAAGATGGACCAAATTATTGGCACTTCCAGGAGGGGAATAATGTTCAATCCCTTTGATGATGAATTCTTTGATTGGCGGGATCGTCAGATACCGAACATCGATGATTATCCATATAGTGGGATAAACTTTTCTCGAGATCTAGATATGATTGTTCCTCCTGGCGCAAAACTCGGAGATATAGGTAATATTTATCTTTTGTATTATTATTTTTTAATTTATTTTTATTATATTTAACTTATTAAAAGGAAAAATAACTTGTCTTTTTGGTAAGATCCATATTACTAAAATGTGTCGCTTGGATGTGCAGATAGAGCACCAATGAGATCAATTGACTTTCCATGACACCGACGTTGGGGAAAAGGTGAAACAAAGTCTAGTGATGATGCAACAAGGTCACTGTAGAGCATGGGGAGGAACATGGAGGCCCTCACACGCTCTGTCCCTATGGCCATAATAGATAATCTACAAGTAGGGATGCAACGACATGTTGTTGGTGGCCCCGGACATGGGTCCACCTTTTTCGATGTTTAGCAAACGCCATAGTTTGTTATGGTGGGGCTCATCGACCTCATGCATAGAGTTTTTATGTGCCAAGGGCACCATTTTGTACTTATAAACATTTGGGGCTAGTAGCCCAACTTTTGTACTATGGACCTTTTTATCGATATATGTGTTTGTGTGTGTGTGTACATATTTTTGTGCATTATTTTAATATACTTGAAAATAATGAATATTTTTATGTGGCTAGGTTGTGTGCTTGTGTTTAATGATGGAACAAATGCCAATCTAGAACATAGTTACTATATGCATCAGTTACTAGATTAGATTTCCTAGGAACACGTATATATGTAATGAAATCAAAATATTGTTCCAGGAGACGTACTCTAAGGAAGAAACGTAACAAGATTGGATCATGGATAAGGTATAAGCCATTCAACTGCAACACAACCAACTGAGAATCTAAACAGACTTGGAGGGATCAAATTCTAGATGACAAAGAATCTCGCAAAAGTTTGATAAGAACACTATACTCAACTATATTATTTGTAGTTTCCTCGAGACAAACACCCACAATGGACACTAGCTGGTTAGTGTGCGAATAAATCACCCAGGAAATGGAAGCAAGATTCCACGTGTGATGACTGACATCATATGCCAATTAGACATAAACTGATGACTCCCCTAGCATCTTCCACATAGCAAAAGCACAATCATTAACAATGTAGATAAAGTAAAATATGCTTATATAAAACATATACAAAATTAAACAGTAATTACAAGAGAACTAGTACTTGAGACGCGAGGCTCAAGTATAGTATTTTTTGAGGTAGAGCCCATTTCTAGGCTTAGGAAACACATTACCCTCGTAATCAACTAATTCATAAGCCCCTTTTTCCAATACACGTCTTACGATATATGGACCATGCCACATGGGGTTGAATTTACTCGCTCCTAAGGCATCCTTATCCTGGTCGTAGAACAAAACAAGGTCACCTTCGGAGAATAGCTTAGGACGAATAAACTTGTCATATTGGGACTTGAAAAATTTATTATGAGCTTCATTTTCTAAAGTGAAATCTCGAAGTTGTTCATCAAGATGTTCCAAGTAAACAAGGTGCTCTTCAAGCTATATTGTCTTAGGGAGGAGCTCAACAACAATTTTTAGTGAAGGGATTTCACATTCAATCGACAAAACTGCTTCTACTCCATGAAAAGGTTGAAAAGGTGAGAATCATGTTGCAATTTTGATAGAGGTCCGGTAGGCCCACAATGCCAGATATAACATTAAATTCCAATTTGATCTAGTCGAGTTGACAATTCTCCTTAAAATGATTTTCAAGGATTTGTTAATGACTTCAACTTGACCATTGAATTGAGGGTAGTAAGGAGACAAATGATTTTGATGCTAATTCGAACATCATGCGATTCTAGAAGTGACTTCCATAGTCAGTGACAATCTCTTTCGAAACCCTGAACCTAGATATAAATTGATTGAAAATGAAAAGTGGTGTGGTTTTCCCATAGTTAGCGAATGTGAGCATGGCTTCTGCCCACTTTGTAAAGTAGTCAACTACCACTATGATGTATCAATGCCCCCTAGATGAAACTGGGTGGCATGTCATAAAATATACCCCCCATTTCGTGAAGGGGCTGACGATAATAATGGGAAACATGGGAGCAGGGTATGTGGGCATCTTTTTAGGAAAGATTTGACAGGGGTGGCATTTCTTGACCGCTTCGACACAATCTTTAAAGATTGTAGGCCATAAATAATCGGTTCAAAAAATATTCTAGGCTGTTTCCAACCCTGATAAATGACCACCACATGCTCCATTATGGCAGTCATTCAAAATTAACTCCACTTCCTCTTGATTTAGGCAACGAATGAGAATTGATTCCACCCCTTCTCGATAGAAAGTGTTAGAGATAATGAGGTAATTCTTAGTTAGTGTCAACGATAATGAGGTAAGATGTCATCGCTCATCTCGCGAGAAATGTGGTGGGAACTTCAGAGTTTGGAGATATATGATGATATCCCCATGACAAGGATCAAACGAAGAGATGAGGAGTATATGCTCATCTAGAAATGAGTCAATAACTTCGTTATCCTCATTCTCTACTGGGACTCCGACATAAGTACGACAATACTAACAAATTCTTGGACTTGGCAGAGGAAAAATCCAAATCGAACTCCTGAAGAACAAAAATCCACTTGTTGTGTTTCCCGCCAATGATTTTCCGAGTCAAAACATATTGAAAAGGATTAACGTCAGCAATAACGGTCATCTTACATAATATAATATAGTTCCAGAGATGTTGAACATCATGGAATGCTGCCAAGGCCAGTTTCTCAACGTGAGAATACTTTAATTCAGGACATAACAAAGCACAAATAAAGTAATAGATGACATGCTCCTAGAGCTCATCATCTTCCTAAACTAAGACCATGCCAATCAAAGATTCAATGGCTGTAAGATATAGCAATAAATATCAATTATAATATGGGGGGATAATCAAGGGAGAGGACACTAAATCCTTCTTCAATGTGTCAAAAGAACGATGTGTTGACTCATTCCAATGAAAAGGAACCCCTTTATTTAAAAGGTGCATAAAACCTTTTGTAAAATTTGAAGTTGACGCACTGTGCACGGGGGAGGCAAATGTGTTATTGCCTCAACCTTTAAAGGGTCAACCATGATCCCTTTAGTTGAAATGATGAATCCTAAGAGACGTCCTGATGTTACAAAAAATATGCATTTGTGTCTATTTAAGCGAATTTGATAGTGGCATCATCTTTTGAAGATAAGTCAGAGGTGTAAAAGGTGTTGCACTCTCTTACGTGAATGGACAATGATATCATCCAAATAAGCCTCCACAATGTGCTTAAGATCACGAAAAGTGAACATCATGGCCCGTTGAAAAGTGGGTCAAACATTTTTAAGGCCAAAGGGCATATTTTTGTATGCAAAGGTTCCCCAAGGAAAAATAAAATCTGTCTTGTGTTGGTCCTCGGGGCGGATTTGTATCTGATTATAACTAGAAAAACCATCCATAAAAGAGAAAATCTCACTTCCTACGCACTCATCAAAGATTTGATCGATGAACGCCGCAGGGACATTGTCTTTAGGAGATACTTTATTCAAATCATGGAAATCCATGCATACATGAACCATACCCTATTTCTTGTCGACCGACACAGGGTTAGACACCCATTCCATCAATGGTATTGGGTAGACAGACCCAACTTTAAGCAACTTCTCCACCTCAACTTTAATAGTTGCCGCTTTCCTTGGGTTGACTAGTCACAATTTCTACCGAACATGCTTAGTGTTTTCATAGGTTCGAATATCATGTTCGACAATCCGAGGATCTATGCCAGGAATTTCATTGTATGGTTAGGGAAAAACATCACATAATTCATTGAAAAGCGCACTATATTGACGAATTTCATCTTGAGAAAAGTATGCTCCAATAAAGACGTTTTCAATAACATCAGGGGTTCTAGAAATGTTAATTGGGATGATTACCGATATATTCACCATATTACCCTCGACACAGACACCATTCTTTGCTAAGTGGTTCACTGTCTGAATATATTTCCACTCACAACTGAATTAAATTCTCCTCTTTTCACACGACTGATCTCAGGGAGGAAATACGATTAATTATGCATATCTTCCCATGGCCTTTCTGACCTAGTCATATCCTCAATAATAGCCTCATTTGATGACATGACACTATCAAGACAGTCTTGAGAAGTTGAAGAATTCTAAGCCCAGACGGGCTCTAGGTACTTATCATCCTCTTCTGTCTATGTAGGATTTTGATTAGGGTCTATAATAGTGTGGTGAATAGCTTGATAAGCGACCTCAACTGCAGAGAATGGCATATCCATCCTGACATGTGCGTGACCATCGACCGATTCACACAGCGAGGGTAACACCCATGGATATTGTAGTTACAAAGTTCTAAATGACACGACTCTCATCACTGGAGCGGGGGGACTCTAATTTTGGAAGCCGATCGAGGTGGAAGGAATATAAGATACCGATACGGGAAATTAAAAGTTCCCATGAGAGAAGGGCACATTCAAACACTGATACTATCAGTTGTCAGCTGAGAGTTTTCAATACAGGGAACCATGGATCCTAAATTTTCTGTGGAGCTAGAACAATTAAAATCCATATGATCGATATTCACAATCCTTCCCTCATGGGAAAAGCATAAAATTCAAAATACCGATGAGACGATAACTTTCGTCTTGTAAGTCCAACTCCTTCCCAACAACATATTGTAGTTGAGTGGTGCATCGACTACCTCTACTTTTATGGAAATAGTATTTCCTCCCAACTGGACTAGGAAAGATGAAATGAGGCCCCGAGGTCTCAACGATTGTCCATCAAACACTGTTAACAAAGTAGGAGAAGGTGTGAGTTCTGGAGAGCATATAGATTTCCAGCAGGACAAATAAATGACACATATGGAAGCTCCCTCATCAAAAATGGTCCTCTTGATCACGTGCTTTGTGTAAACAACGCCGATATGTAAGGCTAATTGATAAGGAAGGTGAGGCTTCACATTAGTAACATCAAACTTTATAGTGATCTGGATGGAAGAATTTTCCGCTCCGATCACAGATAACAATGTAGTGCGTTTCATGGGGCAACTTTGAAGCACCCTAAAGTAGACATCACACACGACGTTTGAGATAAATCCTCAACAATGGAATAGTTCAGTGCAGCTCGATCATTAGGGTTATGAGACACACGTTTGTACAAACCCTTTGGTATGCGTGACATTGTTTCGCTTTCAATTTTTTCTATGTGGAGAGGCCCCTAAGGATCAAAAGTTTCTTTACCTTTCATTTTCGACTCTAGATTACCATAATTACGAGTTCTGGTCAATAAGTCTACCTCCTCTTGCTTTAACCTCATAGAATTAACCATATTAACGAACAACAAAGATCCGTCTGGCGAAGGTGCACTAGAAGTTCTCCCTTTTGGATTGGAAGTGGAAGAGCCAACCTGCATATTTTGTCCTTGCGAAAATGGATTTTACAATACAACCGACTATTGTTGTTGTTGCAACTTTATAAAACATTGGGATTCTTCCATCTTCATAATTTTAATGAGTGAGGTGATCATCCCTAGAAATATTGCATGTGAACTTCACCTTTCTTTTTTCATTCTTTGCCCCCTCAACATTCTAATTAGGATTTTTGTCATTTACCCCACTAGCCTTCTTTCCCTTGCCTTTCTTTTTCTCTCCGGGCTACTAAGGACCCTTTTGATTCTTCGGTTGCACAATGTGTACATCCGAGGATTGGGTGGTGGGGGTGGTCGAGTGAGAGGCTAGACCAGTCGTAGTTTGTTGAATTAACAACTTATGCATCTTGTTAGAGACCATATCTATGGATTTTGTTTGAGAGGAACTGACAATGACATCGACATGTGGTCCCAACTTCAGTTTTGATAAGTCGAGGGTTGAGCAGGGTGCATTAGGCATGATCTCATAGAGCATTCCCAATTGAGAGTAAATTAACTCCGATTGTTACGCTCTAAAAATTCTCTGTTCTTCAGTAAATATGCCTAAAGTTACTATATCCTTAGAGATATAAGGAAGCAATGAATTAAGGAACCATTCTAAGAGAAACTATGGTGTAACCATGGATTTAATTAAGCTCTTCTGTCTCCTCGATTCCTGAATATGATAAAAAATGTGCGTAGCCTTCTCATGTTCAAAGTTGGCCAAAAGCTTTGTACCAACATCATACTAGACATGGAGTTGGAAGTGGTTGAGAAAAACCATGGCAAGATCGCCAAACGTTGCGTACTTGGACCTCTCTAGTTCTATATACCATTTCATGGCACCCCCTATGAGGGTGTGTTAGAACAAATGTAACCAAATCAAGTAATCATTGAGCAAATTAGAAGAGCACCATAAGTGAAACATTGTCACATGATCCTGCAGATATTCACAACTATTCCTTCGAATTTTGATATATCCAAAGGTAGTTTGGTGGGGACCATAGGCCAACTTGGGTCATTCATCAACTTAGAAAAATACGGTAAATGAAGAGAATGTCCTGGATTGTAACTGGCACCACATTGCTAGGAAGAGTTTATTGATGGACCAAGCTTTGGGTAAAACCTTTTTGGTTTTGGTTGAACGGAGGATAACCTCCACCCATCTGGCTCTAAGATGGAAATACAGGGTTTCCCCTTATCGTTCGTCCTTGCGAAGGAACTAGTCCTTGCATGGGGTTATACTGACCGAGAAAAGGGTTTCCCCTTGATGACATCCCTTGCAAAGGGAAATACCCTTGTAGACATGGAAAAAGGATTACTCCTGAATCCACCATATAAC
>ML789949.1:399760-453811 GCA_009831015.1 Picea engelmannii
TTGATCTCTTGCTTGACACAACATTTGAGGAGGAGCACCTAATTTACCAAGAACAAATTAATAAAAACTATAGAGATGTGGATACCATGAACGAGGTTCATAAAAAGCATGTTAAGGATCAATATGACAAGTCTTTCTATCCTCATGCTTTCCTTGAAGGAAACCTAGTATTGTTATATGACCAAGATAAATATTCCTTGGGGGCAGACACATTTAATCCTATGTGGCACATGTTATGTTTTTTTTTTTTTTTGATCTAGTAGAATCGACAACTGGGCCGATCTCATACTCGTGTGACACGGGGTCAATTCTGACCGCTACCACTATAACCTCCAGGTACCATACGTATGCCCCTTCCACAGACATGGGTAAGTCGGGGGGATTTGAACTCGAAACCTCATTGAACATAACACTTCATATCACGACACATGCCAATTGAGTTGCCCCCCGGGAGCTATGTGACACATGCTATGTTATAAATGCTTAGAGTATCATAATAAACTAGAAGTATACACTCCTTACATTATGAGGTGTGTTCTTACTAAGGGATCTTATTCGCTGGAACATTACAATCATTTTTTTTTTTTTGAATGAGCCCCATGTTGTAACAACACATTTTCTTCTTATTGATTTCACATTTGAAAGCCTTAATTCACTCTTGAATTTCAAAATTATGAATTATGGATGAGTTTTAGTTGAATATTTAACGAATGAGAACCTAAGCATAAAGCCCTTAATAACCAGGAGCGTAACCAAATACTTAAAATATAAAAGCACGAGATAAAGGTGAGAAATTTCTAATATGATCAGTGCTTATATCTAACAACGGAGAATAGAAGGAAATTAATGCTTGAGCGTATATCTGGAGTTGGAAGTGTATGGGGTTTAATCGAGTAAAAGCGCCCTATACCACCAAACCGCTTAGCGTATACATGTCTTCTTATGATTGGTGTCAGGTCTAAAATGTTGATTAAAAAAAAACTCACTAAAGTCCCGATACCACTGATGGTATTGCGTCACATTAATTCCCACCAACATGTTTGACTTGTTGAATATATTTAATATGTTAGTGCACATCAACAATTAAACCAATTAAAAAATAACATGTGTATTTTGAAGTGGGGTTTTAGTCATATTAACAAAGGCATGTAGTCATAATCCTTTATTCTACTGTAGGTGAACCATGATACTGAGCACAATGATTTTAAAAACTAGAAATTGGATTTCAAAAGTGGGTTGTCAGACTAAAGGTTCATTTTGAGTCTGGATTATACATGTATTTTCAACGAAGACTCTTTTAAAACAAATACTTTAGGAAATCATTTTGAAAGGGATTTTTTCTTCTTCATCCAAATCATCTGGTAGTGGTTAAACATAGACCATAATGGCCCCCATGAAAAGAATAAAGGAAGCTCAACAACATGTTTCAAAAAACCATACTTTAAAAACACCTCATTGATAAAGACCAAGACATTATCAAAACAATTTTATCGATTAAAACCTTCGAGGAGTTTCGAAACCAGGTTTGCTAATATTCAAGGGTAATGCAACACAATTTCCTATTTGGGCATGCGGTCTTGCACAAGCCATTGTTCCTGCAACTTTTCATTTTCCCATATTAATTATCATGTACTCTGAATTCTATGATATTGTCGATAGGGTTGTGGGAGATAAGAGTAATCATAATGTTCTTTTCCCTGTTACAAAGAGCGCCATAACAAAAATGATATTGTTATTTTAAAACCAAGAGAGGATAGATGAGGATGAACTGGAAAATCACTTTAATATATTATGTACTAAGAGCTCAATTTTTAACAACATTATTACTAGTGGGTGAAAGCAAGCTAGATTTAAATTTTCCTTTAAATTCCTCTTTATTTAAAGAGTCAATCAAGGAAATGGTATCTATGATATGCATGATATTGGGATATGAGAATGGAAATTATGCTAATGAAACTATTTTAGGGTTTACCCATATAATAACTCAATCGACGAAATTTAATCAAATGGTGGTTTTTTTGTTTGACATAATCCATGAGAAACTAGTTCATTTTGAAAATATGAAGTGTTTTAGACATTAGTTACATTTAGTATATCTTCTTATTTATCATCAATAAGCATATTTTCCACAATTAATGTTAAAAAATGAAGATTAGGAGGGAAAATCTCTTCCAGCTTTTGAATGGACCCAACCTGTAAGAGATCATGGTCAAAAAAATGGTTTCAATATTTTTATTGATTATTTTATGTCTATAGTCTATACCTTGTTCTTCAATGAATTTCCACCTAGGTTACCCCTTGAGTGCAAGCGTTTTTTGTATATCAATCCACGATCAAGGTTTGGAGATAGGTACATTTCCAAGAATTATACAGTTCTGAGAATTTAAGGGTTTGAGTTCAAGCATTATAAGCTTCCTGTCTACTTAAATCCAAGTATTTTTACCTTAGAGTATATTAAGAAAATATTTAATTCAGGCCATGTTCATTTTATTTCAAATAGCAAGAAAACTTCTTTCATGCTTCCAACTGAAATTTTGTCTTTCATCGTTAAAACTAGAACTGCTTTTACTTTTATTGAAAATATGATGAAATATTTTCAGTTTGAGGAAGATATCTTTTGGTAATATGATCCCTATCAAATAATCTTTGACATGTAGCTTGTAGTTGTTTTGGTGTCATATACTAATCATTTATATGCAAAAAAAGAGAAGTTGGAAAACAAAGAATCTTGGGCAGAAGTGCAACAAATTTTGGAGGAGCAACACCAGACATTAACAAAGGAAGGAAATTTCATATATTTTACAATGATAACTTCTAAAAAAGAATATTTCCAAAGGAAAATGTCCAATGATCCTATAGAGGAAGATACGCTAGAACAACCTCCAACAAAAAAGAAAAGAGTTGATCCTGAAGCTGAAGGAGAAGCAAGTAAATTGTAGCAAGTTGAAAGATCCATTTTTGAAAAACATGTAGTATCAATCACTCACATTCCAACATTTAGTGATTCAACATATCAAGGTACAAGTAGATCCTTATGCGGTGAAGTTTCAAAAGAAATTACAGTTGTGGAGAAAGAGACTGAAGGTTTTACATAAATGGAACTTAACAAGAAGTTGGCCAAACAAACTAAAGAGAGATTGTATTTCCATATTATTCTTGAAGGTTCTTCTCCTTCAAGATTGTTATCTTCTATTGATTGTGAAAAAGGCACTTTGAAAATGGATATCTTACAACCAAAGGTTGATAGACAAGAAAAGGATCTCAAGGCTCACGAGTATGAGACCACTAAGTTTACTATTGATTTTGATAAATTGCCACATGAAGACAAAATTTAATGGCATAAACAAACATGAAACATAGTGGCCACAGATATGATACAAGCATCTATTAATGTGAAATGACCAAATATGCAAATGAGCAAGCTAGAAAATTAGTTGCAAATTGAGAAGGCTACTAATAAGGCTCGACTAATTTCAATTAATGATCTAGAGCAGAAGTTAATTTCTTTAGGAACAACAATAGAACATAAATCTAGTATATCCTCAATGATTAAAGAAAAAGGATAAAAAGATTCAAAATTTTAGAGGAAAATTGAATTTGCTTGCTACTGTACATAGTCAAACCAAAGAGATAGTGGAGTTGGAGAAAGAAAAGGACAAATTGAAATATCAAATAAGGGTTCTTACATAACAAAATGGAATTTCGGAGAAGTTATTGACATAATTAATGAAGAAAAGGAGGTTGTGTTATCAGTCAAATTAGCCAAAAAAGTTACTATTCTATATTTTGAGGAGATTTTAGTAGGATCAGATCAAGAGTAGATCTTACAACTCAAAAAAAAGTTGTCGATAGTTCAATAGAATTTATAGAATGTTGAAAGTGATTATGAATGGATAAATTCAGAAATGATTGAGTGAAAAACACATGTATCTATGGGATAAAAACATTGTATCTAGGATAAAATAAGAATAGTTATGCAACATATGAGAGGTCACTTTAATATGCTTTAGGATACATAGACTATTGAGAGAAATATGAGCATAAAGGTGAAAAGAGCTTGGGAGAAATTAGGAGATAAAGTTCATATTGCCAATGAGGTTATAAAATTCCTAAATAATAGGACCGATGAAGATATAGAGACTTTGGAAATCATGGATATAAATGCTTTCATTGTGGATGTCGGTACAGTAAATGTAAATCACAATTTGATAACATCATCTTAGAACAAATGTCAAGTAGTTTTACAATTTGGTCATCATTTTAGAAGTAGATTTTCGGAAGTGTTTGAGTTTGAGCTTCCCATTCCATGGCATGAAAATACATGGTTTTATCCCATTGACAAATATGAAGAAGCTCTTGAGAAGTGAATATCAAATCATGAGAAGTTTGATGATGCGACTGGTGGTCCTATTAGAGGAAGACTTATTTTTGAGAAATCATCTGATGATTTTAAGTTACTCAACACTCTAAAAAAAATTCAAAAAAATTTACCCTCTGCATGCTATGATTTATACACAGAATTAGACATTGTAGGACGTAAGATGTTGGGGTATGACATTTCAAAAGGACATGAATGGTAGAGAATAGAAAGGTTGAGAAAAAATACTCCCTTATTAAAGCCTACTTCCACTTCAATTCATGTATGACAATGCCAATTTTTGTGTCAGCATTCACATCAGTATCGACACCCGCTTCCATGTCAACAAGGACAAATAAATAAATAAAGAAAAAGGATACGCAGATTAACGTCCAGATAAATATATCTTGAGAAAATTATTCCGAAATATAGATACCATTACTTCATAACGAAATTGAAATGATCAAGGGAAAGATAAAAGAAAAGGAGGAGATGAGTAACAAGTATCGTTTCCGGGTTGATGAATGAACCTGCTTCACACGATCTATTTGGTCATTCAAGATCTCAGAAGTGGTTTTATGAACCTGTGTTTATTCGTCATAGAAGATTCATCTTGTGTTTGATCAACTTTGTAATATTTTAGTTTCTTTATTTCAAACTTCAAGCTTTGAAGTCAAAAAGATTTTCTTGGATGTACTCTCATGAAAACCTATTTTTGTAAACATTCAACGCTTCGAATACAACAATATTTTTGTTATTGTTTCACTTGATGACTTTATCATTGCGACTGTTAATTTCACATATTGATGTTTTGCAATATTTTACTTCAATGTTATATACAATATTTACTATTGAAGTATGCTAAGGTTGAGGAATAGTCATGAATACAATATGGAAGTTTCTTTAATAATTTTTTTTTTTCTACTTTATCTTTATTTTCTTGCGTGTCATTCTTTTAAATAGACTCTTCCCTGAGAAAATATTTTTTTAGAAGAATCGATTCTTCTCTGTTCTACTATTTCTATTTTACATTCATCTTTTATGATGGTTAAACAAGAATATGGTGCCCTTAGTGTGAATTGTTATATTGGTTCATTAAGTTGTTTCTAAATACTATTATTTCCTTAATCACTTTCAATCGACTATTTCAAGTCTTGTACTTGAAACTAGTCTCATTCTTCAATTTGATTGAAGAACTCTTTAAAATACAAAATTTACACAATTTAAAGGGATACTCCCTTAGTCTACTAAAATCTTTCAGATAGTCTAAAGTTGGAAGGCTATTTTTTCTTCATAGGGTGCCTTAGACCTATTCTTCTCAATAGAAGAGCTTAAGGAATAACACCCCACAATGGGCTCTATATGAAGAAGTATTATGCCTAGACAACAATTCTAGGGAAATGCCCTTGTAATGTTGTATATAAGTAGTTTTTTTTTGCTTTGGTTTTGTTTTATATTTGCTTTGATTTTGCCCATGCTTATCATGTTTTGCGCTTAGTTGAAAGATGTCATCTAACTCACCTATGTATATGGAATTTGTGGGTGGTGCTAGTAAGAACATTCATAGCGTTTCTTTTGCAACTTGGGTGATTTATTCTCCCACAGGTGAGAGTGTGAACTCAATAGGGGTTTGTCTTATTCCTATGACCAATAAAATCGTTGATTATAGTGAAACTATTGAACTATTGCCAGAATCCATTTCGTTTTGGATTTAGTGTATGGTAGTTCATCTGGATTCACACACTACAAGGAGAACACATTGTAGAGGACGTTTTTATGGAGCCTTCCCAAAAAAATTATCCCTTCTCTGTTTATAGTGGAGGCGGGACACTGGAGCTTTTTGCGGAGGTTTTTTTACTGGTGCGCTTCTAAGATACATATGCCCAATGGAGACACATAAATAACACCCATGTGCTTAACTATTCATGATCATTGTTAACCATTATAATAAAAAATAAAAGCAATAGACAAAGCGTCTTGGTGCCATTGATAATTACGACCTGATGCGTATCCCTATCGTTCGACACATTTAGGTAGGGTAAAATAAAAAGAAATTACCAAATTGATTTTCATTATTACACTTCAATTTGTGCTTTGAAACTCTCTAACAAGCATCGTTGCTCACTCTTCTTCCAAGACCACCCTGTTTCCAGTGCTCTACAATGACTTCAATTGCTCCATTGGTAGATTTCAGACATTTCCAAAATTTGGAAAATACTGCAAATTTTTATTTCTTTTCAATGGTGGAACCATGCCTCATCGGGACAAAAGAGCCCAGGAAAATTGTTTATTACTTTCCTATTTTCATTTTCATAGGATTAAAATTTACGATCAAAGGTTTGGGGAGGTAAATGTTTTTTTCCAAATCTTACATGGTAAAAATTCATAATATCTTGGTAAATATGATTTTTCACCTATTTATAGATGTTTTGTGACCCCTTGTTGCATAGTAATGAATCATTTAACCTCCATTTCTTCTTAGATTTTGGATTTTTTTTGACTAATTCAATTTCAAGAAAGTATTTTCGATTTTTGTAGGCATAAGGAAGTGATAAAGAGGCATTGTTTTTGACATCTTTCATCAATTTCTGACTTGGATTATGAGGTAAAAGAACCTAATCTGGAATACATGTATATGTCTTTTAACCTAGCATTGTGCCTTCATCAATTTATCTTTCATTTTTCCTTAGCATCCAATGTAATTTTTTTTGGCCTTTAGCCATTTCTTTTGTTCGCTATTGTGAGAGTTTGGTGGTAGAGATTACCTATCATGGGCCACCCTAGTTAGCACCCCGCTTTCCCATTTGGTGCCCATGTTGAGTTCTCTCATAGGATTGGGAGCCTTATTAGTTTTTTCATAACTATGAGTTTGAACCACATGTCTCTCTCTCCATATTTTTTTAACCTTTCCCTAATAGGCTTCCATATATACATTTTTTATACATTTGATTTTTCTCATAACTACTTGCATGCTCATGCCTAATGGCTGCAACATCCATACTACCAGTTGCATTCATTGTGTTGTTTGTCAATGAAATCCATGGCATTTGCATCTCAAAATTTATATCCCTGGAAGAAACATATGATGAGTTTCCATTTCCTACCCAATACCTTTTTTGCATTTTTTGTTTTGCATAGGTTTGTTCCATTCTTTTAATATAAGAGAGGGCGGGGGAGAATAAATATCTCTATTGTCTTTGTGTATGTGGCAGTAGTCCAATGATTCCTCCCTTGAACAAAGTATCTATTTTGAGTTCGTTCTTGAACAATTGGATTTTTAGTATTGCCTTAGGAGATGGACCATGATTTTTAAGTTTTTAATACTCCTCAAGTTGGTTATTCTTCCAATCACCATGGATAATCTTCAACGCTTCTTGCATTTTTTTATTTATATCATTGGTATATTTTTGGCGTTAGTTTCTATCCAAGTCACCATTCTGTTGTGCTTATGTTCAAGTGATGTATTTAAGCCCACATCAACCATTCTTCATATTTCTGGACCATACATGTTGGCCTTCTTGTTGTCAAGTTTTTTTTAGTTTCATCATCATAACTAGTGTTTTTACTCGTGCTAGTATGAAATGATTCTTTATTGCATTCTCATTAGTGGGTCTATCAATTATGAGATAATTCTATGGGAGATAGACTTATATTCAGTATAACCCTAGTACTTACTTTAATCATTGGTAAGTTGTCTTGCACTCAATAGAAGACATTCATCATTGGTCATTGATTGAGTGATTTCCATTTTGTTCAAAGGCAACACATTTATTTACATAGTTGATCTGAAAATAGAAGGCTGACTTGTTATGCTATTCAAGCACCCCTACTTCATTAAAATAAACTTTACATGACCTTGCTTCATGTGTTAAAATATGCAATGTAAACTTATGTGTTAAGTTCATGCTTCTTCCTTTAAATGTTTATGTATGAGGAAATGTTCTTGTAAATGGTTAAATATGTACTTCAAATAAATACACAGCAACAATACTTGCAGCAAATAAACCATCAAACTCACAACAAGAACAAGTTGATAAAGGAGTTCACCCCCCTCCGGGCTACATCTCCTTGAGCCTCCATCAATGGACTTGGCTCTCTGGGATTAATTAGTCAAAAGTTCTTTTACAATATGCGGCTCAACTCCAATGGAAAAACATAATATACCATTGATATCAGAACACATAAAAACCCCAAAAATGACTAATAGAACTCTGAAAACGGATCATGGCTCATCCGTGCATGACCTCTTCTACATGTGGCCATAAGCTTCCCTGAGCTTCTCTTTGGAAAAAACACCTGTAAAAGTCCTCAACAGCCTCTGAAACCCATCCTAATGTGTTCAGAGCATATCAATTAGCCAAAAATGATTATTCAATCACATAAAACAAACATAGGCTCACCAAACCATGTCCTCCATCAATGAGGGCTTCAAACTCCCTGGAGCTTGCTAAAACTTCAATGGTGAAAAAATTGCAGAAGAAGTCTTCAAATGGCCTTGATAACAGCACCAATGGATCCAGGACGTCCAAAAACCCCTAGCTGGGCTTTTACGACACCTCAATCAGCCAAAAGATGAAGAAGTTAGGCCTCCTCCATTTTCCTCCTTCAAGCTTTCTGAAACTGGCTCTACAAAACGCACCTCTGTGTGCATGAACCAAGAACATGCTCCAAAACACGCGTTAAAATCTAGCCCCGCGCATAACCAAAAATCGGTCTAAACTGTAGGACGGTTAGGGCGCCTCCAACCCCTAACCGACAAGCACTCGGGCACATGTGGTCCTCCATATGACCGACGCAAAGGGCTAAAACCAAAAGCAAATCATAATATGACACATGGCGGGTTGGTTTTTAAACCGTTTTAAAACCAATTTTAAAATTCCCACGTGCATAAATATATGGTTTAAACTTTGGGTTATATGTTATAAACATCCGCACGCATATTATGTGGTGTGGAATGAAACCACGCGCCAACGGTCGGGGTACAACACATATGGCCCGGTCATATGTAATACAAACAACCACGGGCTACACAAATAAACCCCGCGCCCTTTTGAAATGTGGTCATATGTAAAACATAGAACCGTGGGTCGGGGCTAGCCCCGGCCCGACCCCCCACTCCAATATACCATATGTTAAATTTAAATAGATTAAAATCCGCATACATTACAAGGAATAACACGTGGTCTATTGGCACGGAGGACTTTGTTAAAGCGCTTACCAAAGGGGGAGGTCACCGGTTCAAATCTGGTCGGATCCACAAAATTTTAAACAACAAACCAATAAACCATTGGCCAATAAAGGGGTGCCACGTGGTAGCCCATGACTGGGCCATGTGGCACCACACCATTTGCCGAAAATGATGCCACGTGTCACAACACGATTCGCCCAAATGTCGGCCAATCCAAAACTGCCACGTCACCTCTGCCATATCATTGTACGGCCGTCACGTCAGCCTATGGTCATGCCACATCATCGCCACATATTTTGCTGACGTCATCCGACACGTAGGATGCTGACGTCATCCTGTGCCACGTGTCACCCTTCCAGTGGTGACACGTGTCACCTCCGAATTGGTCCAACCGTACGCCCAAAAAGCCAAATCTGCCTGACACGTGTCATCACCTAGAGTCGCCACGTGTTCTGTACGGACCTGCCACATGTCCTGTACGGACTGTACGGATAGTACAGAAAGGTACAGTCAACATCAAATTTTTCCCTGTTTGGCTTGGCGAACAGATCGCGATATCTTCTCCATACGACGTCCATTTGACAAAGTAAATATACCGCCGGAATCAGGAAGACGAGACAAATGCAATGGCACCATTTTCGTCGCATTCCGAGCACTTTGAAAATTGAGCAAAATTTGATCCCCTGATCTAGATTTTGATCAATAGTGGGATTCATGTTATACCTTGGATTCCATTTTTGCTATTGGTGGAATACCTCACCTTTGGTGATGGTTTTGATTTTTGATCATTGATTAGAGGGTAATATTTTTGTGCTACTTTCATCTAGTGCATTCAAAAGATGTACTTGGAATTGTGTTCTTTCTAGTTGTTGTCCAATACCTTCAAATCATGTTCTTAATAACTGCTCATCTTCATTGATGAGGAATTCCTTAATGTCCTCCTGCCAATGGATATCTTCCTATCAACATCGACTCATTTTTTGGATTACTGAGAAGGGGGGTGAATCAATAATAGAGCAATTTAATCCCTTTTCACCATAAAATGCAAGTGTTATATCAATGTAGCATTATTATCCAATAGTTGCAGAGTCAATAAAAAATGAACAAATGAGCAATCACACACATACACAATACACCAGTGTTTTATGTGGAAACCCAAAGAGAGATAAAAACACAAATTTTTTTTTTTTTTTTTTATTTCTTTAAGAATTACATTCATTTGAAGCACCAACTTCCTTTGTTTTCCAGCTGCAACTGGAAGGAGGCTCCAACCCCCTAGTTTATCAGGCTACAACTTGAGGGAAGCTCCAACTCCCCAATTCTCTGGCTACAACTAGAAGGAGGCTACAACCCCCTATGTTCTCTGACTATAACCGAAAGGTGGCTACAACCATCTTTCCTTGCCCCATCCAACCGCCCTAACGTAGAAGTAGAATGATGGAACCACTGTCACACTATCACTATGAGATATACTGCTGTAAACCTGTACCAATCAACCTGTAATCAACTTGTAACAACCAGTACCAATAACCTGTGCCAACATGTAACATACATCAACATGTACCTCAACCTATACCATAAACAAATGCATCAACCATGCATCAAACCTGTACAAATAACCTGTCACAATAACCTGTCCAAACAACCTGCAATCAAACTGTACCATAAACAAGTGCATCAACCATGCACCAACCTGTACCTCAACATGTACCATCAACGAGTGCATCAACCATGCACCAAATATGTACTAATCATGCATTAAATACAAACAAACTATGACTCATCAAGATGTACCAACATGATCAACTATACACCTCATGTATGTGCCAACTCATCAACTACTTGTCTCAACCATGTACCCAAGTATGTACCAATCATGCATCAACTGGACACCTCATGTATGTGCCAACTCATCAACTACTTGTCTCAACCATGTACCCAAGTTCTCTAACAATTCATCACTCTATCCATAAACCAAATACCATAAACCCTTACATCAAACCATGTGCCACAACCTCACTGTTATGTAGCCTCAAGCTAAACCAACAACTTCAACAACACATCGCAACCAAAATACCAATACCCATATGCCAAATACCAAAAACAAAATACCAACTGCATCCCTCAACAAATCTAATATATGCAGCAATACTGAACATCCAATACCATCTCAAGAGCTAAACCCCAGCTCACAAAACATACCTCAAACAAGATGTGCCATATCTGTCATAAATAGACCCCAACCATGTTGCTACCACATTTGTTATGCCGCACTTTTTTGCCGCGATTTTTCAGCCATGATTTTTCTGCCGCGATTTTTCTGCCGTGATTTTTCTGCTGCACTTTTTCTGCCGCGATGTTTTTGACGCGATTTTTCTGTCACACTTTTTATGCCATGATTTTTCTGCTGTGATGTTTTTGACATGATTTTTCTGTCGCACTTTTTCTGCCGCAGTTTTCCTGCCGCAATTTTCCTACCACACTTTTTGTGCCGCACTTCTTTTGCTGCAATTTTTCTATATTAATAATACCTGCCCAAATAACCTTTCACAAAAATAGATATTCAATGGTATTCAAGTGTAATTAAATGAGAGAGCCTTGCCTCTTATTTATAATTTCATGTAGCATCCTCAAGGGGTTACCTTTTAACCATCTTAACCCACTTTCCTTATTTTAGGGTTAACCCACTTATAACCACTTGTCCACTTAACTTAACCAATTTCCATAATTAGTAAGTTCTCCATTAACTTTATTATTTAAATAATTTTTTTTTATCCACTTTGACTTGTAGTACACTCATCACTTCACTTTATTATTTAAATAATTTCTTCTTTGCAAACACTTTGACTACTTTGACCTTTTGGGGCTTCTAGATGACCCATGAGGGTTCTCCAATTTCACATGGCCATAAATCGTGAGGAGTTATGTGACGTTCCACATACCACCGAAAATGGCATGACATGTACTATCCATCTAGAATAGACTTACTTGGAAATATATCAAAAATCATACAATTATCCATCAAACAAACTTGGGTCGATTACCCAAACCATTGTGCTACCGAAATTCACTATCATACTTTCTTCAAGGGTTGACATCAATGACAACCAATCCAATTAATCAACAATATCCCCCTTTGACATTGATCGCAATATTATGCTGCAATATGAATTCATGTCATGCAATATTGAAGTCATATCACTCATGCTCTCCCTATGACCATTGCTCCCCCTGGAACCATGCCTCTATGCTCTGCATCTAATAAATCTCTCCCCCTTTGTCAGCAATGGAAAATGTATCTTTCCATCCGAGGCTGCTCCCCCTAACTGAAATATCCTTGGGGATACTCCCCCTGACTGAACTCTTCCTAAAACTGATCTTCCAACCTGAACTGTCCTCTTTATGGTGCTTCCTCGTGTAAATCTAAGACATATAAGATAAGCATTCAAAAGCATTCATTTTGGAGTAGAAATTACGAGTCTCTAGCGAAGATACTCAAAGTCTTCTTGTGGAAGCGATTTTGTAAATATGGCTGCCACTTGTTCTTTTGTGCCCACATACTGAACTCTGATGTTCTTCTCTGCAACTTGTTCCCGTAGAAAGTGATACTTGATTGGAATTTGCTTCATCTTGGAGTGCATCACTGGGTTCTTTGAGCTACTGATGGCGCTTGTATTATCACAATAGATTGGAATGGGCTCATCATACTCAACCTGTATATCTATCAGAGTTTGCTTCATCCATAGAACTTGTGTACAACATCCTGCTGCTGCAATATACTCTACTTCACCTGTAGATAAAGATATTGATGATTGTTTATTGCTTAGCCAAGATACTAAACACTCACCCAAGTAGAACGTTGCTCCATTGGTGCTTCGTCGGTCATCAATGCAACCTTCCTAATCTGCATCTGTGTAGGCAATAAGTGATAGATACTTTCATTTTGGATACCATAATCCAAACTCTTATGTTCCTTTGAGATATCTGGAAATCCTCTTCACTGCTAAGACATATGATTCCTTTGGTGCTGCTTGAAATCATGACACTTGTCCAACTGCCTACATTGCATCTGGTCTGGATGTTGTCACATATAGTAAGCTACCAATCATTGACCTGCATTACTCTGATCTATAGACTTTGAATCATCATCTTTGTTGAACTTGCAACTGGTTTGCATGGGAGTGGTAATTGGTTTGCAATCTTCCATTCCTAACCTCTTTATCCTTTCTCTGATATACTTAGTTTGAGAAATAAAAATTCCTTGGTTGTTTTGATGTATCTGAAGACCCTGAAAGAAGGATAGTTCTTTGAGTAATGACATTTCAAATTCATTCTGCGTATCCTTTGCAAATTTCTGGCTTAACCTGTCATCATTGCTTCCAAAAATAATGTCATCAACATAAAATTCAATTAGTAAAATACTATCTTGAGTTACCTTGATGTAGAGGTTTTTGTCGACACTTCCTTTTCTGAACCCTGCCCGACGTAGATATTAATCCAGTCTAGAGTACCATGCTCTAGGAGCCTGTTTTAGACCATACAAGGCCTTCTTCAATTTGCACATGTATTCTGCATTCTCTGATAACTAAAATCCTTCTGGTTTTTCAATGTAGACTTCTTCTTCATCTTATGATTCTTCTTCGTAAAGTTGTTCTATTGATTCATTTTCTTCTTCCTTTAATTCTTGTCCACTTGTTTCATCAATTGTTACATTGATCCTTTCCACAACTTTGTTCAACCTTAGATTGTAACACTTGTATGCTTTCCTTGTACTTGAGTAACCAACAAGTACTCCTTTGTCCACACGAGAGTCAAACTTTCCCATTCTGCCATTTTCTCTTTTGATGTAGCATTTTCTTCCAAATACTATGAAGTGATTCACATTTGTTGGTCTTCCTTTCCATAGCTCATAGGAAGTTTTGTCATTGTTGTTTCTAAGAATTACTCTTTTGAATGTGAACTACTGTATGCACTGCATGTGTCCAAAAAATATCTGTCAATTTTGAATCCATTAGCATTGTTCGAGCCATTTCCTGTGTAATTATCATCCATTATGATAATGTTACTGTGTCTCTGAACCACTCTCTGAACCAATCTATGAATTCATACTCTCTTCCACTGTCATATATCTGTCCAAACCTGCTAAGTGTTCTTATGAATCCATCTCTTTCCATACTGTCCAAGACTCTACTGCACACTATCCATAATGTTGACCCATTTATCATTGTACTATCATGAAGTATTCACTACTACAACTGATTGTACTTCTGCTAACTGACTGCTTTGGATCTATCTATTCAAACACTGCAAGCTGCTCGAAGGATGGTTCTTTGGTCTTTCACATGTATCACATAGACTCCCCCTGTCTAATATTCATGTGACCTAGGAGTCTCTAAGCCAGATGGATTAGAACAATTCTTGCTATGATGTGTATTCATCATCATCTTCATTGGTAGATTCATCATCTCTCTGAGCTCTAACTTCTTTCTTTCTATCGGTGGATTCATCTTTCACTACAATTCCTGAAAGTACAATATCTTGAACCTGTTCCTTATTTACCTTTCCTTCTTTTCTTTCGGTTGTTTTCCAACCTTTTTGTATCTGACATCTTTCTTTTTCTCTATAGAATTTTCTTCATCTAGTTTTATTGCCAGTCTTACGATCTCTGGGACCTGGTCTTTGTTCACTTGTTCTTTGTGTTTTCTTATCCATACTTTCTTACATCTGATATCAATGTTCTCTTTCATGGAAGTATCGATAGTGCTTCTACAATCACTAGTTCTGTGTCCATAGTTATGACATTTGTAACATTCAATGTTATGTGGGGCCACGTAGGCATTTCTTCCTTGAATATTTATTTTATAATCCATGCAATCTGCAATCTTATGTCCAAAGTTAGTACAATAAAAACAATGACCATAAAAGAAATTTTCATACCTAGGAGTGAATGATATTCTTTGTGGCGTAGTCCTTCTGAATTTTTTCCTTGACTGATCATGATCATGATTGAAGCTTCTTTGTGGCTTGAACATGGATGGCCTTCTTGAAGATGTATCTTCAATGGTTTTCTTAGATTCTAGTTGACCATGATTCCTTCCTTTGAGTACTTCTGCATAACTATTTCTATTTTCTTCATTATTCTTTCTAGCAACCTAGAGTGATTCTCTTCATTCTCTATAACTAATGTGGATGTTTCTGTCTCTTCAACGTTCTTGTTGATATTGACAATTTTACTTCTCAGTGTGACAACTTCTTCTTCAAGCTTCTCAACCTCTTCTTCTTTCTTCATTATCTGAGACTTCATGACTTCTTCTGTTCTTTTCGCTTCTCCAAGATGAATTTTTAATGTGATTATTTCTTCTTCAAGTCCCTTCTCTTCTTTACCAAACTTTGCCTCAAGCTGATTTAGATCGTTAGTTCTTTCCTTAAGATGATATGTCAATATCTTCTCTCTCATTTCCGCTTCTTCTTTCTGTGCTTCTATGTTGGCTTCCAAATACTGCTTTTTATATTCAATATTTTTTTTTTATCTTTCTGGCTTCTTCTAACTGAGTTCTTAAGTTTTCGATGACATGTTGGGCTTCTTCAAAAATGCAAACACTTTCCTTTTGTTTCATAAATTATTTCTTGAGTCACTTGTTTTCTTCTCTTAGTTCATCTAAAGCACTAATCAATTCTGCTTCATAATTGTCTTATTTTTCAATTAGTTTTTCTGTCTCATTTCTTGCATGACATCATTCTATTTCAAGATGTCCTTGTTTTTCAAAATTAAATCAAAACAACATACCTCTGGTGATTATGTACTCTTCATCTTCTGAATCTGTTTGACATGGTGAACACAATTCTTCTTGATCTGTATCTGCATCTTCTTTGGCATTTTCTGAATCTGCAATGGGTGAAGAATATATGTCATGTAACTTATCCCAAAGTGCTTTGGTTGATGAACATTTACCAACCTTTTCTCTTACCAGATTAGGTAATCCTTCCCAGATGAAATTCATTGCTATTTTGTTATTCTTCTTCAATTTCTTCTTGGCTGCAGTCTTTGCCCTTTTTGAACTATCATATCATGTAACAACTGATAGTAAAATATAATGTCCATGTGCATGTAAAAATACTCTCGTCCTTCTGCTCCACACATCACACTTAAAACCATTCTGACCATTAAACATTGGTACTCCATTCTCAGAATAATTCATGATTTCCTTCCAGTGGTTAAACTGTTTCCTGAAGGAACCTACTCTGATACCAAGTGTTGGATTACTGAGATGAGGGTGAATAAATAATAGAGCAACTTAATCCTTTCTCACCATAAAATGCAACTATTATATCAATGTAGCATTATCATCCAATAGTTTCAGAGTAAATAAACAATGAACAAATGAATAATCACACACATACACAGTACACCAGTGTTTTATGTGGAAACCCAAAACAGGAGAAAAACAGAAAATAATTTTTATTATATGTATTTAAGAATTACATTCATTGGAAGCATCAACTTTCTTTGTTTTCTAGCTGCAACTGGAAGGAGGCTCCAACCCCCTAGTTTCTCAGGCTACAACCTGAGGGAAGCTCCAACTCCTCAATTCTCTGGCTACAACTAGAAGGAGGATACAACCCCCTAGTTTCTCATGCTACAACCTGAGGGAATATCCAACTCCCAAATTCTCTGGCTACAACCAGAAGGAGGCTACAAACCCCTATGTTCTCCAACTACAACCACCTGTCCTTGCCCCGTCCAACCGCCCTGACATAGAAGTAGAATGATGAAACCACTGTCACACTATCACTGTGAGATATACTGTTGTAAACCTGTAACAACCTGTACCAATAACTTGTGCCAACATGTAACATACATAAACATGTACCTCAACCTGTACCATAAACAAATGCATCAACCATGCATCAAACCTGTACAAATAACCTGTCACAATAACCCGTCCAAACAACCTGTAATCAACCTGTACCATAAACAAGTGCATCAACCATGCACCAAACTGTACCTCAATCTGTACCATCAACGAGTGCATCAACCATGCACCAAATATGTACCAATCATGCATCAAATACACATAAACTATGACTCATCAAGATGTACCAACATGATCAACTATACACCTCATGTATGTGCCAACTCATCAACTACTTGTCTCAACCATGTACCCAAGTATGTACCAATCATGCATCAACTGCACACCTCATGTATGTGCCAACTCATCAACTACTTGTCTCAACCATGTACTCAACATGTACCTCAACCATATACCAAAGACATACACCAATATAACCATCAAAAGTTATCTAACAATTCATCACTCTATCCATAAACCAAATACCATAAACCCTTACATCAAACCATGTGCCACAACCTCACTGTTATGTAGCCTCAAGATAAACCAACAACTTCAACAACACATCACAACCAAAAGACCAATACCCATATGCCAAATATCAACAAAAAAATACCAACTGTATCCCTCAACAAATCTAATATATGCAGCAATACTGAACATCCAATACCATCTCAAGAGATAAACCCTAGCTCATAAAACATACCTCAAACAAGATGTGCCATATCTCTCATAAATAGATCCCAACCATGTTGCTTTCGCGCTTTTTCTGTCGCACTTTTTCTGCCACGATTTTTCTGCCGCACTTTTTCTGCTGCGATTTTTTTTGCTGTGATTTTTTTGCTACACTTTTTTTGCTGCGATTTTTATGCCGCACTTTTTCTGCCGCGATTTTCCTGTCGCACTTTTTCTACCGCGATTTTTCTGCCACGATGTTTTTGACGCGATTTTTTTGTCGCACTTTTTCTGCCGCAATTTTCATGCCACACTTTTTCTGCCGCAGTTTTCTTGGCGCACTTTTCCCACTACAATTTTTCTCTATCAATAATACCTACCCAAATAACCTTTCACAAAAATAGATATTCAATGATATTCAAGTGTAATTAAATGAGAGAGCTTTGCCTCTTATTTATACTTTCATGTAGCATCCTCAAGGGGTTACCTTTTAACCATTTTAACCCACTTTCCTTATTTTAGGGTTAACCCACTTATAACCAGTTGTCCACTTAACTTAAGCACTTTCCATAATGAGTAAGTTCTCCATTAACTTTATTATTTAAATAATTTCTTTTTTATCCACTTTGACTTATAGTACACTCATCACTTCACTTTATTATTTAAATAATTTCTTCTTTGCAAACACTTTGACTACTTTGACCTTTTAGGGCTTCTAGATGACTTATGAGGGTTATCCAACTTCACATGGCCATAACTCTCTAACCGTGAGGAGTTATGTGACGTTCCACATACCACTAGAAATGGCATGACATGTACTATCCAGCTAGAATAGTTTTACATGCAAATATGTCAAAACTCATACCATTATCCATCAAACAATCTTGGGTTCATTACCCAAACCATTGTGCTACTGGAATTCACTATCATACTTTCTTCAAGGGTTGACATCAATGAAAACCAACCCAATTAATCAACATCATTTTCTCTGGGAACAAGGTTAAGGGAACTTTGTAGTGCTTTGGGGCTTGTAGTCATTAGTGGCAAGTTCCCATTCTATTAATAGTAGGAATACATCAATGTCCCTTCATTGATATATTCTACAAGTGTTCGACATCAACACTTGATAGGATGTACTAAGTACCTTGGTTGCCATTTTCATCATTGGTGGGTTGCCTCATATTTGTCAATCGTATACATCAATGAATGGAGATCAAATGATTTCTCCCATGTTCGACATTAGATCATTTATTCACATGGTGTAGGTTATTACATTCAACGAATTTGAATTGAATACCTTGGGTTGTAGTTGCATCTCATTCATATGGTACCTTTTTTGAGAACCAGTTTATACTTTCACACAGTTCCAATTTTTCTCTTGATGTACATTGAGACATAGATCCACTTTGTATTCACTCGTGGCTATGATCTATATTTGACATAGCTCCACTATGTATTTTTTTGTGGTCATGACTCTACATTCTATATACTTCATGGGTCCATAGTGTACTTGATTGGTGGTCAAGATTATTCTTGAGCATGGGTATTCCCACCTCAAGTAAGAGAGTAATATGATATTTTGGTTTTGTTTAGATGCACTTTTTAGATCCTGAGTTTGTTGCACTCTACTCATTGCCATTTATCTTATTCCTCTCCATTATTATAATGTATTTCAACCATCAACTTCTTTTCGAACCTCATACATTCAGGGGAATTTGTTATAGAATTATTATTGATTAATTGGGTTGGATGTCATTGATGTCAATCCTTGAAGCAAGTCCGATAGCCCCAACAATTGGTTAAGAAACCCAAGTTTGGTTGAGGAATAATGTAATAGAGATCAATGAATTTGTAGATGCGACTATTCTAGATGTATAGTACATGTCGTGTCATTTCCAGTGATATGTGGTATGTCACATAGTTCCTTACGGTTGAGGAGATATGGCTTAGTGAAGTTGGAGAACCCTCATGAGTTATCTAGAAGCCCTTAGGAGGTCAAATAAGTCAATTTATTCTAGAAGCTCATAAAAAAAAATTTACTAGTCAAAGTGGTTGTAACTAGGAATTAATCATGAGTTAAGTGGTTGCAAAAAGAAAATAATTAAAAATAAATTGGTTGCAACTAGAAGTGGTGAGTTTACTATTTGTGGATAAAGTGGTTGCAAGTGGACAAAGTAGTTAGAAGTGGGTTAGCCCTAAAAGAAGGAAGTTGGGTAAAGTAGTTAGAAGATAACCCCTAGAGGAAGCTACTTGAGAGTATAAATAAGAGAGCAAGGGTCTCCTATTATCATCTATTTGAGTACATTGAATATCTATTATTTTGTGAAAAGTTTGTTGCATGTACTCATTGATACATATGAATTTATGCAAGTCTGAGGTAGCAAAAGAGGGTTGACGACGAAAGTTTTGGAGTTGCAAAATTTCTGAAAACCCTAGTTTTTTATGTGTACGTGGGATGCAGTGGAGGAAGGTGTGTACATACGCGGGTTGCCATGGAGGAAGGCACGTACATACGTGGGCTGTAGAAGAGGAATTCAAGTACATATGTAAAATCCATGAAAACTTGAGTATATGAGGATTCCAGGTCCCTAGAGTCCGAAAGCAAGCTCCCAAGAAGTTCTACAGTGATCCGGTACAACATATCTATCTACAGGTTCAAAAGGTATGTCATATTCTTATGTGTAGTTGGATATTGTTTTCTATATGATGGCAGAATGGCACTGAAGTTTGGATACAACTTTTAGAATGTTAGAGATCATAAATACATAACTACTGTGAGAGGGATGGAAATATAGATAAATGAGTCTGTCATAAGCAAAGTTTCATGCCTCCTAGTGGGTCCACCTTGGGATAAGGAAGATAGACAACTTGCTACATATGGTAAGAAACTATTTTTATTAAGCTACGAAGAACTAGAAGAAAATAAGAATGGATTCAAAAGGGAAAGTCTCCCAGGACCTTGGGATGAGGTAGCATATCATATGTTGAGTTATATAGTATACGAGGGAAGAATAAGCATGTTGTACGCATACCATTTCAGATTTTTATGCCATCTAAGAACCTATTTCACCAAATCCCTAAGGAAAACCTCAACATTCCCTATTTCTTGCTACAATATTTGAGGAATATGAGTTACAAAGTAAATAATGGGAATGAATAAGCATTGTCCCACCATGGACTCATTAAAATTGTAGTTTTTGATGCTCTAGAGAGATAAACTATCAGAGTATCCTAGGAGGAATTACCTAGTATTAAGACTTGTATCATGTGAGATTTGGGCTTGGTGTTAGAACTAGGTGATGTATAAGTAGTGGAAGTTGCACACTTAGAAGGAATTGTGCTAGAAAGGATATGTGCAATTTTGCATTGATCATTCTCATTTTTGATAAAATGCTCCATTTCATTTGGGCTCTAATTGTTTGTTCATCCTCTCAACTACAATTTATAAACAATGGAGGTAGTTCCCCACTAATTGATGAGACCACTAAAAAAAATAACAAGGATCCAAGTATATAGTAATCATCCTATTGACACTTGTGAATAGGCCTTACATTTCTAAATGTACAACTAAGCTTGATAGCATAATTTTTTTTTATCAATGCTTCTAACTCAACTTGATACCAATATGGGTGTGGCCTAGTTATCGATTCCATACTACACTCTTCCCTATCCTCCATTGTTTCCAATTCATCTTAAGTATTCTAATTCCTTATATGTACCCATTCTTTATTCCCATTAAAAAAAATGATGTATATGTGGGATTTCTATTGAAGTAACAAAATTCTACAAAGCAATGGGAAGAGATCTAGTGATGGTGGCATCGGTAGCTAGAGTGGGAGGAAGAGGGAGAATCACCAGGGGAAGGTAAGGGGAACACGATGGCTAGCTTACTTTACATTGCCAAAGAAAGGATAAAATCCTTGTGCAACATGGGGCTCTTAAACAAGTCCACTTCGCGATAAAAATAATCTAATAAAATGGATTTGAACTTAAGGATGTGTATTTTTAAAAAGTGCAATGGTCTCCAACTGAGTTTACCACCAATCCAACGCTAAACCTTCTAAGTGATTTTATGCAGAGGTAAAATAGTTAGTCTTAGATAGTTTAGGGTGTAATTTGAATAAGGTGGTCATACTATGAATCCATGAATCGAGATGTTTAGCCTCATGAGACCATCATACTTAAGAAGTGAGATCGATAGATTCTACGAAATCCCTAGAGGTTGGATCATGAATTGAGTTTGGCATAAATCATGTAATATTTGGATTAGTACATGAGTGCAACATGCATGAGGTGGCTTAAGTTGTGCTAAAGGATAATTATGACAAGGTGTCGTGGGCTAGAGGAGAAAAAATAGTGTGGATGCAATATATTGAATAATATATATTGATGGAACCAGTCTTAGGATGAGAGGGAGATATTGATGAATGGATTATGGAAGAAATACAATGGGGTTAGTAGTGGGATATATGAAGAGGCACATATTAGGTGAAAAAAGTTTTGACTTGGGTGTACTTTATGACAAGGGTGTTGTCACCTAAGAAAATAGTGAAAATAGGAGGTGGAAAGTGTTGTTGTATGGCCATTAACAAATGTGAAAGAAATAATACAAATAATTTTGAAGACCAAACTAGCAAGAAAAGACATATATAAAAATTTGTTTAAAATACACATAAAATACACAAAAAAATCATATATAAAACTATATAAATGACATTTGCGACAAACATAATATACCTAGTCCTCCATCATAGAACCTGAAATAGAGCCAATTTCCTAGCAGAGCATGTTCAGGTTGTTCCATGTCCAATATTTTCCATTAAGTTGTTCCATGTCTAATTTTCACCATTAAGTTGTCCATTAGTATTTCGGTAGATTCATGTGTTGCCCATGTTTTCCATCCTTGCCTTGGTTGTTTTCCGTAGGCTACTAGACACATCAAAAACAACCAAAGTAAGGATAGAAAAACATGAACGACATATACCTTATTGGAAATGCGTTGTGGACCGTGGATCAATAGAGGTCTCCTAGAGTACAAAGATGATAAAAATATCTAAAAAAAGGGCCTTAGGACACTACAATTGGGAGGCCCGTCATCACCTCCAAACTAAATCTTTTTCACACCCTTGTGAAAAAAAATGATCATATAGATACTGCTACTTCCTCTCTTACTAATTAACTACTGCTAATCTCTACAATATCGCTTCAAATCATATGCCACAAATTCGCTAGTGTCACCCTTAACATGGTACCTAGGATCTTTCTAGGGAAATGAGGAATCTCATAGGTGATTTTAGGGGCTAAATTTCACCATTGGACTAATTTTCCATGGTTTTTCTCCAAAAAATATTCACTAATTTCCATTTTTTCTAAAACAAATTCACCCAAATTCTATAGAATAAAATTAATTTACCTTCAAAATCACCAAATTTTTATACAAACTATATAAAATCCTTATAAATTTCAATAGTTTTACAAAACTATCGCCAAACATTTTACATTTTTCATATTAAGGACTAGTAAGATTAGCCCATATTTCTACATTTTAATATAAATTTCCATCCTTAAAATCATCCATGATGAGGATCAACCCTTTTGAGTTCATGTGGGAGAAACAAGAAAAACATAGTACACAATTGTATAAACAATGAATCCTTGGAAGTGTTAAAGGAGTGATCATGTAGGTGGGGTGGCCCTAGAGGTACACATACCTTAGGAGGTAGCATTAGAGCAGTGGAGGCCTTTGGAGGAGGAAAATTATAACTTTATTGAGGAACATCCCACCTTAGACCCTTTCTTGTTGCATATACATGCCTTAGAGCTTGACATGTGTCACCTAGAGTTTGTGTGTTCCATATGTAGGCCTATCTTCTTCTAGTTAGGTTTTTCATGTATTACACTAGGTCCACTTTGTATTGTTGGCATCCCTCACCTTTCATACAAATTAAGGGAGGAGAGAGTCCTTTGATTCATAATTGTACTCACGTACTCCCATTAGATGCAAGTGCTAAAGCAACATAGTCTCTTTTATTCTATTATTTTCATTTGTAATTGCTCTCTTTCTCTTGAGTGCTAGGGTTCTGTTGATGGGTCCAAATTCGTCAGACAATAGTAAGGGGTTCTCCTCGATGAAAAGTCTCAATTAGACCTCTCACCTTTTGGAATAGGGAACCCATCTAGATTATGGCCCGACAACCATTGCTGGTTTGGTTTTACTAGTCGCGGCCCGGTCCACCGATGAGGGTGAGTGATGGGTGGTTGTGAAAACATAAGATGTAGATGAAGACTATGTAAATGCACGAATCTAATCTAATTGTAATCTACCCTATCCTAACTAGGATCAAACTATAGTAACATAATGAGTTGTAATGAAACTAAACTATGCATAAACCATAATCAGATAGTTGTCATAAAGGTGCACAATTAGAAACACATGCATACAAGTTTATAACGAGAATAGTCTAAGTCACATTTCTGCATACATTCACAACTCATTTGCTCAGGACATATAATATAAAAAAGAGTAACAAAACTGCAAGAAGACATATATTGCATTAGAATAGTCCATAAACAAACATGCTCTTACAACCCATGTGAACAACAAACATTCTTCTTGAAATAATTCGTAGCAAAACAACGACACATGCAAGTCCTTCTCTTTATCAAAAGTTGGCCCTGAGGGATTCTCCGCATTAACAATTTCAACAACAGCACATGAAAACTCCAAGGAAAACTCTCCAATTTTAATTGACATTGTATTCCCAAAGTAATTCATAAATATACAATGTTTGAAGAGCCAAAAAAACCCTTTCTTTGGATTCAATTCTAGTATTTATTGAGGTTCAATAAGATCTTTGGCCTTTCGTCTCCCTCCACGACCTTTCCTCTTCCAACGTTTGTCCTCATCCTCTTTGTGATAATGAGTAACAACGACAACAGTTACATTTCGAATTTGTCTCCTAGCGCTGATGGGCCATCATGGATTTTGGCCATATGTGCCTTTCACATGATGAAGATTGGCCTGGAAATGGGAGCATCTTCGTCATCCGAGTTTGACAATCGATCATCATGGAGTTTCTAGATCTCTTCTTCATCCATTTGCTTGAGATTTTCTTTACTTCTCCTCCATCACTACTACATTTTTTGTTATTGCTCCTTCGTTGTCTTTAGTTGTAGGTTTCATTGCGAGAATGTTGAGCGCGACCCTCCTTCTCTCGATAACTAACACCATTCAACATACAATAGATGATAGTAAATCTAAATAAACCATTAATCCTAATCATTAGAACACATATAATTGAGGAATTAAATAATTTAAATATCAAGTAAGCTTCCCTGGATTCAATCCTTGGTTCGTCTGCCCATGATTGTGGCGTTGCGTTTTTTGGGGCTGCCAACAATGTACCAGATAGGAAAAGAGCTTAGGAATTTTCCTATCTGGTACATTATTGGCAGCCCCAAAAATCTATTAGAAAAATAGGCTACAAATTTCTTAAAAAAATAGGTTAGGAATTTCTTAAAATCTATAACTAAAAAGTTGTATATCACGGAAAAACCTTTCCAAAGGTATAAATAATGCACCAAACAACACTCGAGTCAAAGGTTATGATCATTTTAGGAAAACCATTTTTTTTTGTGTATGTGAGGAGTTAATACTAACTCTTCTCACTTGCCATTGGATGATGTGTGTTGGAGGAGTTTAAACGAACTCCTCCTATGCACATTGGAGGTCTTTGAATGAACTCTGATTTGCATCGGAAGCCAAGTCATGAACCTCACTGGTTAAAAGATGGAGGTTGAATTAGGAAATTCGCTAAATGATCGTGTTGGTGCACATCCTTTTAAGCTATCTGGGTGAGTGATGGCGAAAATAGCTAGCATTACTCCTGGCCATGATAATGGGCATCTTCAAATGAAAGTGTGGCATGTCACCAAAGGTATGTACAGGCAGGCGGATGTCATTCAACATCGTCTGACAAACCTGTTTTGCACATATATCTCATTATCTGGAGTTGTCAAGAATCCATGCAGCGTTGCTCTGTGCAACAATAGCAGAGTTCTACCCTGAACTAATCTTGTTTATCTGAATCCTCCTTTAAAATCCTCCAAATTCAATGTGTTGTCATTCTCTGCCCTCGTCTTCCCTGGGCACCTTCTTTCACTTCTTCGTCTTCTTGAATGAATATGTATGGATCGACGCCGTTGTCAAGGACCATTCCGATGATGACTCGGAACATCCGCTCTTAAAATCCCTGGTTGCGATGAGTTTTACCATGTTCAACATTTTTGGTGTCAAGGTTTTCAGAACCAGAGATGCCCGGACCTTTAGATCTAGCGGTTTTGTAACTCTTTTACCATGAGTTTTCTTAACAGCGGTTTTGTAACTCTTTTACCATGAGTTTTCTTAACATCATAGCAGTAGGCCTGACAGCTTTTCTGCGTGTTAGGGCGAAACAAATCGATCAAAAACTCTCGGCCTTTATCGTGAGCACAACTTTCTCTAATCCTGTGGGTGCCTACCAAAAATTCATGGGCCTTTCTTCCTTTTCCGAGATCATTTCTCATATTTCGTGGGCGCTCTCCTCAAAATCCGTGGGTGGGGAATCTTTGCACAAACCTGAGATTCGTCCCATAAGAAAACCAATTTGTAGACTTATTGATGATGCTATTGGAGGAATCGTAGACTTATTTGAAACTTTAAAATTTCACAACTTGCTCATAAGAAGTCGATTCGGGGAATCGTATTTTGCGTTGTGATGAAGGTAGAGAGGCGATCCAACCAACCACGCCACACAAACATCTCACCTGCGAAACGACAAGCGAGACTGGTTTGAGCAAAAACCCTTTGCGATTCGTTCTGGCACTTCCGGGCATTGAATTCCGATTCCGTACGCTGCATTGGAATCTAAACACTGGAAATCATACACTTAGCTTATTTTGGAGATGAAAAATTCACTTTGGCAGACGCCCAAAATTTATGCTCATGGTCATTTTTTAATGAAAGTTCCGCAACCAACTAATGTTCAGAGTGCTTATTGTTGTGCAGGGGTTGGGAGGACCAAATTTCTTTCGAGGTGCATTTCAGAGTCAACACAAGACCAATAGTTGTTGTAGTCAACCCATTTGATGCTAAGCGATGCTTTCACAATGAAGATTTAGTTGTAACGTCAAGAAATGCAAAGCAAACAAGCTAGTACCATGTGCATGAAGAAAGCGAAGAAAGCTACTGGGGAACACTAAAACTTGATTATGACCGTGATCTAAAGCAAATCAAGGGAGATAAAAAATTATTAACCAACTGTCTAGATAGGCATGGAGATTTTAGTTATTGGAAATGTAAGGAGATTGATTGATGAACGCAATAAGAAGCAATCCGAGTTGGGAGGGGGACGAGATAAGCCTCAAGGCGAAAGTGGGCTACATTGACTTAATCAACATTGACGATAGGAAGCATATTTTCATCAATGTGCTCGATGACGACGAGGGGTTGACATCCTTCCACTGACGCATCAATGACAAAAGAGGGAAACTTGTCAATGGGTAGTGCATCGGGGATGGAGAGGTGAATCTGATCGATAAGCATTGTACCGAAGTGAAAGGGAGGGAGCGTCATCGTTATGTGATGCATCGACGCAAGTGGAAGAAAGTCAGTCGGTGGAAGGAGTGCGCACAACGATGATGAATGCACGAACATTACTGATGTGTTGACGTTGATCACACATACTTCATAGGTGATGAAGACATGCGTCAATGAAGTTTAGCGGAGGTGCATTGATGCGTTAGCCAAGTTCAAAGGGAGGTGGCTTATGTATTGGTGAAGGAATCAATGTCATGCCAATGTAGAGGTGAAATAAAGGATGTGTGCGTCGATGCGCTATGTGTCAGCACCAGAAGAGGGAACTTGCAGAAGTTTGGATTGTGAAGTAGAAGTGATCTGAGGAAGAACTAGAAATAATAAGGCGAGGTAGGGTGAGAAGAACTTAGGCGTAGCTATTTGCATGAGGGAGAGAGTGAGAGGGTTCCAGTTGGAAGAATTAAAGGGGGCCCAATTTCTTGTCTTGGAGAGAGGCTAAGACAAGAAAATTGGGAGGCTTTTGTGCGAGCACAACAAGTTCTTTACAAAATTAGAGGGAAAACTAGGGTTATGGTTTTTCCCTAAAGAGACAAGGAAGCTAGGTTTAGGGTTTTACCCTAAAGAGACAAGGAAGCTAGTGTTAGGGTTTTTCCCTAAAGAGACAATGAAGCTAGGGTTAGGGTTTTGCACAAAAGAGACAAGGAATCTAGGGTCAGACATAAACCCTAGAAAAGCGAAGAGACCTCTTGATCTTTTATCTCTTGTAAGAGAAGAATAGTAGGTTTTTTGTGGCATTTGGAAACTCTAGTGATACTTGGAGTGCTTAACATGGAGAAAATATAGGGAGAATATCTTGTTCACTTGTGTGATGTAAGTGAAGGTGCCAAGGAGGACTTGTCAATGTGTTTATCTTATTAGGGATCTTTAGTGGAGCGACTAGCTTTAGTTGGGAGTGATTATTAGCTAGGAGGAGTTGATGGCTAAGGTTTTCTTATGGTTTTCCTAGCCAGGGTTTGGAGAGATTGACTTGTACCATATTTTTTCTAAGTTGTGGTATGTACTTGTATTTCATATTATCTATATATGTGAAGTTCTCTATTTATAAAAGTTTTGCATACTTGTAGCTTTGAGTTTAAGCTTATGTTATCTTCATGATTGAGTAGATTTCAATGCTTTTTGTTCACACTAGTTTAACATAACATATAGCTAAATTGGTTAAGTGATTTAATGCATATCCAGAAGACAAAGGAAAAAATTTGATACTATTACAATTGGTTGTAATAACACATTTCATATGTGTTATATGCCTTTAATTGTGCCCTAATAGTTGTAGCAATGTGGTATTGAAATAGACTCATGTGGTATTTATTCTTTTGCACTTCTAAGTGAAATTGGGTTGAAGGGAAGTAAAATATTACTATTACAATTTAATATTTCAGATCAACACTAAGTTTAAAATTTCCAAGGGAATGATCTAGGAATCCTCAAGGTTAAGGTAAAATTTTGAAAGTTGCATTAATTACTTGGTTCTCAAAATTTCTACACTTTGAGGGCTACATCAAGCAAAAAGAAAAAGACAATCCATGAATCTCCTTGCTATCGCTTATAGTGTAGCACCCACAATCTATGAATCTCCTTGCTATGGCTTATAGTGTAGCAGGTTGATGCTTTGGCCTTGGTACAATATAGTCGTGGTGAGTTTTCCTATTTGGGGGAATGTAGAGGGATTGGGGAGATGGTAAAGGGTATCCATGGGATAAGAGTACTCGGGGGGAGGGGCGGCAGGATGGTTTCTTCTCGACGAGGATTACTGTAACGTGTCAGCACCTACATAATACAGTGAAAGGTGGGCCCCTTCTATTACAATGGAAAAAGGTGAAGCTCAATGCCTCCAACCAAGATTATCTTGCTTTTGGAATGTGATTGATGAAGCATCACCAAAGGAAGCCAGAGAAAGCAAATGCACTGATTAAGAATGCACTAGGTATTAAGACCCTTTCCCTCGCCTAGGAAGGGGAAATAAACTGACCTTAGCGAGGCATGACTTTCAGGTAGAAGGATACAAGTTTACCCCATGAGAGGGGCATACTATGTTATTTATGTATATGCGCCAGACTAGTGATAGCTCTCGTTTCCAAACCATCACATTCACAACTTTCTTTTAGTGTCTCGATAAAGGATCCTACTAGGGTTTGAGGCAAGTTTGGGTAGGGGAGAAGAAGGTGAAATTTCCCTCTCCTTCCAACACAAAAATGGAACTAACACAAACTTGTAAAAACAAAAAGAATATTCTCGCATTAGCAATGTAAATTCAAGTGTGTAGAGGTACTCACCATCCTCGCCCTCGCCCTCAGTCTCAGCGTCACCTGATCAATTTTACGGATGGACCTCGATGGTCTTTTCTGTAGGTGCAACAATTTCCCTCCGCTGGGTCTTAGAATCACCTGATATTACCCTCGCTCGATGCAGGTCTCGTGCGTAGATGAATGTATTAGAGCTTAGAGCATAGTGAACCCGGGTTAAGTGATATGTTATATATTAGATCTAATTATTGTAAATATGTGGATTGATAGTGCTTATGAAACAGATAGGTATGGAGATAGGTATAGGTACATGGAGACGGGTTGTAGGTTACATGTTATAGGGCTTAGATGATATGTATTATAATGGTTAAATTCTATAAGGTTTAAGGGATAAAAACATTAGGGCTTAGGAATTATAAAATTTAATCATTACAATTGTCACAAGTTAATATACAATTATAATGAGTTGAGGTTATAGAAGTTAATGCGTGGTTATACTAGTTGGTGTTGATATGAACCATATGGGATAAGAGTTATAGTGCTTTAGAGGAAATTAGTGGTTAAAGGGGATACTGGTTTAGGGTGAAAAGTTTTATAAGAATCAAGGGTTATGAAGATATAAAAATTACTTTTTAGTGATTAGAAGTTATGGAGTTTATATGGGTTATGATTTATAGGGTATAGTGTTATAAGTATCAATGGACATGATGTTATAAATATCTTAATGTTAGGGAGTTTAAGTGTTAAGTTTTAGGGTTTAAGGGTTATAAGGGTTAGAGGTTATGGGTTACATATGTTAAGGGTTAGGTGTGATAGGTGTTAAGGGTTTGTGGTTAGGGATCATAGGGGTAGGGGATAATGGGTTTTAAAGTTACATGTTTTGTGTGTTAGGTTTACATATTAGGGGTTATAGTATTTTGGAGTTAATTGGATTAAGGCTATAAGGTTGAAGAGACAAGGGTCACATGGCTTGGGAGTGTTAACAGTTAAAACTTATGAGGTTTAAGAATTACAAGAGTTAGAATTTAGAGTTTATAAGTGTTACAGGTTATACATGTTAAGGGTTAGGATGTAGGAGTTAAGGGTTAGGAATTATACCTATTAGAGGTTAGGGGTTATAAGAGTTATAAGAGATAATGCTTAGGGGTTGTGGTTTTTGTTGGTTTTAGGGGTTATAGAAGTTAGTTGAGGTTATAAGTGTTATGAGGATCATAGTGGGTTATAGGGGTACATTATTAATTTTAATAGTTAAGGGAAATATGGGTTATTAGGGATAGTTAGAGGCTATATTGGTTAAAGATTAATGAAAATATTGATTAATATTGCTAGCACTTAGGGATTAGTTGTTAATGTTTTATATTTATAATAGTTAGTGGCTAGGTGTTATAGGTTGTATGTGTAACTGATTTAAGGCCGGTAAAGGGTGATACATGTTAAGAATAAAGGGTGATTATGATTAGAAGGGTTGGGGTTTAAACGAGTTAGGGGTTAAATGTTTTAGGGGATATGGGAATTGGTGTTTATATGATATTGTAAATTATAAGGTTTAATAATTATATAGGTAATGTATTATAGAGGTTAGGCATATATTTGATAGTGGTGATAATGATTATGAGGGATGTTCATTGTAGGGGTTAGGGGTTATATATTTTAAGGGTTATAGAGGTGATAATTGTTAATGGTCATAAGAGTTTTAAGGGTTGGGTATAACGGGTTATTTAGGGTTCATATTTATCCATTATAAACCTCAACCCCAAAACCCCAAAAAATTACCACCACTGATGCTTATAACATATAATGCACACCATGTAACCCATATAACCCATATTATTGTTGTCATGTAGTCCATATAACCCCGGAAAACTACCCCCTAAAAAACCAAATTGCTAACATATATCCCCTAACTCTTACAACTCTTAAATCCTAACCCTTACCAACAACAATACATATAACCCTTAACCTATAGTTGCTCCTATAACCCTTAAACCCTAATATTCTAACATACAACACCAAATGTGAAACACTCATAACCATTTAGACCTAACCCTATTAGCCTTAATCAATAACCCATTTAAACCCTTAAGTGCTATAACACCTAAAGCTTATCTCATAACTCCTAATTCCTCTAAGCATTAATGCATATCAACCCTACTAATCCCTTATAACCCTTGAAACATATAAACTTTACCTCAAAAATCATAATAATCCTTAAACCATATAACCCGTAAACCCTAGCATACATAACTTGTACAATGTTTATCTTCAATTTAAACCCTATAATTGCTAATGTCTACCCTAAAAACCCTAAAAACTAACTCTTAACCCCTAACTTCTAACCACTACACCATATAACACTCTTATGCAACCTCACAATTATAACATATTTCCCTTGTAATACTTAAGTATTATCACCCCCACCAATCTTAACCCCTATAACCATACACACCTACTCCCTAACCCCTCCTAATATGTAACCCTTGTAACCTAAATAAGAGTTATGTGTAAACCCTTGCAATCCCTTACCCCTAACTATTATAACCCATGATTTACAAAACACTTATAAGTCCTAACCATTATAGACCCTATCATCATTAATCCCATAATCATTATCCCCAATGATCATATGACTCCTACAACCCTAAACCTTTAACTTATATTTCTTATCTTTGTATTTTGCTCTCATCTAAGTAATATTTTGCTCCATAAAGAATATTAGTAAGAAATCATTATTTAAATACGAAATCTCATCTATCGCCTTCTTCTTGCCACGACCAAAATCACGGGCCTAATTAGCATGTTGTTGGTTTTGAACGACACATACGATGAATATAAAGAGTGGTTGTGTGAGTGGCATTTGAGTCTGGAAACCCTCCCATATCGTCAAGGCATGAGAACAATCTATCCATGCCAAATTTCGGCGCATACAAAAACATTTTGAAAAAAATTCAACGGTGGCCCCATTCATAAGTCATTGATTCCCATCATGTACTCTAGCCCTAGTACACTATCTTTTAATAGTTGTTTCCTTTAAAATTCGATTGAGAAAATTAAAACAAAATGAGGATGATATGGGTCGATATATAGAGTGGGTGTGTCAGTGATATTTGAGTCTAGAAACCCTCCCATATCGTCAAGGCATGTGAACAATCTATCCATGTCAAATTTCAGTGCATACATAAACATTTTGAAAGAATTTCAACGTTGGCCCCATTCAAAGGTTACCGTTGCCCATCATGTACTCTATCACAGGTTACCATAATTACTTTTAGTTGTTTCCTTTAAAATTCGACCAAGACGCACATCCCTACATCTAGTACTGCAAGGGCATGCAATAACGTCGATAAATAAGTACTTAATTAATAACACAAGCTTCAATATCAATTATTTATTGTCTTTGTTTTTTGCTCTCATCTAAGTACTCTTTTTCTCCATAAAGAATATTAGTACGGAATCATTATTTAAATACTAAATCTCATCTATCACCTTCTTCTTTCTAGGGCCAAAATTCATGGGCATAATTGGCATGATGTTGGTTTTGAATGACACAGACGATGAATATAAAGAGTGGGTGTGTGAGTGATATTTGAGTCTGGAAACCCTCCCATATCATTAAGGCATACGAACAATCTATCCATGTCAAATTTCGGTGCATATAGAAACATTTTGAAAAAGAATCAATGTTGGCCCCATTCACAGGTCATTGTTCCCCATCATGTACTCTAGCCCTAGTACAATGTCTTTTAATAGCTATTTCCTTTAAAATTCAACCGAGAAAATTAAAATGAAACGCGAACGAGATGGGTCGATATATAGAGTGGGTGTGTGAGTGATATTTGAGTCTGGAAAACCTCCCATATCGTCAAGGCATGCAGACAGTCTATTCATGTCAAATTTCAGTGCATACAAAAATATTTTGAAAGAATTTCAACGTTGGCCCCATTCACAGGTTATTGTTTTCCATCATGTATTCTAGCCCTAGTACAATGTCTTTTAGTTGTGTCCTTTAAAATACAACTGAGACGCACGTCCCTAAATCTAGTACTGCAAGGACATGCAATAACGTTGATAAATAAGTACTTGATTAATCACACAAGCTTCAATATCAATTATTTCTTGTCTGAATAAAAAACACACCTCCAGTCACATTAATATAATATATATTGACTGAATAATATGGGTGAATTTGCTTTCCTGTCCATCTTTCAAACCATATGCTAAATCAATTTTCCTCTGCGTAACATTGGTATCTCCATTATGATGAGATTCTGTAACCAATTCAGAAAATTGTTGCCATGATAACCTACCACCATGATGTTGTTTACATCTTTCAATCCATGCCTTCATCCAGTCGGGATTGTTTGCAATGCATAAATGTAGGGCATCCCAATCTTGAGCAACTGAATAAAAAAATCATAATATATTCACCAATCATAAAAATTAGTTAAAACCATGGTAAATATTAATAATTGATGAAAGGATAAATAATAAATGAGTATGATCATATATTACAAAAAAAATGAAAGGTTATATGTATTATAAATCTCCACAATTTAATTACCTCTCACTTTCTTCATTCTACCTTTCCCCAATATGTGCTCCCCTTCAATTTTTTTGATGGAGTTCAGATCCCAAATGCGATCCACTGCATGCATATCTGGTGCTACTAATTTAGGAAGATACTGACTAATATACACCATGGATTGATATACCATATATCCCTCCGCCATAGAACCCGTAGGACGTGCTCTTTATCTAACCAAAGCCTTCAATGATTTCAAGTGCCTCTGCACCATCCACATTGACCTTGTGTGTACATGTCCAAACATTTCAATCTCTTCAACTTGGTGTATGAGGTAGTGTTCTTGTGTATTGAAAAATGTTAGAGGTATATACTTTTGCATTTCACACATTAGCCACATAATTTCTCTCTTCCAATACTTTATATCATCTTGTTGGATTTCTTCCAATGAAAACCATCTATAGATCATGACACAAGAAAATAACATGTTTCAACAAAACATAATATATATTACATTACAAGTAAAACATATGTCATTAATTACAACAACAAATTGAAAATACATTTTGCATATAAATCATAGCTACTTACCTCATGTATTTTCCAAGATCATATATAACTTGTTTGACATTCTTGTCAAAGTCGTTTGGGAGAGATAGAGGTAGAACATATTGTAACAATACAAATGAATCGTTATTTGTTTCCAAAGTAGACAAAAAAATAATATTAAAAAATGTGTACGACCAATATATAAATATGTATACCAAAATTATTACCTTAATGAAGGTATGCCAATCATGTATTTTTATCCCACCAAATTCACCTTTATTCATTAAAATATTATTTATGTTTGAAGAAAAGCCCGTGGGAAATTTAATTCTTTGAATGACCAATTTTACAACATTGCTTTGTTGCTCTATTAATAACCATGGAAGGTTATTTCAGTTTCCATCGTTATTTGATCGGATCACACTTTTCATTGCATGATTGGCTTCCTGAATGTCAGTACAAATTTTGACAATTTTTTCTTTATCCCTCCTACCATCTATGATTTGCCATAACATTTCTGTCACATTCTTCCCGATATACGTTGTATCAAACACATGAGCTATTTTTATCTCCTCATAGTAGAACAACCTCATGAATTGAGTGGGATAACATTTCATTCCTCATGGAAGCTCATTATTAATACCTTCATGATGGTGGCTGTAAGATGAAACATAAAAGAAATCACATCAATAATTATCAAATAGGGTAAAATAAATTCAATAATTAAAATAAAAATTCAAAAAAATATTACACATACGATACATAAATAAATTGTGTACCTTGACAATTTCTGTTATATTCCAACCTCCATTGGTGAGGTTTCATTCTTCGTGGTTTTAATTCAATCTCTTCTTTCCAATTGAAAATATATTTTTCAGTAGTACGATATACTCATCAAACACCATCTTTCCTAATATTTTTGAATGATGATACTTCATCTTAGGACCACAAACTAGACATGAAAACTTACCCTTCATTTGAATACCAACAACAAATGGATTAATATCAATTATATGATGGGATTATTTAAAAAACATGCATGCTATCTTTAAATAATTATATAGTATTAAAGTGAAACAAAATGTCACATACCACAAAAATGTGTTAGTCCCGAGGCATCATGATTTGTCCATACAAGTGTTCCACGAAATTGAAATTTATTCTCCCCGATTGGATTACATATGTCATACATAGTGATGTCGGCCCATAAATTTAGTATCTCATCGATAAGAGGCTCAATATATACATTCATATATTTAACTTGGTACTTACCTAATTTTTTGAAATTACACATAATTAATACCATGATATGTATATTATTATATAAGTAAATAAGTAAATAAAAGGTATTCTGCAAAAAAATAAACAAATGAAAATGTTACATTTGAAAAATTAATGTAAACAAATACCTCGAACAATCATTGTCACAATTATGAGCTCTCTCTTTATCGACATCCAATGATGAATGTTATTGTTGATAACAAAAATAGGCCACACTGTGTAAATATACCTAAGCTCTCCAAATGGATTAACACCGTCAACCGCCAATGAAATCCTAACATTATGAGGTTCATCTTTAAATTCTTCCCATTTTTCCTCAATTTCCCTAAATTCATAACGATCTGCAGGCATTCGAAGAACAATATCTCCACTTATGTTCCATGCATGGTAATCCATAAACTATGCTATGCGTTCACACTTGAACAATCGTTGAAAACATGGAATTATGGGAATATGACGAAGAACCTTTCGAGACACCCTATTTGTTACTTGATCGGTTCGATATCTACTGATATGACATTGCAGACATTCTGTTTTGGATGCATGTTGTCCATAATATATAATATGATCATTAGGACATGCATCTATAGTTTGATACTCCATTCCAATGACTTTCATAATGCCATGTAAATATCGATATGTGCTACATAAAATATTTGACGATGGTAACAAAAATTCACCTAACAATCTACAACATAAAAAATAACTAGTTAATATAAAGAATATTAATCATAAAGATTGCATTCTTATTTTACACATTAATTAACATTAAAAAAAAGAGAAAAAACCAACCTTTATGTATATGTGATGAAACATATTAGATACCTTAGAATTTGTGTCATACAAGTGTTCGACAAATAATTTATAACCTTTAAGTTCACAAGCAACAATGTAGAAGAGAGAAGATTTTCTCTTGAGCCTTTATAAAGTCGTTTATTTTCCTTTTATATCATAGGTTCACCATAAATACCATCACTGTCCCCATCCTCATCCGACTGAGCGAACAAGTCTTGGATCATTTTATTTTTTCCATCATCTTGAACTATGTAATTATTTTCATCTTCTTCCATGGGATCATTAACTTGATCTTCATTATTCGCTTCATGTTCCTTAGCTTGTACAACATCATTTATACTATTACTTGGTGCATTCATAAAGTTAGGGGGAATTCTAACTTTATAATTACAAACAATCATGCAAAATTAGTGTGTAACATAACAAATATTAAAACAATATTAAATTTTATAAATACAATCAATATAAAGCTAGATAATGATCAATATATAGTTAATTACCATGGGACGATATTCATTCGATCCCCCATCAATATGCCCATATCTCCTACAATGTATTTTAGTCGTTCCTATTAAAATTCTAACGGGATGTGTAGTACAACATATTTTGGAAGGGCAATAACATTTACCATCACCCTTTTCACCCTCTTTACTTTTTTTTTTTCCCAACTCTAGTAATTTTTGACATTCTTCCCCCCCAAAAAAAGTTATGATTATCTTATAAAATTGAGTGGTGTAATAGAATATATATTATATTATTCTAATGCAATTGACATATGAAAATAAATCTGTTTTTCGCTTGACAAGAACACCTTATACCTTTTCTGAACCGTCGTCGTTATAGAAAAATTGTCGCAACATCTCTAAAATGCAACATATTTATTATTATTTTTTTGTTGGAATTCCAATGACAATTGACCAAATCAATGTTGACTTAGTCAAATAGTGGGTGATCATTTGAAGAGAGAAACATCTAGCACTAATATCGTTGGTAGTGAGACAAAACTAGAGATATCGTTGGAATTGAGACGAACACAAAGATATCGTCGGTATTGAGACGAAGATAGAAAAACCTTCGGAATTGAGACAAATCTAAAGGTTTTTGTCACAAGTCCGACAAATGCAGGCATAATTGGGGACTAATGGATACTAAGATAAAGAAGAGTATTGCATTCTATCCACATATCGATGGACAATTTGAGGTAGTAAATAACAACATATTATAGTTTCTACATATCACTAATCATATCTTTTTTCATACATGGCATGCCAACCTCCCATATATGTAACATAGTGATAATAATGTAGTTCATAACATGACATACACTTCATATTTTGAAGTGTGATTTGGAGTTTTGTTGAATAATCCATTACACATTCTTGGACCCATTCTCAGGTTGACAACGATGAAGGAAGAAAATGTACATGGAAACGTTACATGGTTTATTATCCATATCCAAAAGATTCATGATATAATTTGATACATTTTGCCAAATATTTAAGAAGCACAAGGCCAAGCATGATCGAAATTGTGCATATCATAAATTTTACACATGAGGCAAATTCTAGGTTTATCTTCAAAAATATTGCATCAAGGAGAAGGAACAAAAACTTAAGTCACTCAAATATATCCCTTACATCATCATGGAATAAATTGGAGAGAACCTGTTCGAGTTGGAGCTACTTACTTCATGGACATTCATCTTGTGTTTAATATAGATGATTTGAAGCTATACAAACGATAAGTAAGAGATGGTGATAATGGAGAATTTTTTGTACCAAGTCTTAAAGAGCATGTTTCTAATGTTAGCATAGAGCTAGAAAAATATATTCTCTTATAGTGCAAAGAGTGGACAATAGGGAATCCTCAAACTTTATCAAATTAGTTTGAATGGATTGTGGACCTAAGATGGCAAGCAGTACACCTTAAAGTGAATCAAAGTGAAGTTTACCCAATTGGTAAGGCAATTGTTGAGGACCAACATCTCCTATGAAAATAAGTTTGATCTAAGAACTTTGAAATCAACTAAGTCCATGGCTAGAGGAGTCACACTGATGAGAAGTTCACTCGATAAATTATCTAAGCATGGGTATGTGTTTTTCTTGTCATATTAGAGGTGCAAAATAACATAATTTTTTTAGCAAATGATGCACATTGAAATTATCAACTCCGAGTACAAAATAAAGTGCCAATTGGTGATGCATCATAGATGTGCTAATATTCCTTGTCACATAGTTGTGATGTTGCAACTCAATCAAGTCATCTCAATGTTTACTTGAGCTAGTAAATAGTCACATAACCTTGGTGTGCTAGTCCTTATTGTAGACACAAGACCAAACACTACAGGTGCATTAACACATATGGAATATCGAATAGTTCATGCATGGAAGACTAACAACAATGACAGATCATCTTGCTCTCTCTTTCTTTTTCTCTTCCTAAATTTCTATACCATGTATAATTTAGAGAATATGAACAAATAAGCCAAAAAAATTGATTCATAATCCCTAACCTATATTATTTAACCTTGTATTGAGATTGTAAATAGTTTGATTGGTTGGTAGATTGATTTGATGCTAATTGTATCAAGACCTATGTTGTGCTATCTTGTTGAAATTTATCATGGTAATGTGCTTTTAATGTATACCATAATATATATTTGAGTTGTATTTTTTCTTCATTGGAATACAATTCATCCCACCCTGAAGCCCATAAGTGAGAATAAGATAGTTGGTACCTTGCCAACCTCCATCAACAATCGGCTCAAGAAGAACTCGAACAACAATTGACTCATGAAGAGTGAACATATCATAAGTGAGATTTGAACCAATGCGGATAGGATACAAATTCCTCTTCTCAATCACTCACACTAAACCCAATTAACTAATTTGACTATATGCAATGCCATAAATTAATCATTTTGTATGTTAAGACATTAAACTTTCTAAACCAATATTATTGTCAAATTATATCATTACCTTAAAATGGTATTTTTGAAAATGACAATTTTTTAATTAATAATTATTACAATTAAAATTAATAAAGTGATAAAATTAAACAAAATAACAATAATACAATGTTATTAAATACCCTAAAAATATAGAAAAGAAAGAAACTAACCATTTTCGAGCAACAACAAGTTAGGGTTTGACAGTTGAAGACACAACAGAGCACAACATGGTTACCAAAGGGGGCGGTAATGGAAACCCCTCATAAAAGCAGGTAGTGGTGGACAGGGGGAAAGGCCCACGCAGTGGAGTTTTCAAGGAACCAGTGACGAGCACCTCAGGATTGGGACCATAAAAGAATTAGGAAAGTAACCAGGAAAAAAGGGATCGCATGGGGGAAGAAGCCAAAGAAACCCAGAATGATGCACAAGATACAACGAACCCCAATGGGGTAGAAGGGCGCAACCCGTGTAAACCTAAAACAACACTGATACCCAAGGTGATACTGGAAGATCCACAAACGCAACTCTTCCGGGACCAGATGAAGATGCATGCACTAATTTGCAAGTTCATGGGTTTGTGGCCCACATAAAGAACGTGCACAACTGGATAAAATACCAATGGAAGCCAAGCGAGGAAGTGGAACTCCACCTGGGTTCGAAAGGATTCTTCAAAACAATATTCATGAACCTGGAGGACATGGATAGAATCTTTGAGGGGGGGGCATACTTCCATGCCTCAACAAGACTGTACATGCAACCGTGGAAGGAAAATTTCTCCCCAGAGAAAGAAACCTTCAACAATGTACCCATCTGGTTGAGGCTTTACTCTCGGTTGCTAGAATACTGGCTACCCTCCACCTTCGAAGCAATTAGGAACAAACTTGGAAAATATGTGAAGACATCATAAACAACCCTAAAAGGGAGATATACCTCCTATGCAAGAATATGCATAGAGATGGATGTTTCGAGGGCACTCCCAGAAGCCATAAGCCTGTAATTAAGGGATGAGGAATGGATACAAAGCATTGACTACGAGCAGATCCCATTCAGATGCAGAAGATGCCATGAACATGTACACCTATTCAGAGAATGCCCTCTCAATAAAAAACAAGAAGCAGAAAACACCAAAATACAGCAGGATGAGGATGGGTTTATCATGTCGAACCATAGAAAAAAAGCAAACAAGAAACCAAGTAAAACCCCAACACGAAGCAACCCAGAAGCCAGGACTCGAATGGAAGGGCAGGACAAAAACAACAAAGGGGAAGCAGGAGGAAAGGAAAAGGCAAAATCCAAAGAAGCTAAGGAACAAGCCCCAAATGAGAACACAAAAAGTCCAAGTACTCTTTTTCTTTCCAAGTAGTGACCCTTTTATTACTTAATAGTATAGTTCCCTTTGACCAAAGTCCAATAAGATGGAACATGGGGATAGCGCAACTCCTATGGATAGATAAACCAGAGATGACAACACCCCCATGCAAGAGGCAAACAAAGATGCGAAAATGACACCAAGTGAGGTAGGTACGAAAGATCCTGATCTCAAAGATATTGTGGAAAGGGAAGGCATAGATCTCCCAAACATACTGGAGCAATGGAAAAGGCAAGGCATCGACAATGTACCAGCGAAGCAACTAGATTGTATCCAATACCTATTCCTCCTAAGGGAGGAAGCAAAATCCAGAGGGCTCAAGCGCACACACACGGGGAGATAGGACACCTAGGAATCAAAGTAGGCGAGGGACAACCACAACTCTCACCCAAGTGGACGAGAAGGAAGAAAGGAAGGAAATCAAACAATGTATCCTTGTAGGAACTAGGAGCTCTGCTGATAAACTCAGGTAAGATCAAAAAGCTCTTTCCCAACTCCCCCCCACATGTTTAAATGAAGAACATGGAATATTAGAGGCCTAAACAACCCATGAAAGCAAATAATCCTTAAAACCAGACCGAGGAAGGAACAACCGGACCTCTGTTTCATCCAAGAGACAAAATATGTTGTAGATAGAATGGAAACAATAAAAACAAAACAATGGAGCAAGTACAAGATGTTGGTTGTCGAAGGACAATAGATGGTAGGTGGTATTCTCTCTGTGTGGAACCCAAAAGTGATGAATATACTAGTAGCCGAAGCCACCAGACACACACTTTCGGTTAACATGCAAATCATAGGTAACATAGAGGTGATTATATGCACTAATGTGTATGGTCCCCAAATATTGGAAGAAAAGAGAAGAATGCTCTTAGACCTAGAAAACCTAAAAGCCTACTCCCGCAACCTCCACTGGATCCTGGTCGGGGACTTCAACATCATCATGACACTTGCAGAAAAAAAGGAGGCACCAGGAGATCAGATAGAGATGCAGAAGATTTTTCATCTTTCATTGACATAGTGGATATGGTGGACATCAAAACCAGTAATGGCTAGTTCACATGGAACAAAAAACGAAAAAATCAACATCAGATAGCGACGAGGCTAGACATATTCTTGGTGTCGGATTCCATAATTCTACATGGTTTAACTTTAGATTGCAACATCCTTCCCTGGGGGGGTTCAAACTACTGGCCAGTCCAACTGGAAGCAAACTTCCAAACCACTTCGAAGAATAGACCCTTCAGATTCGAGAAATTTTGGATCGAACATCCCACCTTCAAGGGGAACATCAGCCAATGGTGGAGGTAGCAAGGGACAAGGATGTTCAATCTCTATAAGAAACTTAGGTACATCAAACATAAGCTCAAGGAGTGGAACAAGGAAATCTTTGGAAACATAAACCAAGGAAAAAAAAATATTGAAGACAGAATGAGGAAACTCCAGGAAATATGCATAGACGAGGGCTATACAGAGGATCGGAAAAAGGAAGATATCCAAATGACCGAGGAATGGGAAGCAAGATGCCAGCAGGAAGAAACTCTATGGTGCCAAAAGTACATAATCAGGTGGATAAAGGAAGGGGAGTGAAACACAAAGTTTTTTCATAGAACAACCATTGCTAGAAGAACCCACAACAAAATCCTGAAAATTTGAGATCAGGATGGGATCGAGAGAGAGTCACACAAGGAGATTGAAAACATATCGGTAAACCACTTCCATGGGATAGCCCAGGAACCCAACCAGGACCAAACGGTGGCCATACAAAGGGTAACTCAACACATCCCCAGGCTAGTTACTGAGAAACAAAATATCAACCTAAACAAACTCATCACTAAGGAGGAATTTGACCAAGTGGTCTGGGAGATGCCCAATGGAAAGGCCCCAAGTCTAGATGGTTTCTCAGCGGAATTTTTCAAAACCTGTTGGGAAGTGGTCAAACATGACGTTTATGGGGTGGTGGAAGACTTCAGAGGCTCGACCTCCATTCTAAAAGTGCTAAATGCCACAATGATTACTCTAATCCCCAAAGAAAATGAAGCAAGGACCCCAGACCGCTACAAATCCATATCGTTATGCAATGTGGTTTACAAGATAATCTCCAAAGCCATAGCCAACAGACTGGAACCTCTCCTACCCACATTGATTTCACTGGAACAGGCGAGTTATGTAGAAGGGCGAAAAATTGTGGACAACATCATCCATGCCCATGAGTTGATACACACACTAAAAATCCAGAGGAGAGGGGGGATGATAATCCAACTTGACCTAGCAAATTCTTATGACAAAATTAGCTGGCACTATATGGTCAAGACTTTGGAAGATTTTGGCTTTGCGCAATACTGGATCAACTGGATTGTCAGCTTAGTCTCTACGATAAGTTACTCGATTTTAATCAATGGAGCCCCAGCCAAACCCTTCTGGCCTTCAAGAGGCATCAGACAAGGAGTCCCGTTATCACCTTTCATGTTCATTCTGATGATGGAAGGACTCAGTAGAAGCATAAAAATCACAATTGCAGTAGGAAAAATAACAAGCATCAAACCTTTCGAAAACTGCCCTACCTCCATGCACCATTAGTTCATTGATGACACCTTACTCCATGGCACACCCACGGTCAAGGAAGCGAAATCCTATAAAAGAATCTTAGAAGAGTTTGGGGAGGCCTCGGGAGTGGATATCAATCACTCCAAATCCATGATCTATTTCTTCAACACCAACCCAACAATTCAAAGAAACCTGGAAAATATTTTGGGGTTTGAACACAAAATGCTCCCAACGAAATACTCGGGAATCCCCCTGACAGAAAGCGCATGCAAAATGGAAACATGGGAAGGAGTGATCAACAAACTACAGGAGAGGGTGAAAAACTAGACTTACAGATCCCTCAACCTAGCAGGGAGACTTATCCTGACCAAAGCGGTCCTGCAAGCAATTCTGACCTATATGATGTCAGTGTTTCCTACTCCCATAGGAATACTCCAAAAAATAAGATCCATCCAAAGGGAATTCCTATGGAGAGGAGTAGAAAGCAAGAAAAAATGGGCCCTTGTGGCCCGGGAGAAGGTTTGCAAACCTAAATGCAAAGGATGCCTAGGGTTACAAGACCCACAGGTAACCAACAAAGCCTACGAGGCGAAACTCTAGTGGAGATGGGTCAAAGAAAAGTCAACACTGTCGGAAACCCTCTGGAAGGCCAAGTATGCCCCTGAAAGCAACGACCAAGATCAAATTCGTTTTATGGGCATAAGGGAGGGATCAACCATCTGGAATCTAGCCTGGCACAACAAAACTTGGATCCAGAAAACCAACTTCTGGGAAGTGAGGAATGGTAAAACAACCAGATTCTGGGAGGACGTGTGGCAACAAAAACCCAGAATGGAAAATCTGGACAGGGAGGAACTCCAACAGGCGATGACCACGCAAGGCAAAATCAAAATCTCTCACTACTGGAAACAAGAAAATAACCGCGATAGATGGAGGATCTAGGACAAACTCAATCCACAAAACAAAGATTGGATCGCAACAATAACGAAAGAGGTGGAGGAGGAATTGGGGAAAATGAAAATTGTAATCTTAGAAGAAGAGGACCAACTAAGACGGGGCATGAAAAATGGTGGGGAATTCAACTTAAAGGAAGCACAAAACTACATCGCGAACCAGGACCAAGAAGATCCAGCGCAACAGTGGGGAAAGATTTGGGGCAACCCCCAGTGGCCAAAAATCAAAATATTCAAATGGCTAGTTCTGCACAATCGAATTCTAACTTGGGAAAACCTAAGGAAAAGGGGTTTCATAGGCCCATCACGTTTCCACCTCTGTCAAGCTAAGGAAGAAACAACGAATCATCTTCTAGATGAAGGTAAATACACAACAAAGATATGGGATTGGGCGGCAGACATCTTTCGCTAGTCCAATAGGATCCGAGGTAACATTTGCGCAACCATCAATAACTGGTATGAGAGTTACAACAAAAATGAAATGGTGAACCTCTACTGGAATCTCATTCCAGGGATGATCATATGGGCAATATGGAAATAAAGGAACCGATGCATCTTCAGGAACGAAAGCCTTTCGGAAGGGAAACTTAAAGAGGCAATAATCTCACAAATATGAGAAACAATGCAGAGTCGCAACTACCAGACTGGAAAAGAGCAACTCACAAGCCAGGACTCCTGAATCCTGGAAGTATTTCACCTAAAATACGGGCACAACAAAACACAGGTAGGGAGACCACCACAACTTCAATTAGGAGAGTGCAACTGGACACCACCTTTGGTAGGGTTCCTCAAGTTAAATTTTGATGGGGTGGAAAAAGGAAACCCAAGAATGACAAGGATGGGAGGGGTGATCAGAGACAGTGATGGAAACATAATCCTAATGTACGTTGGGAGTATGGGTAACTCAACCAACAACGCAGTGGAATTTGGAGCCCTGGAACTTTGTCTCGAAATTCTAAGCCGTGAAAGAATGACCAACACCATCGTGGAAGGTGACTCCCCCCTGGTCATCAACACGATGAAGAGACTCCAAAATGGCACTAGAGTGGGCAAGGTATAGAGACAATGGCGCTTAGCACAATCCCTACAAAAAATCTAGGAGCATCTACAAACGATTAACACAGTGGAGTTGCGCTGGGTACGTAGGTTAACAAATGGCCCGACATATAGAATTGTTAACGAGGGGGTTAACAAGGAAGAACCAGAACTAGATATTACTTGGATCAACATCTCGGAAGGACAATTTAGAATGGGCTGCATCCAACTAGCGACAAAAGATCGTGACAACAACTTAAGAAAGGAAGGTCACATCGATGAGGGATGTGAAAGGCCCAGCGGAAGGCACGAAGGAACCATGCAGGATATGACTTCCCAACACGCGACCACCAATCACAATGCAGGATCAGATTATACAACAAGAGAGGGTACGACAACAAGGTCGTGTCAACAATAATATTTGCAGGGAAAGACTGTGGGAAATTATCAACGACAAACAATAGGAAACGAATGATGTAAGGCAAGAGGGATTGACATAGACCAGTATCGACCCACCACGCCAAAGACTAGGTACGGGGAGTTGCACAGTAGGATATCAAGCGAGCAGGGGCAAGGGCCCGTACACGGATAACAACCGAGTCATCATGATCATATGTACCGTGACGGGAAAAAGGACGTGAAGGTTCACCTCTACGGACAGACCATGGTTAGAAGGACGAGCCTGCAGTAGGGAAGTTTCAACAAGAGAAGAAACAACATAAATAGATGCAAACCGAAAGAGCGCAACTACAGGGGCCACCACAGACACAAGGGAAGGGAAAGGAGGAACCCCTGTGTAGATGGGAATAGGTTGAGAACCCAGTAAAGGAGTTGCCATAGGCCAAACGGGATGGTGAGAGTGAAGCGAACGCACAACAAAAGAAACCCCTTGGGGAAGGGAACTCAGAACAATCCTCGACGGGTTTCAGGGATGGAGCAGGCGATAAGAGACGCAGAGGGAACCTTTCACACTCTGGTTGCACTGAGAGGAAAGGCGACCATGGCTCGGTTGGAAAAGGAAATCAAAGGGAAATGCAAGGGAAAAACATGGGATGCTCTGACTCGGGAAGTGGACTGGATAATTGACCCAGGAGCCATGTAGCCCAGGGAAACCCTCTACCACAAAACGGTGGAGATGGCGTGGCAAGCAAAGATGTTGATTGGCAAAGTGAGCTCAAAAAGGGAGGATGTCGGACAGGAGAACAACAAAGAAGACATGAAATACTGAACGAAGTCTTGAGGCGCCTCAGTAGTCTGGAAACCATTATCAAACTGCTAACTGAGGTCGAGAAGGACCAGAGAACCAAAATGGAGCCGTTGGCAGCCCAATTCCACCTCTACCTGCGCTACGTTGATCACATGGACATCACACTAGCCAACGGGAATGAAGTGCCAACACACATCAGAAAGACCCGCACAGTCTCCCAAAAGGAGGAAAACAAGGGCCAGGCGGATGAAGGAAAGAAACATATCATTATCCTAGAGTAGTGTCTGGTTAGTCTATTGTCAAGTCAGTCGGGTTAGTCCTGTGTTAGTCTCAGCTTATGTTATTCTTGTTTTTCTCTTTTCATGTATGTTGTGCTTATCTTGTCAAAAACCGAATATGGTAGGACTGGGCTGGTATCCCATGGTGGCAGTCCAGTCATACCCCTTGCTTATTTCAGAAAATGCAACACGGGAACCTCTGGCTTGGTTTCCTAATTGGCAGACCAAGGAGTTCCCCTTTTTTGTAGCATAATCCTGTTTTAGCAATACAGGCTCTTAAAAACTCACTTACAAAAAAAAAATATCCTAAAAATATATCTAAATTAATAAAAAATATACATATAAATACAATCAAAGTAACACAGGTACACATAAAATTTTACCCAATCAAATAATCTTAAAAAAATCCTGACATGAAAAGTAATTTAACCATATAAACACATCCAATTTTTTTATCATGACATAAGAAGTGAAACACACTCAATTTTTTGTTGTTGTAAGCTAAACGTTCTACGAAATGATGCATTTAAAAATGGATTTTGAACAACAAAAAATAGTAATTCGTGTAAATTTATATTGCATTTCAAAAAAAAACTATTTCATAGAAAAACTAAACAACTCCAATTTTTTTTTATCACAACATAAAAAATGGAAAAATATGAGATTAAAAGTGATATAAAAAGTGGAAAAATATGAAATTGAAAGTGATATAATGATACAAATAATAAAAACCAAAATAGTAAAATAGTCACTAACCTAGGTTCAATGTATAAAAACTAAAATGCATTTAAATAACATGCATATAATTCAACTCAAATATTAAAAATGTTAAAATAGACATAAAATAAAATCTAAAATTTAATATAAAAATATGACAATATAACTTTATGGCCAAGAAACTAAATTAAAAGTGATATAATGATACAAATAATAAAAACCAAAATGGTAAAATAGTCACTAACCTAGGTTCAATGTATAAAAACTAAAATGCATTTAAATAGCATGCATATAATTCAACTCAAATATTAAAAATGTTAAAATAGACATAAAATAAAATCTAAAATTTAATATAAAAATATGACAATATAACTTTATGGCCAAGAAACTAAATTTAACTTATGGAGAAAAAACTAAATTTGACAATATTAAATGTAAAATATACACAAAACAAATACAAACATGATGATAATGATAAATGCTTCTAGAAAATGCAATTTTTTTTATAATGTAAAGATTATAATGCTACATGCATATAATTCAACTCAAATATTAAAATAGACATAAAATAAAATCTAAAATTTATTAAAAAATATGACCAAATAACTTTATAAAATCTAAAATTTATTAAAAAGTATGACCAAATAACTTTATAGTCAAGAAACTAAATTTAACAATATTAAATGTAAAATACGTACAAAACAAATACAAACATAATGATAATGATAAATGCTTTGAGAAAATGTAATTTTTTTTTACATGATAAATGCTTCGAGAAAATGCAATATTTTTTTTTATGATGTAAAGATTAATATTTTTTTTATGATGTAAAGATTATAATGGTAGAAAATGCAAAAAAAAAATTATGATGTAAAGATTATAATGGTGAGATGCAAAATAAGTTGAAGAAAAAACTAAATACAAGGTAAGTGCATGTCATTATAGATGTTTATAGAGGTAGAGACAATTTTTGATGGCAATGATTGTATAGAGAGTAGTGAAGTATTCTATAATCTAACGAGTTGTAGTGAAACCTAAGTCCCTACAACTCACTTTCATTTTCTACATTGTTGAAGTTATGGCATGATACCCGAGATCTTTAAGGATTGCAGGGACAAAAGAAGTTTATATTTATCTCAGGCTTTTTTTTTTTTCCCAAGAGAAATTACTCAATTTTATATAAGGTATAAAATCTTTTACATTTGCTCTGAATCCGGACAAAGCCGAAATATATCAAGAGCCACAACAGTACTGTCCATGCAAAAAACTTGTAAACTAACTGCCAGGCGAAAAAAGGGCGATCAAAAGGCCGGAAACAATACAACATGGATAAACAAACTGCCAACGCAGGGAAAAACTGTATAAAACTCAAGGCATGTCCATTGCAGACAGGCGCCTTGTGATGAGAAATCAATGAACCTCATCCATGACACCAGCCTCCAATACACCATTCTCCTGAAAACAACCTCGAGGAAGGAAGACACATGGACAATGACTCTCCCAGCGCATCCATTTGAGAAAAACTGTTGCACAGACTGGTACACAGGTGCAATCAATCGCCCCAGAGGAAAAGTCACCACAAACTAAAACTCGAAACTAGCACCAGTGCCCAACAATCAGAAAGGTGCCAAGTGGAAATCGGTGCACACAGAGTGACTCTGATGCAGCAATCTAGTATTATACTTCAAAGAGATTGTAGAAGAATGTCGGGCTCTCCAAACCTCTGTCACAGTGGTAGATGGACAGTCTACCCACCACTTGACTAAGAGCTCTCTTAGAGAGTGCATCAGCTTCAGAATTGTAAGATCTGGGGAGATGGCGGAAGGAGATATTGGTGAAGGAACGAGCCAGCAGGTGAGTTTTTTGTTTCCATCCCTCGACGTGAATGGAATGGAGATTGCACGATCCATTAATCCAGTCAATGATTACTGTAGAGTCGCCTATGACCTGTAGGTGATCTAGGGACCAAAAGGAAGCCAGCACTAGTGTTGTCCATAAGCCAAGTAGCTCGGCTTTGGTATTAGAACCCCGACCACAACAAAGTGACCACTTTGTAGTCCTCTCCGAGTGAGATTTGAAGGTGCCACCAGCACCACAACAAAAACCAGTCGACTGCGCCGCTCCATCAAAAAAAGCTACAGAGTAGCCTGCCGGTAAGATATAATCCACCGCTTTGTGAATAAGCGCCAAGTCTGTAGACTGCTGCCAATGAAAAGAGACTTGAGTTTTATGGCAGACCGCCCGAGAAGAAGGGGAAACATCCTCAAAGAGCGCCTTGTTGCGCTCTAGCCAAATGTGCCAGCTAACTAGAACTGTCAGGGTAGGAGGCGTAGCTTGGACAGTATACCAGGAGTGGAAACATGCAGTAAAAGTGACATTGGTCCAGAGGAAAGGAAGGGAGAAGTGTTGCAGGGTGTGCTTCCAGATCTGTTGTGTAAAAGCACAATGAATAAACATGTGATGAATGTTTTCCGAGTCTCTTCTGCAAAGGACACAAATCCCAGGTCCTTGCCATCCTCTTCTAAGAAGATTCTCCCAGGTGAGGAGTTTATCATTAACACCGAGCCAAAAAAATAACTTGAGTTTTAAGGGAAGCTGCCAAGTCCATAAACGACGAAGCCACAAAGGCTGCGCCTCAATCACCCTATCCGGTCGGAGCGCAGCATATACATTCTTGGCTTCTACAAACCCCGATCCATCGCCCCCTGTCCAGGTGAGGGAATCCTGTGCATCTGTGAGGGAGAGGCCCGAGCACTTTAAGGCAGCTGTGAAACAATCAAGCTCCAAAGTTGTAGGTCCACCGAGGGCCAAATCACTGTTGTGCAGCCAATGATCAGGGAGGGGAAAGGAACGGTTCTCTTTCTTTAACTGTGCAAGGGAAGAAATATTGTGAGACCTCAGAAGAGACCTGAGCTGTAAGGACAAAATCGAGAGATCATATAGGCCTATGAGCTTGTCTCTGCCCAGCTTAATATCTTTTCCCGATCCCGAACTCCAGCGGAGCCAGTGTAAGATCACCTGTGAGGAGGAAACCAGTCCCTTCCAGAAGGGAGAAGCCCAACTCTGTATTAGTTGAGACTTCCGAAGCCAGGTGAAGAGAGGTTGGTCACCAAAGTATTTGTCTTTTATAATCCGGTGCCAAATGTTATCGGTGGAAATCGCTCTCCAAAAGGAGCAAGCCAATAACGTCTTGTTGAATATGCAGAGATTCTTAAGTCCCCATCCTCCCTCCCTTTTTGGCCTAGAGAGCGACTGCCAACTGCAAAGGTGGAGTCTCCTATTCCCACAAGGTCGTTCCAAAGAAAGTTGAAAGATAGTCTGCGAAGAAGTGAGATGATTTTAGCAAGGATCCTCTCCAGAAGCATCCAATATACAGCCAGACTTTGGAGAACCTATTTAACCAGGATGAGACGTCCCCCCGGGGACAGCCATTTGTTGCACCAAAATCCAATTTTCCGTTCAAAAGATGACACCAGCCAAGTCTAATCAGTAGCCGTGGAGGCTCCCCGCTTTAGATGATACCCCAAGTATCTGAAGCCTAGGGATAAGTCAAAGAAGGTGAAGGGGAAAAGTCCTTTTAGGGATGCGAGATCAGCCACCGACATGCCCCAATGATGGACCGAGGACTTAGAGGGGTTGATGGTCAGCCCCGAAGCCTTGCAGAAAATCTGAAGAATATCCTGAAGAACAGTCCATTCCGATTCATCTGCTGTTGAAAATAAAAGTATATCGTCCATGAACATAAGATGGACGATCCTGTAGTGGTTTGAAACCTATATACCTGAAATACGCGGCCACATTTTTATTGAGTAGTCGACTCAGTCCTTCTAAAACTAGGATAAAAAGGTAGGGGGAAAGTGGGCATCCCTGGTGGAGCCTCCTTTCGCTTTTGAAAAATCTGGATGCCTCCCCGTTGATCAGAACTGATAGGTTTGCACTGGAAACACGGGACATTATCCAATCCGTCAAGTTAATCCCAAATCCAACCAAGATGAGGATGATTCTAAGATAATCTCAGTCCACATTGTCAAAAGCCTTTTTGAGATCAATTTTCATGATTAACGCCTTTTGTTTTTTCTGATAGATGTTGTGGATGCTCTCATGTGCCACACCTATGGCATCATGGCTCCTTCTTCCCTTAAGAAAACCGAGTTGTTCAGACGAGAGACTCCTTTCCAAAACCGGCTTGATCCGTGTGGAGATGACTTTTGCAATGAGCTTGTAAGCTAAGTTACATAAGGAGATCGGTCTGAAATCGTTGAAGGAGGAAGGTTGGTCTGTCTTAGGAATTAACACCAGGAAAGTAGAGTTGAGGCTGCTGGAGATTTTACCTTTTATACGCGCATCCTCCACCATCAGAGAAGATCCGATCCGACCAGTTCAAAAAAATGGGAGAAAAATTCGGCCGTCCAGCCATCAGGGCCCGGACTTTTCTCTTTTTTGAGGAGAGATAGCGTAGTTTTGAGCTCCGTCAGGGTGACCGGCTTGTATAAATCATCGGCTTCAGCTGCTGATAACATATTAGTATAAAGACTGGCCGTAGACACTTTATCCGACAAGTGTAGCTCGCTGCTGGATTTGAAGAGAAATTCAAAGTATGAGGCCGTTGTCGATTTGAGAGCCTCCTGTCCACGTATGATACCATCATTTTCCTGTTCAATTGACCAGATGTGCTTCTTGTTTCTGTTGAGATTTGCTATTTTATGGAAGAAGCTAGTGTTGGAGTCGCCCCATTGAAGCCAAGTCGCCCGGCTTCTGAGTCGCCATATTTTTTCCTCGTCTAGTAGAATTGCTTTTCTTTTCTCCTCTAGATCTTTAAGGGTAGCCTCGTCCTCCAAAGTGAGTGCCACATTGGAAGAATTAGAGATAAGGTCGGTGATCTCAAGCTCCATTTGTTTCAAGGTGAGGCCCTCAACGTCCTGTTTTTGCTTTGTCCATCTTTTGGTGTGCACTTTAAGAACAGATAATTTCCAAACAAGTCGCATCTGTGGATTTTGTTCCCTCAGGAACCGCTGATCGTTCCAAAATGAATGAACCAGTGCAGGGTAATATGAGGAATCAGCCTAGTGATGATTATATTTAAAAGGAAAAGGCTTAAGACAGGCGATTGGATGCAATGTGAGAGTTATGGGCGCGTGATCAGAGAAGAAGGGGAGAGTGACTCCAGAGGAGGGGGAGACGGAAGAAGTGTAGAAAGTATCGGAAATAAGGAAGCGGTCGAGCCTTTTGGCAATGGCTTCCGAGCCTCTTCTCCCATTTCGCCAGGTGGGGACTAGATTGATAGGTAGGACATCAACAAGGTTAAAAGAATTAAAGAGGTCTCTGTAGAGATTACATCCAGATCCTTTTAAAGAAGCAGATCCCCAATGTTCATCCGCTGAGAGGGTGATATTGAGGTCGCCTCCCAGGATAATATTCGGGAGGGCGAGGATACCACTGTGCGCTAGCTGGGTCCAAAATAGCGGTCGGTCGAGGCAAGGGCCGTAAATATTTAAAAGAGCCAACTCCTGGTTGGATTCAAAACTTCTGCCAATACATAAAATGCCTCCACAGGTTAAGAAGGTACTAAGGTCGTAGAAAGATGGATCCCAAGCCACCAGCATGCCTCCCGAGTTGCCGATAGAACTTAATGCGGCTGAGACCCAAAGGGGACGGAAACGATGAAGGAAATCTCTGGCAGAAAGATCAGCAGAAAGAGTTTCTTGAAGAAAAATGACATCGGGCTTGGTGTGTTCCAGAAGACCTCGGAAGGAAGCAGCCTTGAGGGTTCCCTAGATCCCTCGTATATTCAAAGAGAGCATTTTCATTACTTGGAGCGTGCAATGGCCTTCAATGCTCTAAGGGCCTTCCCGTCAAGTGTTTGTTCTCCCGAGACTGAATGCTGTGTAACAGAGCCATCCT
>ML789950.1:0-47228 GCA_009831015.1 Picea engelmannii
ATCAGTATGCATATAAATAACGATTTATGAGAACTTAAGCCATACGTAGTCTTTCCATTATAAACATACAACTACCAGTACTGATCAAAACATCATACAAACATTCTTATACTGAAATTATTCACGATTTCACAGCTTATGAGTATAATTATCAGAATACATATATTTCAAGATGCCAAAGGCAAAACACTTATCAGAAAGTAACACCAGGGGTTATACAACTGCTGAGAGGGGTGCTCGTTTCCACCCAATCGTAGGCTCAGCGACTCCCAGCGGATTTACCACTAGCCACCCCCGAGCTGAGACCACGATGCTGTGAGACTGCGTTTTTGTTTGCCAGTGACCAGGAGCGAAGGTTACTCTTCTTCCTCTCTGCTATCACTCACTCTACATATCGCCAGAGTTCTCTTTCTCCCCTCGCGTCTGCCCCCAATCGCTTCTCCCCCACGCCTTATCCTCTTGCGAGGTTGTGTGTGGCGCGATTTCCCTCGCGCTGGTCAGGCCTGACGGCTCTACGGATGGGCGGTTCACCTCCCATCCCTCATTAATTCCTGAGGAGCCATCTACCTACCAGCGTGCGAGACATTTAATTCGGGGCTAGCGAGCCGCTTTTGGTTCTCCGGGCCAGTGAAGTCCAAATACGGTATTGATTTTCGGTGGAAGTTAACGCCACCTTTCCAGGTGCCTTCCACCGCCTTTCTCCAGCCATCGTGGTCTCTTTTTCAGCATATCCCCTCTCAAAAATCTTGCAATATAAATTCATAATAGTATTCACATTCATTGACCTTTTCCACAAGGTCCATTCACATCACACATTCTCATTTCTGGGTTTGCCACAGTTCTTGGCCAATCCAGTTATTTTTACAAACTGGGGGAAACAGGGTGTTACATCAACAGTAGGGCTCAAAGCCATTACGACAATAACCATTACAACAATATACTCATTAATAGCTCAACAAGTCACTTGCAGGAATTGAACTTGGGTGGGGAGGATAACAATCATTCCTCCCAACCACCTGAGCTAAACCCAATTGACATGACCGAGGGTATCTATTAATTTATTAAGCAAAATTTTCCCAAGACTTGCACCTGGTTTTGCCTCTGCTGGCTGTGTTAAGGCAGCAACATGTGTTTCGAGTATTTTGAACCTGAGTCTAAGTAGTGAAAGTGCTTTGATTTTACAGTAACCATTTGACCACAATGCACTTAACTTTGAAGAATGGCAGACCTTAAGTAGAACATGGTATAGGCTTGGATCCATAATATGGTCACAATGATCTCTTCTTCAGGTGTCATAACTTCAATCCCACCTCCAACTACACCCATGGCTACCTTAATGTGCCAGGTAAAGCCTGCAGGAGTGGAAGCTTGGTCAATGGTGTGAAATACCTCACTCCCCATCATCGATCGCTACTAAGCCTGTTGGGCAAATACATTTGAAACATTCTGCAAGCAGTTCAGTTTTGAATTTTTTTCAACAGCCACTCAAACCCAACAAGTATTTCGGACCATAGTATCAATCTAGTTTGTTTGTATGGAGTTCCTGTAGTTTAGGATCTTTATTGTTAATTTCTGTAGCTTATTGGGTTTCTAGATACGTGAAACTAGCTTGCAGTTTTTTCAACTCTGAATAGCATTTGTGAACAAGCAGCTATTGATATTTGAGTTTAAAAGACTGAATGTCTTTGTTCCAGCTGACAAGATTTGCTGCCACATGTTGACCTTGAGAATGCAATAGCTTTTCTTGTCATCTGCTACTAGACAACTATAGACTTGTAGTTCTTTCTGATCATTTCAGAAGTGGAATTGCTCAATATTTTATGCTATTCACTTGCAAATTTATTGGAATAGCACTTTGAACATGGTTTTTGGGTGGTTTTGTTGACTGACCTATTTTGCTGTTGTGCAAGATAAATTTGTGCTGTTTCCCAGTAGTGACTTTAATATTGATCAAAGCAACAAACATTGTTGCTGGTTTAGGTTGCAGCAGCAGCTAGTAATCATGATTTGAGATTGACTGAGACATCAATTCAACAGTGCGCATGCTAATGAATGAGTCTACTAGGCGACAAGAAACCCAGGCTTCAAAAAATTCGATGGCATTTTTTGATGGATACACTCTCCTTTTGTAACATAGGACTGTGAATTTTCTTTGTTAAATATGTCTGCTTCCTTCATTGAATGGACTCTGTGCATTTGCAAATTCTCAGGCCATCAAAGTTGGGGATGATGAATGTGAAAATCACCAGACTTTCCATGATTGCAAATTGTGAAACCCAGGCTTCAAAAAATTTGATGGCATTTTTTGATGGATACACTCTCCTTTTGTAAGATAGGACTGTGAATTTTCTTTGTTAAATATGTCTGCTGCCTTCATTGAATGGACTCTGTGCATTTGCAAATTCTCAGGTCATCAAAGCTAGGGATGATGAATGTGAAAATCACCCGACTTTTCATGATTGCAAATTGTGAAACCCAGGCTTCAAAAAATTCGATGGCATTTTTTGATGGATACACTCTCCTTTTGTAAGATAGGACTGTGAATTTTCTTTGTTAAATATGTCTGCTGCCTTCATTGAATGGACTCTGTGTATTTGCAAATTCTCAGGCCACCAAAGTTAGGGATGATGAATGTGAAAATCACCAGACTTTTCATGATTGCAAATTGTGAAATGTCAGCGACGCTTTATTAATGTTCAACCCATTACAATTTCAAATTTTTGGCCACTTCAAATTATCATGCTGTAGTTGCTGTCCATCCAAGTTGGGATTTCACTGTATAATACATGTTCCATATAGTTATGTCAATGGTTTCTCTCTTTTCTTTGTAAATTTATTTATGCTTCATTTTGTAATTGATTGCTCATGATAAAGTTTTTGTGTGCAGATTTTGATATGTCTGATGTTCAGCAGGAACATGCGTTGGCTGTTGAACGCTTAACCCCAAATTTGGCGTCTCTGAGGCTTGAGCTTTGCCCAGATTATATGAGTGATGGACAATTCTGGAAGATATACTTTGTCCTTTTACACCCTCAGCTGAGCAAGGAAGATGCTCTTCTTCTTACAACACCCCAGGTAATCATTCTTATTTCTTTCTTGTCTTGACCATGACATCCTCATAGAAGCAAAACATCACATTAGCCCAAAGCCTAGAATAGTTATTGTTTCTAGGTGTGAATGAGAAGTCATTGCCATTTTAGAGACTCTGCTTACCTACCCAGATTGTTTACAGCCTTTAGAGAAGCATAAGATAAATATTTTTAGGATAATTATGCAGAATGAGCTTAAAAAGTTCAGGCGTAATTTTAAGATCCTAATTATGTAATGATACATATTCGTTTATTCTTTTGAAAACATCCAGTCAGACCAGAAAGGTCTATTTGACTGTTATCATTACCAGCATTGTAATAAGGATTTTAATTAAAAAACCCAAAAACATTGTAATGAGTCTTGCATCTCTAGGATTTCTGTTATTGGTTTTGCTAGCTCATTAGTTCTTTCAGATGTCAAGATTCTTTGGAGAAGCTTGTATTTATTATCTTGCCTTTGGACTGCATGTTATCATAGGCTTTGCATTGCAGGACTATATGATCACCTCCTCTGTTATATTTCTATTGCACACCTTACACTATTTGTTCTACCTAGGTGTTTTCAGCAGTCCAACTGCTCATATTGAAGTGTAGTCTGTGTGACCCAATTCTGGCTTTACTGAGGTTTATTGACTTTACGAACAAATCCTGTCTCAAGTTTTGCTTGCAGCATGAGATTCAGGTTGATTTGTTTTGTACGATAGTATATGTTTTTAATTAAATAACTGAGTTGAGCTAGAAGATTGCTCCGAATAACCAAGATTGGAAAATATTATTTGAAGTATTTGAAGTAGTTTCTGCGAATATTCCCATAGCAAAATGATTATATAGTAATATACACATATTCTATACTCAAGTGAAAGATTAGAAAAGAGGAGTTTAGAACAGAAGTATTGATGTTTCTGCTTTTTGGTTGAAACTGTGTGATCTTTAACAGTAGATGTGCTTTTTGAATCTACAATATCCTGATATAGATGGAATGAAATGCAGTAAGAGGCCTTGGCTCAATTATGTGTGATCTGCATCTTATAGTAGGCTTCATTTTACAAATCTCATTTTTCACATAGTTCTGTTTGCTTACTTGTACATTCATTGTCTTCTCAATGAAACTTCTACTGTCTACATATTCTGGTGAGAAAAATTTATAGTTCCTTTAGGTGAAAAATAAATTAGTTGGATTGTTTGGGGCCTCTGGCTTTTTGAGTATTGAGGACAGAGGAAAATTGATACTTATATCTTGGTTGTTGCAGATATTAGAGGCCAGGGCACTGCTTTCGGAGGAGTCACAGAAAAGAAACAAGGCCAAATCAATTCATGCTGGAAGAAGCTTGGGCAGTCCAGAAAGGAACATTCTCTTGATGCCTCAGGAGCAGAATTTTGAACATTTTCCACCAGTTGCAGACAGCAGCGAAAAGGCAGAGTCTTTCAAGTCTGTATCTCTAGAAACAATGGAACCTTTAATTGCTAATAACTCTGAAGGTGATTATCATAATTCTAGCCAGAGGGATTTGTCTAATCACGTAGCATCTACTGAGGATGTGGAGCATGATGATGAGGATGCAGATGTAGATAACTGGCTGCAGGATGAACCAGGTAAAAATGATGCATCTGTATATACTGCAACAGGATTGTCAAATGAGGAGGATGTTTCTTTTAGTGATCTGGAAGATGATGATGATACACAAGTACAGACAGATTCAGCGAAGAACCCAAAATAATGGGTTTACCTTGTTAGAAGTTCCAGTCAATTAGCAGATAATTATAATCAGTTGAAATGCAGACAAGCTGGAACGATGAACCATGCAGATCCTTAATAAAATATACAATTGCTAACGCCCGAGCAGTCAAGAAGGTTCACTTTGCATGGTTTCTCAAAACCTGATGGACGGATGGTGATCCTGGCTCTTGAAAGAGATGATTCTTGCAAGGGTAAACAAATACCTGTTATTTTGGCTAGAGATGTAATTAATAATTATTGATAAATTTTTTGTTTGCAATTATTTCAATCAGCTCTTGATGGATTGATGATGATGAATCCCGGCTGGCAGCCCATTGTACCATGTAAAACAGTATCGTGATTACTGATATTGTGTTCAATTATGTAAATTCATGCATGATGGATTGATAGTGGTTAGTTTGGCTACTTATCATACAGCGTCAAGAGTGTTTACTAATACTGTGTTATTATCTTGAATTACCAATTGTATATATCCTTAATCATTTGTTTTTACTCTTCTTTATGTTCTTTTCTGTATTTACAAAGTGCAGGAAATGCCTTAAAACTACATTTTTGCCAAACAATACAGTGCTATCATGTCTACTTTTTGAACAGGACCTTTGTTAAGTGTTATAACTATATGAACCGTCCAATGTGCGTTTTCCAAGCTGTTTTGGCAACCTATGCTAGCACAACTATGAACCTTGGAATGTTTTGTTGGATGCCGCTTCATAACGAACTATCTTAGTCACCAACACAGAAGCTATACCCATCTCAAGTGTGGCACAATGTACAGGTGAGAGGTGTTTGCTTCGGTTTGTGACTCCAATGTAGTCCACATGCAAGGAAATGAATCGACTAATATATATAGGCGTACATATACACAAGTCGTGCATCCTGTCTATCCACATGCAAGGAAATCAATCCATTTGGCGTGATGATATACATAAGCACACACATCCACAAGTAGTGACATCTGTCCATCCATTTGTTCAATTCTTGCCTTTGTGAAAATGAAATGATAATAGACATAAGGTGAAAAAAATTAACTATCACAAAAGAAGAGAAATAAACATCATAGAGACAGGTATCCAAATATGACGGCAATAAGAATACTTAATATGCTTATCTTGGCCATTTATTGTGAATGTAACTTCATGTCGATAGTCTGTCTAATGCTTCAAGAAAAGAGGCATGACAATGCAAAGTTAATTAGTTTACCTTTAGATTTTTATCGATTCATAGCCGTCCGTTGCTCTATTCTTCTCTGCTTTGTATTGAGGTAAATGGGGACACTTGTATAAATCATGGAGCTGCGAGCTATCTTGCAAGCGATACGAGTATGTGAAAACAGAGAGACTTTGAGGTTGGAGTTTTATGTAAAAACAAAGAGACTTTGAGGTTGGAGTTCTATGTAGGGCCTTGGAAAGGGAGGTTAGAGGGGTGTGGAACTATTTAATATGGATTGACAGCGATGCTTTTTTTATACTCTGTGTTTTTATACACTTGTGACTGCACAGTCAGAAAAGTGTCTCCATGTGGGGTGCTCTTTTTATACATATCCAGATGATGGAAGAAGAATTGAAGAAGATACATATCCAGATGATGTAAGGAGAATTAAATTTTAATGGTGGTTTTAACACCACCCAGCTTTTACTGATCCAACTTGCCTCTTATAACCATTAAACTGTCTAATAAAGATACCGCACTTTCACTAACCTGACTTGCCTCTTATAACCCCCAAACTATCTAATAAGGATATCACAGGAAAATGCATGGCCTCCAGATGACTTATATTTGATATTCTCAACATAAGGGAACTAATGTGGATGACATGTATGCTTGTATGGTGTAAAAGTCGAAAGATATATTACATATTTACTATGCATATCATCTTAAGAGTTTTGATCGTTTTGAACATCCATGATGAGTTTTGATCATGGTTTGAACATCCATGATGAGTGGAAAATTGCTTTATCTTAGAAATAAGGATGCATTGGAAGTGATTTTCTACAGCCGAATGGTCGACTTGCACTAAATTTTTCCTTTCGTGTAATCCAACATGTAAATAATTTTTCCCATACTAGTGTATTTATGTTAGACATACTTGGTTCCTGTGTGATTTGATTATGAGGCAATTATCATTGTCCTTAGGCAATTGGTAGATGGCGCTTGTTGACTATAGCTTTATAGATGCTTGGTATGAATGTAACCTTGTTTTGAAACCTATAATGGACATTATAAACATACTTAGTTAAAAATTGACACCCTTTAATATGTTCATTAATAGGCCAATTGCGGTCCAAATCTATCTCAATCCCGGCCTGTCCCTTTGGTCGAAAGGATTAAACACCTTTCTCTATTCTTTTCTGCCCACCCAGTAGTAAGGGTAGTAGGCATCTCATTTTTCCTGTCCATCCATTCCGTCTGTGTATATAGTGTATCTTTGACTTTCTTAAGCCCAACGGAGGTAGAGCCCTCTCATTGTTGCTCGGTGGTTCAACAGGTTCAGGGTAAACGACGAGAACTGATGCTGATTATGAATCAACGGGTTATGCTGAAACCTTTGCCTTCGCTGGTTCAAGGTCCTTCATGATATTTTGACATGTTCATATGTTAAAGTCACTGTTTGGAAAGTTATATCACAGCTTTTTAGAAGTTAAGTTATATCACAGCTTTTTAGAAGTCTTCTTTATGGCAGTGTTGTTTAACTTATGAAAATTTGAGGGTAGTGTGGTTTAATTTATGGTTTTCATGTTATGAAAATCCATTACTTGGTATAGACAAGGCCCTTTACTATGTATAAATAGTTAAGATAATTTGGCTCATAGTTTTAGTTAAGATAATTTGGCTCATAGTTTTAGGTTTTAGGTACTGTTTAATAATAAATGTTGGTACAAGGCACTCTTTTGTCATGTGATGATGTTATACTTATAACACTTTTCCTCTCCTAGCCCATAGTTTATATCGTTGCATTCCTAATTTTCCCTTCTTGATACTTTGGAGTTACTTTTGGAGGGTCTTTCAATGATCCTTATGGCCACTTGGCTATGCATTAGATCCTTTTCCTCAGGTTTTTATTGCCACCTCAAGTTCCCTAGAGTCGTACACTCATGTTCCTAGGAAAAAACCTAAACCAACTCTTTAAATGTCCACCAACATTTGGGTTACACTACTTTGTAAGCGAGAGCATGACCCTACCATTCTTATGCATTGCAGAGAGTGGTTGTTGACGAGATCTTGTGATCTTGTTGGGATGGAAAGATTTGGTGGGATTTTCTATAAAATTAAAAACTTCTTGTTGTGGGAAGGTTGATAGAAACTATTACTTCATTTCCAAGGCTTAGAGAGTCTTGACACGTTTCTCATAGATTCTATCATTATAGAGCACTTCTAATGCTCATTTTTACTATGGAAGTAATGGAATTCATGTTGTTTTGTTGCCAAATTCTTCCCCTCATGGTATCGACAAGGTTTACCTCGTATTGTAAAATATAGACAACTTTTTAGAAGTCTTCCTTATGGTAGTGTGGTTTAACTTAAGAAAATTTGAGGGTAGTGTGGTTTAACTTATGAAAATTATTGCAAAATATACACCTTTTTAGAAGTCTTCCTTATGGTAGTGTGGTTTAACTTGTGAAAATTTGAGGGTAGTGTGGTTTAATTTATGAAAATTTGAAGGTAGTGTGGTTTAATTTATGGTTTTCATTTTATGAAAATCCATTACTTGTTTTAGACAAGGCCCTTTAGTATGTTTTGTATGTATAATAGGTATAAATAGTGAAGATAATTTGGCTCATAGTTTTATGTAGTGTTTAACAATAAATGTTGGGTTAATGTACTTTTTTGTCATGTGATGATGTTATACTTACAACACGTTTTCTCCCTTATCCTGTTGCATTCCTAATTTTCCTTACTTGATACTTTGGAGTTACTTTTAGGGGGTCCTTTAATGATCCTTATGGCCACTTGGCTATGCACTAGATCATTTTCCTTGGGTTCTTATTTCCACCTCAAGTTCCCTAGAGTCCACTTATGTTCTTAGGCAAAAACCTAAACTTGCTCTTTGAATCTCCACCAACATTTGGGTTACACTACTTTGTAAGGGAGAGCACGACCCTACCATTCTTATGCATTCCAGAGAGTGGTTGTTGACGAGATCTTATGATCTTGTTGGGATGGCAAGATTTTGTGGGTTTTTCTATAAAAATAAGAGTTGCATGTTGTTGTGGGAAGGAGGATAGGAACTATTACTTCATTTCCAAGACTTGGAGAGTTTAGGGATGCTTCTCATAAATTCTAGCATTAAAGAGCACTTCTAATGCTCATTTTTACTATGGAAGTAATTGAATTCATGTTGTTTTGTTGCCACATTCTTTCCCTTATGGTCATCTAGCCTTGGGTCCTCTTTGAACATTCATTTGAGGGTTTCTTCTCTACTATTTTGGGGATCTTATTAAGTATTTGTATTTGTTATATTGTTTCTCTTCTTGGGTTGGGATTCCTTACTCCATTCACCCATATTTGTGAGGTTTTTTCCTCGGCAACCCAACCACACCTAATCATGACAACGTTACTTAATGAGGACAACATGGGTGCTCATCAAATCAATATCAAGCAACATTTTGAGGGTATCCAAAATATTACATTTAGGTCTCTATTTGTACAAGTGCACTTGTTCTTTGTTTCTTTCTTTTGGGGAAGAAATAATTCATTTGGTGTTTTTTTTTTCCTTGTTTGTGATCCTCCTTGGTTGTATGCCTTTTGGAGTAGGGGAATGAAATATTTAGTTGTTTTCATTTTTGTTTTCTTTAGCCACTAGAGGACAACAGGTTGGTGAAAGTGGAAGAAGTGGTCGATCCACCCCTATAAGGGGTTCATTAATAAGTGGTGATGTCATATGACGTAGTGTGGAACACACCGAAAGATAGAGTATATGGAAGTGTTGACCTCTTGAAAGACAGTTAATGCCCACACTTTGTTATAGGATTTTTTTTCAAGTTTCATTTTTGTTTTCTTCTTAAATATACATGTAATATAGACACCATTTGATGGAAAATCAAGGAATCTAGGGATTGGATGTGAATAGAAATGATTAAAGGTTCCAAGAAACTCTTTCTATAGCCCCAAGATGGTGACCATATGGGAACTTGCTTGTTGCTTTTCAATCTTGTTTTGCGCTTGATTTGATTGCACTAAGTTTCAAGTTGGTCTTGTCTATATTTGCACTTGAGTACCCTTCGGTTACTTTTCTAGTGACTGTTGGTTATTATTTTTCCTATCTACTTCTTGGGTTGACCCAGGTTCAGATCTGAACAGGCTTCCAACAAAACCCTCTAAAACAATTGGCGCTCCTGGTAAACCAGAAGGCAACACAACACACATAGTATATTGCTCAGTCTCACTCGAGATAGTCCTATGGGTGACTGCAATGCTCAAGTGCTTGCAGTCTAGGAAAGAGTGAGGATCTGAGATTATACTTGATAGTTCTTCAGGTCTTGATCTGATTATTCTCTCTAGTATTCCTAAGATTCATTCATCTCTTAAGCTTATGCATGCATTCTAATAGATCTAACATAATTCTTCATTCATCCATTCATAATTTAACTACTAAAAGGAGGTAAATATGCAATAGACAACACATAACACAGGTTTTACCGTGGTTCACCCCCTCTTGGGCTACGTCCACAAAGATCTGGCTTCTTAGGCTCTTTTATTTAGATTTCTGCAATATATCGCTTTGCACACATTACAATTCCGATCACACAATCATTAAACAGGTTCTACAACATCTGTGAGGCGGACTAGATCACACCAGGCTCCTCAACATGTGATCTAACCCTCAATATCTAGCTACTTGACTCTTCTACAACTCAACAACTTACAAAATCATATCAGAACTACAATAGTCGAACTGAATCAGTATTCTAGTCGATCTCAACTGAACAACTCCAAACCAAAACCTTTAACCAACCCTAACCTAGACCTCCTAGGTTCTTATTTATACTAATTTACAAGCTTCTTAGTTGTTACAATCTCTTACCAAAACTCTAACCCTAACATGGTTAGATTTTCCTTCCTGCATGCCTTGCATGCTTTCCTCCTTTGCATGCAGCTTTCCCTCTCACGTGTTGCTTTTCCTGCCTGCTGTTCTTCTCCAAAATTGGGTTTTACCCTCCAAAAATAGGTATTTCCTCAAAATAGGCCTGCGCCCAACAGACCCCCAACACTGACATGTGGCTCGTCCCGAGCCACCTAGGCAGTGCGTACTCCATGAACAACCTCTGCCTGGCTGTGGAACTTGTCTGTGAATTCCCTTCCTCTTGCATGGATCTGCGTGGCTTTACCTGTGATTGCCTCCACTGACTGCACTGTGATCTCCTTCTAGATCAGTGTTGCGCCCTCTGTCTGTGCTTGTGCCATGTTTTTCTTTTCCTCCTCCAACTGTGCGATCATCTACACTGCTTTCTCTTGAATGGGTTCCAATTCTGCTTGTCTTGCCTGCTTCTTTGTCTCCGCAGTCTTCAATTCTGACTGCAACTTCTTCATGTCCTAGGTGCCCTTCATGCGCTCTGTGATGCTCTTTGATTTTTGTCTTTGCTTGAGCTCTTATATGGCTGTGTCGAGTCTTTCTTCTTCCTGGTCCCGTTGTTGGACCTGCTCGTCCTCTTCCAGCACTGTCCAGAGCTGCGTGACTCTGTCGAAAAATTCTTCTGCTGCGCTTACTTGTTTCTTCGTCTCCACCATTTGGAGTGCATCTTCTTCTTTCCTTTGTTCTCTAAACTTCGGAAGAGTCATGGGGTTAAGCCTCTCTTTTAGTTCGTCGATCTCCTGTCTATACTGATCGATTGTTTGTGCGATGAGGTTGATCTTCTCCTCTGCACTTCTCTTTGCTGCTTACGCGTTGTTGGGGATGCGATTGTATGCCACTTTCAGTCCCTGCTCCAACCTATCTGCGCATTATTTCTCTTCCTCCTTCTCTGCAGTAAACTGGTCGCAAGTTATTTGGAGCATCTTTGTGACCCCTCTTCCTACCTCTAAATTCGTGGCATCCCCACGGGCCCTTGATTGCACTTATTGCATGACACTGGTCTGTAGCCCATATAAGGCCTTTGTAGGTATGTGTGTCATGACCATCTCGACTTGGTCCACCTCCTCCGGGGGTTTTTTCGTCGTCTCCTGATTGAACTTGATCATTTGACATGTTATCATGAATGTCTCCCTACCCTGGACGACCAATTGCACCATCTCTTCGCTTTCTTTCTGCGTAGGTGGCCTCTGTGTCTTCTCATATGGCTGCGCAATGGCCTGTGATTATGCTCGGCTTCGTAGTTGCTATATATTTTCATGCACCTCTAGGAGCTTGGCCATAATTTCTTCCCTCTGCACCTCTACAGTCCTGACCACTTCTTCACTCTTGTCTTGGACCTTGTCCGCGACAAGCTTTGCATCATCCCATGTCAAGGTGATGTCTGGGTCCTTTGTATCATACTTTCTCTTCTTACACGCATCTTTTCATTGCGCGATATTCCTTGTTGTCTGTGAGGGCTACACCCTACTTGTTGTTCCTTGGCCTCTTTCTTCTGCGACCTGTTCTATCTCCGTTTGCTCAGCCTGTGGCCGAATTTCCGTCTTTGTGGCTGTGGGTTTTCTTCTCGGTCGTTTTAGTACTGCGCTACTCCCACTTGGTTGGGTTTGCATCGTGGTTGTCCTGGTATTATCACCCAGGCTCCCTATTAGTGTTGACGATCCTGCTTCCGTCGGATCTTTGGGCTTGGAGGACTGCACCATTCCTATCCTCGTGGTTGGTTTTGCTATTGGTGACTGCCACTGCGCAGGCCAGTCTTTGATGATCCAGTGCACCTCGTTTTTGGTGACGCAGTACTGCATCTTCAACCACGCCTTCTTGGGATCCCTCGTGACTTGGATCCATACATGGTGCCTGGATGCCTTGAATTTGGCTATCCCCTTTGTCTCTTGCACTACCTCCATCAGTATGCGCCATATGTTTGTTGTATTCTGCTGTATGTCTTCTAGCAACATGACGAAAACTGCGTTATTGGCCTACTGTGTCTTATTATCCTTTTCCTGCCAGAGAGACTCATATCTAGCCGCGTGACATTTTCCCATCTTGTCCAAGAATGCCGAGAACTTGGGCTCCTGCCACCCTACCAATGCTATCAAAATGATCAACCATGACTAATGGAACTTGGTTCCATTGTCTTGCGGGTCATGACAGTCTATTAGAAATTGGTTCAACAGGTACGATGCCCATCTGAACATAACTCCCATAGCGCACTGTGTTGTCGCTGCAATGACACCTGCTAGCACTTCCTCTCTGCGACACTTCCACAATAGCTTACATGGCATCAGTTTGTTGGCAAACCTTGTCGCATTGTCATTAATATCTTCGATGACAATGCCTCTATTTCCCCGAGTGGTATCAAACTGCGCTTTAACTTGTTCTTCCAGTTCTTTATCGCGCACTTTGTTCTCTAAGTATTCTTCGAGCTGCGCATCGACTATGGGAAATCCCGTGATTTTGGCAATGAATGCCACATCGATCTGCACCGGTCTATCCATCCATATGATGCCTCCATGGACACGTGCGACTAGCTGTTTGACACATAGGTTGACATTATTTTCGCGCCCAAAATATGGTATGTCTAAGAGATTCATAATCCCTGAATTGTAAAGACCCGTGATCCACTGCGCGGGCTCTAGCAAGGGTCGATCTAGGGGTCCAATTTCCCCCGTGTTTATCAAGTAGTTCTCTTCAACCAACTCTGGAAACTTGGTTGCGTTGCACATGTCATGGTCAACGTACCTCATCTTGGGTACCTTTCCCAGCATGTCATTGACAGTGATCACTGTGTCTTGGAGAAAAGGGAGGGTAATCTCCATGGAGTCTGGTGTTTTTCTTTTCTGTCCCGTAGCAGATGTGCCTACCTTTGTTGCTTTTGCGTCGTCTTCCTCCCTTGCTGACTCTGGTCAGACGGTGATGTCTTTGTTCGGTACCTCCTCGTGTTCCTGGGACTATCGCGGCCCCATTGTTTCGTCAGGTTTTGCGGGTGTCTCAGGGTTAGGGTTTGAGGTGCCATTCTGAGCCTCAGAGCTCTTCTCTATTTCGGTGCGCTGCATTATCATAATCTCTTCCTCGACTTGTGTCGGGCTAATTGATTCTGGGTCCGAGGTGGTAACATCCTCCAACTCAACCACATGCTCAGGCTGTTGCATTTTCTCCTTGCCCCTTTGGCCTTGCTGAGTAATCCGAACAAATCGTCCTGCTGTGCCAAACTTGGGTGGAGTCATTCTCTCTCAACTTCACAACCGTGCTTCCTCTTTTCGTAAATGGACAACTAGGGAACATATTATTTTTATCGTTCTGGACTCCAAATTCACTAAGTGTTGAATAACTGTGTGCTTTCCACCTTTTATAGACCCGATCGTATTCACTTTTCACTTTTTGCGTGCATTTGCACCAATAAATTTTTTACTTTGCAATGTCTTTTGATGTTTGTCGCGGTAACTACAGTTGCGTGCGACTTTTTTTTCCATTGTTTTTGTATTTTCTTCATTTTGTATTTCTTTTTCCTTCTTTTTCTCATTTTTCTATCGTAGCTTCTACTATATTACACTATGTACATGTCCTTCTTACTGCACTGTAACTTTTAAATGTTAGGAGATCGACTGTCCCTATACAATTTCAGTGGACTCCCCTTGATCATCCCCTTCAGTTATGTTCCTGCTAGATCCTTTAGCTATACAGATCCCCCATCTGTGACAATCTTTACTTCATAGGGCCCTAGCCAATGCATTCTAAACTTACCAGGATGTTGAAAAAACTTATTGTCATAGAGAAAGACTATGTCTCCTTCCTTGAAACTCTTCCTCTTGATATGTTTATCATGCCAAGATTTGTCTCTGGCTCTCTGTACTTCTTGGTGAAATCCTACTAGAATCCTACCCTCTTCCATCTCCATTAGTTGATTTAACATTTCCTTTATTGCTTCTCTTTCTATCATGTTGGCAATTGCTGCTACGCGCAAACTGGGTGCTAGGAATTCTAATGGTAGTACTATTTCCTGCCCATACACCAACCTGAATGGTGTCTGTCCTGTCAATTTATTACATGTCGTCTTGTATTCCCATAGTATTGCTGATATTTTTAAGTCCCAATCATCCTTGTTGACATTGCAGATCTTTGTCAGAGCATTCTCCAAGATCTTATTGAAGGCTTCTATTATTCCATTCACTCGAGAATGGTATGGTGTACTCTTCTAGTGATAGACTTCAAACTCCTCAGTCATAGCCCTAATAACACTGTTGATAAAGTGAGTACCTTGGTCACTCATCAAAATTCTTGGACAATCAAACTTGGTGATCACTTGCTCAAACAGGGAGTGTGCTGTTGTTCTACACTGCAGTGTTTGACTGGTGCTGCTTCTGCCCATCTTGTTAAGTATTCTGTCGCAGTGATGATATATCTTGCTCCCGACCTTTTTGCTGGTGGATTGATTGGTCCAACAAAGTCTATTGCCCATTTGTCAAATACATGTAAATTTACTTGTGGTCTTAGGGGCATCTCATCCCTTCTGTTGGGTTTTTTCACCCTCTGACACACGTCACATGTCTGGCAATATTCCTTGGCATCTCTATGAATTGTTGGCCACCATAATCCTACACGCAATACCTTCTACACAATAGCTTTTCCTGCATAATGTTCTCCAACTATTCCCTCATGAGCTTCTGCCAAAATTTTAGGCCTTTCATGCTCAAGTATAGACCTTCTCAAATGTTGTCTGTGCCCATTTTATATAAGTGTCACACAATTAGTTGATAGTATGCAACTCTGACTACTGGATTTTTCTTCTGCACAGTGCTAAATTCTTGTGGCACAATCCCTGTACTCAAGTATTTGATAATATCAACAAAGCAATTATTAGCTACTTGTACTGAAAATAACTATGCATCAAGGAAGTTGTCTTCCAAGTTGGTAGGTTCTTCTCCATTAGTTACCCTTGATAGGTGATCTGGTCCTTCATTCAACTTCCCTGGTTTGACTATCACTTCAAAATCAAATTCTTGAAATAACAACCATCTACAGATCCTCCCCCCCCAACACTGGCTTGTCGACTAAATATTTTAGGGCATAATGATCTGTGAACATCTTAAAGTGTTTTCCAAGAAAATAGTGCCTGAACTTCTGAAGTGCATACACCATGACTAAGCCTTCTCTTTCTGTGGTGTTGTAGTTCTGCTCTAATTCTGACAATTTTATGCTTGCAAAGGCTATAGGATGATCTAAATCCCCTGCTCCTGGTTGCGTCAAAATTTCTCCAAGTGCTATGGCTGATTCATCTACATGCACATGAAATTTCTTTTCCCAATTTGGGAATACTAGGATTGGTGCTGTGACTATTTTTTCCTTTAAGGTGTCCAACCCTTGTTGACAGTCTTCATTCCACTGAAATATAATATCCTTCTTTAACCGTTTTTCCATTGGCGCAGTAATCTACACATACCCTTTGATAAATTTCCTGTGATAACATGTATGTCCCAATGTTTCTCTCAACTGGTGCACTGATTTTGGTGGTGGTAAATTGATAATGACTACAATCTTAGTAGGATCCACTAGTAAAATTTGTTTACACACTATATGTCCCAACAATATGCCAAAAGGTGTCCCAAAAACATATTTCTTTATATTCAATGATATCTGACACTGTCTCCATCTTTCCAACATTATCCTTAGTAATTCTACATGATCTTTTAGCAGACTATATACAATCCAGTCATCCAGATATACTTCTAAAAACTGATGTATGAATTCCTTAAAAGTAGCTATGACTACTCTTGAAAATATGGTTGGTGCATTCTTCAACCCAAAAGGCATGACTGTGTACTGGTAGGATCCTCATTATGTGGCAAAAGTAGTCTTATACCTGTCTTTTGGAGCTATCTTGATCTAATGGTAACCTGAGAATCCATATGTAAATGAATATGCTTCCTGGCCTCCCACATTCTCGAATACTTCATCTGTGAAAGAGGTAGGAAAAGGGTCATGTAGGCAAGCATCATTGGTCATGTAGGCAAGCATAATTCAATTTCCTCTGATCTACACAAATCCTTATCCCCCCTTGTTTATTTTCTTGCACCACCATAGGACTTATCCATTCAGATTCCTCTATTGGTTATATGATGTCATCTTCCAACATTCTGTCAATTTCAACCTTCACTTTCTGCTTATACACTGAATTTAGTCTATAAGGTCTCTTCCTGACAGGGTTTGCCTCAGGTTTGAGAGGTATTTTCATCTCTCCTATCTCTCCTCCTATGGCTCTCATCTCTGTAAAGGTTGTTGGGAACATGTCACTGTATTCGCGCAGTAACTCTGTTATTCTTTCTACTGTTTGTTCATCCCAATAGTCTCCAATACTTGATATTTTAGAGTTATCAATTGTCCCAATTTTGACTTTCTTCACCTTGATAGGTGCAACAGATACTTATGATTCCAAAGATGGACCTTCCACCTCTCTTTCTCCTTCAATTTATGTAATCTGAATATTGTGCAGGTCATCTTCATCTGGTACCTCTTCAACATGATAGCATGACAAAAGTTCTTTGACTGTCTGTCTGTTCTGTTGTTGATACTCTGTCATGAGTTCAACATCTGGTTCATCAATAAATATCACACATTTTATCTTCTTCAGTGTTTAATCAATGTTGGGGTTCTCATGTTCAAATGAGAAGGTTACTACAAAAGTCTAATGTATTGCTTTTCATTCAGTAGTACCTCTGTGCATCCCCTAGTCTACATACATGTTTTTCAAGATTCATTCCAATGTGTGGATGAAATGATGAGGCCATTCTTCTGGTGGTGTCATCCTCCATTATGCCATGCACTTCTCCAAGTGTTCTATTGGTGTCCCTTAACCATCATACCTCTTCATTTTATTGCTTCCCTATTCTGCGTTGAATCTAATGCACAATAATCATTTACATTGGTATCAATACTTAATTGTTTCTTTGTGTGCACCCCACCATCTTGCAGGTGTAGCCTTGAGTGCAATATCCGGGGATAAGAGCCTCTGATTCTCTGACACTTCTTCTTCATACTATATCATAAATTCCTCTAAATAATTTACCCCATAAAAACTGGGAGGTTCCCTTATCTCTGTACCAACCCATCTTACTGTGCGATCTATTCTTGTGCACCTTCTTGTGGAGACTTCATATAATATCTGCTGCCAATTCTCCAGACCTGTATCCAAGTTAGAAGCACATGATGTGATGCTCCTCCAGTTGAGTACCCCATCTGTAGTTGGGTTAACATAATATTCTTCTTGTGCGGTGGTTCTGTACAACTGATTTATTTCCTCAAGATTTAAGCAAGTGCGTTCTACAAACCTTTCTCCTTCTGAAGGGTCTAATGGCACAATGACTATGTATTCACCCGATTCAAATGCCATTTTCCTTATCTTCAAGTTTATTATGGTATGGTTATCAAATTATCAATCCAGTCCAAGCAATGCTAGATATGGTGTTGTGCCATCTACAATCTCTATTACTTCAAAGTTTGCCTTAGTGTGCACTCCATCCAAGTCTACTGTCACCCCTTTAAGCCTTCCAATTGGTAGAACTTTGTGTTGATTTTCTAATTTCAGCTGGACATGTGAATAACCTAATGTGGGTTTGCCCATGCACTTCCATGTCTTCTTGGGTAACACATTTACCTCAAAGCCTAAGTCCAGTATAATATCCCCCATGTTGAAATCTCCAATATTAGCATTCAGTCTGAATTTCCTGCTTGTCCTCCTTGTATGGAGGTGATTGACTGTTTTCTGATCTAACTTCCCCTCTACCTATGTGTTACATCTTTCTAGCATATTTTGCAAAACTTTAATAGATGATGGATAATTCAGTAGCTTAACACAGGATTGCATAAAAGTCTTTATGGTACTTACTTTCCCTAAAGGTTGTGCTTCATTGGTGTGGTCCATTGATGAAGGCATATTGTACATTGGTACGTTTTGAGTATGCTACACATCTGATGTAGACACAAGATCTTGTTTGATGAACTCTTGTCTGGGCTCCTTTAATGTCTCATTTTCTTTCCGCGCATCAAACTGCTTCTATGTTTCAATATTTTTCTTCACCCATTGGTGTTGTGTTGGATCCTGTCTCACTGCTTCAAGTCCTGTCTTAGTGCCTCCTCGCGTGACTATGTTGATATTTATTCCGTCCTCCCTGGATTCTACGAAGATCCAATGAATATTTTGGTTGTTCTGGTTCCTCTTTTCTTGAATCTTTCCCGAAAGTGTTGGGCATTCCTCTGTATCATGGTCTGCTGTGCAACAACACATACATGTCATAGGTGGAAGTAGACATTCCCTTGCATAATGACCTGGCTATTGGAAGTTGTGGCACACTACTGGACCTCTGCCTCTTCCAAATCCTCCTCTACCTCATCCTCCACCTCTGTATCCAACTCGATCTCCTCGCAGTCTGTTATACTAAGGTATCTGATTATACTGCGCGAGGTTATACTGTGGCTGCACGTTGTTATATTGTGGTTGCGTAGTGTTACACTGCTAATGCGTAGTGTTGTATGGAGGTGGTACCTAGTTAAAATGAGGTGCATCTTGCCCTGTCATCATTTCTTCTTGCACCCTATAGGTATCTGAAGTTCTTTCCCTCATCAACTCCATTTTCCTACAATATTTATCATCATGGCCCACTGACTTGCAAAAATTGCAGTATGAACTCTTGGGTACTGTCTTATACTTCTGCATCATTGGACAATGATATGGATTATGCCCATGCATCTTACAGATATTGCATCATGGTCCTCCTATTCTAAAATGGTTTGGTACTCCTGTTTCCATGTACTGCGGAAAGTTGGACATTCATTCTTATGGTGTCCTTCTGTCCTACATGTGGTACACCAAACAACTTCTCTTTTCTCTTTTCATTTATTATGGTTCAGTTGGAAAGTTAGATTCTTCAGATCCTCCTTTAGTTCCTCTATTGTTGGATCTGTCTTCTGATACTGGTTCTCTTCCAGTTATAGGGTTGCCTGCAGAGCCTCTTCTTGAGCTTGGAACTTATGTTGTCTCAAGGGGTATTTCAAGTGTGGTAACAATGAGTTAACAAAGAGGTGTCTATGTTGCATGTCAGTCATGACATACTTCAACTTACCTTTGAGACGTTTAAACCTTTGATCAATCTCCCAAACAGACTCACCTGGTTTCTGCCTAATTTCAATCATCTCATTCATGTACTGATCTTCTGAGATAGGCTTATGGAATTCATTGATCCGTAGCTTCTTCACATCTACAATAGTTCTTGTTACTCCTGGTGCATTGTTTACAACTAGGATCATATACCAATCCATTGCACGGTTTCCTAGCATGATAGCTAACTGCGTAAGTTTTGTATCCTCATTTGTGATCTATTTTGCTTCCTAGATCTTCTCACAGATAAATAAATGCTTCCCAGGGTCCTCCGATGCCTCTCCTCGAAATTTTGGTAACGTGATCATGGGATCATGTCCTGCCATCTTGAACTGTGTTGAACTACTACCTCCACGCGATGTAGATATTTGAATGCTACTCCCTGAAATGGTTCCTCCAGTTGTTGCTCCTTGTTTGGATGTACTTCCTATAGTATTTCTTCCACTAAATTTTGTTTGTCTAAATGGTGGTGTTCTTTTTGGTGTACTAGTTGCACATGGGGTTATGGGTTCCACACTGACACTGACATGGATGGGAGTTTTGCCTTTTTCTCCAACCCTTGGACCGTCTGTCTTCCTTTCATATGTTGCATGCATGATTTCTTTAATATTCTCCACAGCCCGGAGATCCTCTACCTCGTCCTCATCACTTGCCAATCCCTCTCTATCAACTATGGCTCTCTTCTCATTATTTATCTTATATTGGTAGGGTACTCCACTACCCGTCTTTCTAGCTGTTGCCATTATATGCTTGATCTAATCTTCCTCCAACATGATTGGGTCCATGGCCTCCTTCTTTCCCTTATCCATCTTTTCCTCGATTTATCCACCTTTTGTCAGTGCTTCCCCCATGCACATAGGGAAGTTTAGCTGTCACATTCCATTGTCATCACACCGTTGTTATACAGTAACATCTTGATTGAAGTATACAACGATCTGATATACCTACCTCTAGGTCCTTTTAGAAATTCATGCTCTGCTTCGTTGTAAGACTTCACAGTATCTAATGCAAATTCTATGATAAACCCTGCAACAATATTGTTTAACTAGAAATCCACTGTGCACGTGAATTTGTTGTTAACTTGTTGTAACTGTGCGATCTCCACAAGATTCCACTCAATCTGTGTGATTCGATTTGTAGGGTGGTTGTGCTTTAACCTCAATAGCCAGTCCTATGACACATGTGAGAAATCACAGAAAAATACCTCATGCAAGTCGCTAAACATGTACTTATCCAGATATTTGCGTGATGTTATCTTAGTGTTTTTGTTATCCTTCTACGCAAATTCAAGATCTTTTGTTTTCAACCATATTTCGATCTCCACCTTCTTTGGATTCCAAGATTTGAACATTCCCTTTTTATACCTTCATTCTTCGCATGCTTCTTCTACAGATCTCATTCACTCAATCCCATGCAGTTCCAGCCGACAAGAGAACCATTTGTTGGTTATTACTCTTCCTATCTACTTCTTGGGTTGACCTAGGTTCCTATCTGAACAAGTTTCCAAAAAAACCTTATAAAACTATCGACCCTCCTAGTAAACCAGAAGACAACACAACACACAGAATGTATTGCACAGTCTCACCCGAGATAATACTATGGGTGACTGCAATGTTCAAGTGTTTGCAATCTAGGAAAGAGTGGGGATCTGGGATTATACTTGATCTTCTTCAGGTCTTGATCTGATTATTCTTTCTATTATTCCTAAGATTCATTCATCTGTTAAGCTTATGCATGCATTCTAATAGATCTAATAGAATTATTAATTCATCCATTCATAATATAACTATTGACAGAAGGTAAATATGCAATAGACAACACACATAACAAATATTTTATCGTGGTTCACCCCCTCATGGGCTACGTTCACAAAGATCTGAATTCTTAGGCTCTTTTATTTAGATTTATGTAATATATGGCGCCACACGCACTACAATTCCGATCACACAATCATGAAACAGGCTCCACAATCTCTGTGAGGTGGACTAGATCACACCAGGCTCCTCAACATGTGATCTAACCCTCAAGATCTAGATACTTGACTCTTCTACAACTCAACAAATTACAAAATCACATCAGAACTACAATAGTCGAACTAAATCAGTATTCTAGTCGATCTCAACCAAAACCATAAACTAACCCCGATCTAGACCTCATAGGTTCTTATTTATACTAATTTACAAGCTTCTTAGTTGTTACAATCTCTTACCAAAACCCTAATCCTAACATGGTTAGGTTTTCCTGCCTGCATGCCTTGCATGCTTTCCTCCTTTGCATGCGACTTTCCCTCGCACATGCTGCTTTTCCTGCCAGTTGTTCTTCTCCAAAATTGGGTTTTACCCTCCAAAAATATGTATTTCTTCAAAATAGGTCTGCACCCAACAATGACTAAGGTGGGGCCTTAGAGTTAAATTTATATTTATCGCTTGCTCTCTCATTTACGTTATAGTTGGATATGGTATTTTTTCCTTATTATACTTCATTTGGCATTATGAACACTCATGCAAATATGAGGACACACTCAAATGTGGACATGAATTTACAAAATATGGATGAAACTTCGTTTCCTTTCAAAAAAACAAGGATCCCTTCTTTTGTTCAAATAATTATTTAGGATTTCAAGGGGTTCTAACCTTGTAAACTTTATGGCCTTGCCAATCCCAATTTTCCTATCCTCCACTTCCTCCTTAGAGGAATGTTTGATGGTTTCTATCTTTGATCCTATGATTGGAGTGGCCTAAGTTCCATTCTACTATCCATACTATGGAGGTACACAACCTCTAAACCCAAATCCTAGTACACCCCATCCTCATATGTCTTCATCCATTTTATACAACAATTATTTTAGGAGGTCTCTTGTTTCTCATACAAGGTTGGTTCCCACTCACTCACTTCCTACATTGCCCAAATTTAGTGAAGAACCCAACTAAAAACAACCTATATAGACACATTTACTCTTACTTGCACTGATTTGATGCATTGTGATCCAATTACTCAAAATTTTTCTTGAAACATTGCATGATAAACATTAAAATGGTTTTATAGACTACCCAAAGCTTCCATTTCAAACTTCTAACAACTTGTAGATCTCTTTGTGAAACACTTGGATTTTTTTCGATCACTTGATATTATATTCAAGACCCTCATGACTATGAAATAAGAACTTGAAGAATCCTGACATTTCCTTTGTCCAAAGTGGCATGATGTAGTCCATGATTAACAAATTGAGAAATGTTAACCATTGCTTTGAAAGATAAATAATCCTTAAAGGTTCACACTCATCAACCAAAAACCTCATGAGGAAGCTATGCATAAAATTGTTGAGTTTGAACATAGAATAGTTGGCTTGAGCTCTGAACCAAACTTTACTCAAAACCCTTCATGTGTAAGAACTCCAACTCACACAAGTACACAAACAAGAAAATTAAGAATTAAAAGAACGAAAAATTCAAGAAAACTAAGGCCTCAACTACTTTAGAACAAAAAACAACCCCAAAATCCTATAGATTTTTTTTTTTTAATTCCAAGAAAATAAAGGTAAAACTGAAAAAAAAATGTTCCTAGACTATAGAAAAATTATCTTTAGTTGTGAATTAGATAAGTTAGAATGGTTGAATCCTTATATATTCATCCCATTTCCTCATCCTCACATCCATCTAAACCTTACAAACATTTGTTCCCTACCTCTATTCATTGGCCTCAATTCGCTTTGATTTGATCACCCTACTTCATTTTGAATTCACTTTGACTTGATCACCCTACTTTATTTTGATGAAAGAACATGTCATGCAAAACAATTTACTTTTGACTTGACCATCATACTTGATCTTGCGAAGAAACCCATTGCACATAAACCCTTTGTACATGTACATCTTTCTTCAAAATCCAGTGAAACAAGGACCTATATATCATAGTTTTGTAGTTATTGTGATTCATAGTATTTTTCATTACAAACATTTTTTCTCTACCTCTATTTATAGGCCTCAATTCTCTTTGATTTGATCACCCTAATTCATTTTGAATTCACTTCGACTTGATCACCCTACTTTATTTTGATGACAAAACATGTCATGCAAAACAATTTACTTTTGACTTAACCATCCTATTTGATCTTGATGAAGGAATCCAATGCACATAAACCCTTTGTACATGTAAATATTTCTTCAAACTTCAGTGAAACAAGGACCTGTAGGTCATAGTTTTGTAGTTATTATGATTCCTAGTATTTTTCATAACCACGTATTTGAAGAAAAATGTCCCTTGTTGAGTACTTAAAACGTCCAAGCCAATGCTTGTGTGTGTTTATGTTTCTGTGTAAAATTTTAATTTCAACATAACTTGGAACTTAAAATTGGATGTTAATGCCACTAGTTTGACATCTAATGACATGTCCAAGGAAACGTCCAAAAAATATCCCTTTAAATGTCCCAAAAACAATGAAAATGGGTTTTATGAGGACCAAGTAACATCCAAAATTGGGTGTTATCATAACCAATTTAATGTCCAATTGGGATGTTAGAGCCGTTGTGATAGCATCCAATTTCTATGTTATAGTGACCATGATAATGTCCCTTTTAAAGTCTATTTTAGTGTCATTTTTTAAGTCAATAGTGAAGTCCTCTTTTCTATCCAATTTTAAGATATTGATTAACTTCAATTTAATGGTCTTTCTTAAAGTCCAAATTTCGGTCTTTAATAGAGACTTTATTGCTACCTAATGATGAATTTAATGAAGATTCTCTGTTTCCCATATATTTAATTTCGTTTTTAGTAATTACTTTTGAATTTGAATTGTTATTGAATATACCAAATTAATGATGATAATTATCACTACCCACGGATACCAAGTTTGGTCTATTGGATCTATAGACTTAAATTAATTACTTTGATTATCATGTTGTTTCTATAATCAATAACTCATAGATGAAATTTCCAAGGCCTTTTTTATCTTATGGATTCACGATATGGAGAACAACTTTATTACAAATGGTTTGAAACTTAGATCTAATGTTTTTGTAGGCATGACATTTTGAGAGTGTGTTTTCATCATGTGTAATACTTTGGTTTTGACCCGTAGCATGTATTAAATCATATTATGTAAATGTTGTAATTATGCTAGTATGGATTCCTTGTACAAATCTCAAGGCCAAGCCCCGACGAGTGAATGGCTAGGCATGTATGATGTAAATATACATATATGGACCATATGTTACACTTATCATAGTGAATTAAAGCTATGCAGATGTTAACGATGGAATATAATATATAATGGTTTAAGATGGCTATGAAGAGCATGAGAGGGGCTATGATTCCACTAGAGGGGAGAAGGAAAGGGGGCCTATGGGAAAGTAAATTCTCCATCGCCAAGTGTCATCCTCATAACTCATCTATTTTTCCACCATGTGTCTTAAATGAAGCCATCTACCTCTTTTGACTTATTAAAACCAATCATTCAATGTTGTAAGAGGGTGGTGGGAAAGTTTTCTCATGTAATTATCGTAGCATGGGTTAAGTACAATCATTATGAGAATTGTAAGGGTCCTACATTTTTGTAGTTAGAAGTAATGTTAGCCATCATTTTCACCAATCCTTTCATTTTTCCATTAACTCTAGCATTCATTCTAGGCATCTCATATTCATGTTCTATGTTGTTTATGTTGTGTTGTCCATTGCTATCAATAGAGAAATCTAGAAATTCATTGAAATCCACTCTATTAAGATAAAATTGAAAATATTTAATGAAAGAGCGATGGTTGTAGGTGAGAATAGAAGTTGGGAAAGTTAGGAATGCTTCACTCACTGTGCATTTTATATTCTTTGGATGCTTGAGAGCTAAGTATTGTTTGTGACAGGCTATTCACATAATCCATACAACAAATTGGGCACTTCTTCTCACATTGAAGAGCAGTAGAGGGAAGAATGTCTCTAAGGGATTGTTGAGCAGAGAAGGGGGGATATCTTTCTTGTGTTGTGTGGGGTGGTGGAAGAGATTTCCCAGGTAGTTGATGGTTGGATGAGATACATATAATACTTTGTAATGATTCGATCGATTGAGCATGAGAGTAAATGGGTTGTTCTGAGAGAGAGAGAGAGAGAGAGAGAGAGAGAGAGAGAGAGAGAGAGAGAGAGAGGCCTATTGTTATCTTCACCCTAGTGGCCTCATATCCTGACTTAGAGAGAGATATGCCTATTGTTATCTTCGCCCTAGTGGCCTCATATCCTGTTTTGGTGATGGTATCTACACTAGACACCTACAGTTGGGTGGAAAATCTCTCTTACACAACTATTTTACTGGACTCTCTTCAATGAAAATATAAGTGTCTTATTGTTGTTTATGAATATGAACAATTTATGTTTATTTAATGGTATTAAAATCAATGTATCTAGCATGTTGTGTATGATTATTCTTGTTTTCGCTACATTTATTATTTTCACATGCCCATGCATTTTAATAAATCCTAGGCCCTCTTGGGAGGATCATTTAGTTGTTATTATTGGGATATGGTCTATGGGGGTTGGAATTTGGAAACCTATATCATGGCTATCCATCCCATGACTAGGATTACAAGGTGAGGACACTACATCATGTATTTGATTCATCTAATATATTTTATAGATTCATTCAATATGTTGTAAGTCTTGTCCAATGCCCTCTTTAACCATGAAGTTCATGAATGTTTTTCCAAGAAAAAAACATATTTCTATTTTGAAAAGAAAACATATATACATGTGCTATGTCATAATGGAATTCTCCAAAAGAAAAAAAGTAAGCTTCTACTTATGCAAACCTATATGATTTTCTTGGGTACCACATACTTCATCAAAAAATTATTACAAAATAGTCATACAATGTTTTTTAAAAAACACGATCCATTCAAGTCAACATCCCCTCTTCTGTCATATCGAATCAATAAGGTTAAATATAAATTGAAAGGGGTTTGGTTGGAAGGTCATGCCGATCTATTACTTATACCATTTCTATCACTCCTTGTAGTGTTAGGGCTTCTTTGGACAATAGGTCAGCCTTTAGACTTGAACATGTTGGAAGGAAAGGGATGTAAATTGAGCTCTAACCTTTATAATTCTATCCATTAATAAGGAAAGAATTAAATTTCCAACCCAAAGTTTCTGTTTCAAACTCCACAATGAGTTTGGAGTCTTCTATTACATGGAAGCAATTTAGACCTTTTTCTATTGCGATTTTCAACATCAACCAAAGAGAGTATAGATCATATCTATTATTGCTACTCTCTCCTACCACAGTTTGAAACTAATCACATGATTATCTCTTAAAAATACTATTCATCCTACTACATATTTTCTTGGGTCAACTTGACATGCCCTATCAAAATATCCCAATCGTTTGTTTGATCTATCTATGAAGCCTTCAAATTTCTATGACTTTGTTCCTTCAATGGTTTCCATATTCCTCTGTATGCATATCTAATTTGGTGACATACTTGAATTGGTATGCATATCTAATATGGTGATAGACTTGAATCATTATGGTTTGTTTATTTTGAAATGTCTTTTCATTTCTTTCTAACCAGATTTCTCGCACCATTATACAAGGATCATTTTTCATTGGAATAAGTGCTATAAAGGTTGAATTCAAAGCTCCCAAGACTTTCAATGAAATGATATATTCCTAAATCACCCTCAAATGATATTCTTCTATCACGTCATAGAACCTCAGATAAAATTCTACAGTCCACCCATCTGGGCCTAGAATTTTTCCCTTCTTGAATGATGATCCAGGTGGATATTGGTGACCACCCACCTATTCCAACTGGCTCCTCGTGTCCATTTTTTTTCAGTGCTTTCTTTTGTATTGCTTTGTAATTGTGGGTTCTACACTTCTGGGGATGTCTGAATCCCCACACATCCTCCAGGTGGATACGAGTGGCCTCTCGCCTAATCCAACTGGATTATTTTGTATGTTTTCATGTCATCACATCTTGTTGTACTTCCAGGGCTGTTTTGGGGCCCTAAAAGTTGTTTTTTTTGGCTCACCACAGTCAAACTGTAGACAAAGTCAAAATTTGATGGCAGAATGTGTATTTCTCTGAAAGACCTTTCCAACGGGCTATCACACACCTAAAACAAATGTCGTATGAAAAAGTTACGACCCTTGGAAGTTGAGGTACCAAATTACACCAACTTACCCATAGGGCCCACATAACTTTTGGAATTTCACCTTCTAGGGTTAGGTTTTTGGATGTCTAGGGTTTTTTAATTCATGAGTAATATCAAAAAGGCCTCTGGAGCTTCATTGTAATCCATTCTGCTCAGACGGATGTGCGTAGAAGACACATCTCTTCTCAAAGATAACTACCACCATTTGAGCAAGTGTTTCAGTTCTGCAACTTTATAGTTTCAACCTATTTCATTATTTAATAGAATATATTGTTCACTAGACATTTGTGTTATTCTTCATACCTCTGTGTTTATTGTATTCAGTCTGCTAATCAGTTCATTCCGCTCTTAAGTCCGGATCAGTGGTATCAAAGCGATCTGCTCTTCATTTATTTTTATTTGTGCATGTCCCCGACAAGATCTGGGTACAAGAAGTTGGGACTCGAACCAATCGAGCCATTACAAGATAGACCGCACTGAGCCTGACAAAAAACCATGGGGGAAGAAAAGAAAGATGATGGAGCAGGAGATCCTATTAAAATGTTGCTCAAGGAATCCCTCGCATGAAAAAGGAATGAAATGATGGACAACTTCGCACAGATCCTTCGACGACTGCCCACAGGAGAAGCATCTTCATCAAGTGGCCATGCAACCCCCTTCAAGGTACATGTAAATTTTGATATTCCATTATTTGAAGGATTGATAGATGCAGATGTTGTAGATAAATGGTTGAATCTTCTCGAAGGATATTTTTCGGTCCATAATTTTTTCGATAGGGAAAAGATCATTTTTTCACTCCTCAAGTTCGTTCCCCATGTTAAAGACTAGTGGGATACTTACTCTGAGCAAAGGGCCATGGAGGAATATACAATGTTTGTGGTGGCCCCTACATGGGATTCCTTCCGGGATTCTATTAAAGAACAATACTACCCTGTTGGAATCTACGAGGACCAGTACACCAGATGGACCACCCTACGTCAAGAAAGGGACCATACAATACCATATTTCACCAATATTTTCCATACCCTACACACCAAATTGGGTATCAAATACTCTGAGCGTCATTTGGTGCTCAAATACCATGGTTGTTTGCATAGATACATTAAAAAAAAAATGGAGTTCTTGGACATCGCCTCATTAGGCACGACTTATAGATACGTTGTCAAGATCAAATAGAAATTTAAGCAGAAAAGGCGAGAGTTTGGATATGCAAACCCCTCATAGTCGAAGTAGGGAAAAGGTAGCTCCAACCCACATAGAAAGGGACCAATTAGAGATGGCCTCCCTCAGGACAACCAGTCCAATCCGCAACAAAAGAATGGTAATGAGAAGACAAAGAAGGAAACGAGAAAATGGTGTGAGTACCATAAAATTCCTTGGCACAACACTGAAGAATGCCCCTCCAGGAAGTCCCTCGTGGTCGAGATGAAGGCTTCCAAGTTAGAGGCTGATTCTGATTCCGAGTCAAATCCTGAAGGAGGGAAGTGGATTATCAATGCTGAACCTAGTGCCACTATCGCTACCACCAAAGTCCGACCAAGTGAACCAGAAGAACCAGAGGAAGGAGAATGCCCCTTTCACTCGCAGATGTGGGTCAAGGGGGCTCCACTTAATTTAATTGTCTATAGAGGTAGTCATAATAACCTGATTTCAGTAGAGGTCCTCAAGTGGTTGGACCTTCCAACGAAACTGCACTCGCAACCCTACACCATCGACTGGCTTCACCAAGGAAGAGATCTCCGTGTTAGCCAACAATGTTGTCTGCCCTACGACATCAAGCCTTTCAAAGATGAAGTACTGTGTGATATTTCTCCCCTTCAAGTTTGTGATGTTCTTTTAGGACAACCATATTTGTGGAAGCATCATGCTGTATATGAGTCTAGACCCCGCAATGTTATTATTAGTTTGGGTAGACAATTATACAGGATCCCAGAGGTAGCGCTGCCTACTGATATTTCTTTAATCTCTGCTAAGCAATGCAGTAAGGTCATTTCACAGACCGGAAAGTTCATCTTCTTTATGATCCATTCTCATAGTAAGAAGAAGGTCACTGCCACATCTGTGGCCTCTACACATCGCCTCTCTTTGCAGCAGAAGAAAGTGGACGGGATCGTGGAAGAATACATATACATCTTCTCATCACCTACAGGGGTACCGACACACTGTCAAGTCAAGCATCTAATTGATCTGACCCCTAACGCACCTCTACCTAATGGACCAGTCCATCGACACTCGCTAATGGAGAATGAAAAAATCAGGAGTCAGATCCGAGAGCTTCTTCAAAAGGGGCACATCAGACCCAATGCCTCCCCTTGTGGAAGCCCAATTGTATTGGTGTAGAAGAAGGATGGGACTTGGCGAATCTGCATTGATTACAGAGCCTTAAACAAAATCATAGTCAGGAACCGCTACCCCATTCCCAAGATTGATGACCTTCTTGAACAACTCAAGGGGGAAAATTTCTTCAGCAAGATTGATCTGAAGTTTGGCTACCACCAGGTTCCCATCAAACCAAATGATGTATGGAAGACAACCTTCAAGTCTAAAGAAGGTCTCTACGAATGGCTAGTCATTCCCTTTGGCTTAACAAATGCACCAACCAATTTCATGAGGTTGATGGATGATGTATTGAGACCCTTCACCAAATCCTTTGTGGTATTATATTTGGATGAAATCCTCATATTCAACAGAACATAGGAGGATCACATGCGACATATTCAATAGGTTTTGAGCACTCTGCGGCAACACAAGCTTTATGACAACTTGGAAAATTTCTCTTTTGGAATAAACATGGTCCAATACTTGGGCTACATTGTTGATGAGCATGGGGTACATGTTGATCCAGCTAAGATCCAAGTCATCCGTGACTATCTAGCCCCGACCACACTGACTGAGCTTTAGAGATTTTTGGGACTAGCTAACTTCTACCGACGATTCGTGTTGGGATTCTCCCATATTGCATGGGCCCTCAACCAGGTGACCAAGGGTAGTGGTAGGGCCAAGTTAGTGTGGGGGAAGGAGAAACAATGATCATTCGATGATCTGAATCATCACTTGTGCTCAGCTCCAGTACTCTCCTTTCCCGATCTGCAACAACCATTTGATATTGAGACTGATGCATCTGACTATGTTGTGGGTGAAATTCTCACTCAACACGGGTATCCGGTGGTATACCATAGTGAGAAAATCTCTGATACTGTCCGGGAATACCCCACCTATGACAAGGAAATGTATTCCATTGTACAAGCCTGTCGTCAATGGAAACATTACATTCTGGGGAAAGAGACGATCATACACATTGATCACAAGCCTCTACAGTTCATATAGACACAAGGGAAATTACATAACGACCGCCATCAGAAGTGGTCCACCTAACTGCAACAGTTCCATCTCAACATAAAGTATAATACATGTATCTCCAATCGTGTCACTGACTACCTCAGTCGGTCTCCTGTGGCTGCACTCACTATTGTGATCCATTCCTGTGGACATGAAGTATCTGAGTGGCCCCAACTTTATCAACAAGATCTAAGCTTCACCACCACCTATCAAATATTGGGTACATGCACAACTATCACTGATTTTCACATTCAAGACGAACTCTTATGCCACCTGGGCCATCTCTGTGTTCCTACAAGTGAGCATGCAAAGATGATTTGGGAAACCCACTACAGTTGGGTGGCAGGACATTTTGGTGTGGAGAAAACTGTGTTCGTTCTTAAAAAACATTTTTATTGGCCAAAACTTCGACATGACATCAACCAGTATATCAGATCTTGCATTGCCTGTGCCATTGCCAAGCCAACCATCAAGAAGCAAGGCTTATACACCCCTCTTCTTATTCTCGAGAAGCCTTGGGAATCCATATCAATAGATTACATGTCTGGCTTGTCGTTCACCAAGCAAGGAAATGACTGTGTGTTTGTGGTTGTTGATCGGTTTTCAAAGATGGCCATCCTCACAACTTGTAAGAATAATGTCATAGCGACAGATACTGCTAATCTTTTCTTCGAATGAGTGTGGGTCCACTTTGGGATACCATAGACCATCATCTCCGACCGAGACGATAGGTTCCTCAACACCTTTTGGTAGAGTCTCTGGTCTCTGTTGGACACCAAGCTCACAAAATCCACTGCTTTCCACCCCCAAACCGATGGCCAAACAGAGGTTGTCAATTGACTGATTGTGCACATCTTGCGCATGTAAATTTCTAAGCATACACATACATGGGACAAGAGTCTCCCATATGTCCAACACAGTTACAAAAAGTCTCTCCATAGTTCCATCATCCATAGCCCATTTCAGGTGGGTCTTGGATTCCAACCCTTGGGACCCATTGATGTTGCACTTCCTCTTGCCACTGCACAGATAGAATATTCCCCTGATCAGTCTGCGATCGACAAAGCCACCAGATTCATTGAGCAGATTCAACACATCCGCCAATAGATCCAGGATATTTTTCATAAATCCAATGCTAAATACAAGCAACACCATGATCAACACAGGGTACCACACCAGTTTCAGATTGGTGACAAAGTCTGGTTACATTTTCAGAAGGAGCATCTCACCGGGCCCCATCAGAAGCTTCACCCACTTCATTATGGGCCTTACACTATCACCAAGGTTGTGGGTAGCAATGCTTTTGAGCTCAACACTCCACCCTTCCTTGGTCTGCATCCAATATTCAATGTGGACCTCCTTCGACCATATTTCCCCCCATTATTGGACACCTCCGATATCACAGAACAAATGACATCAACAGAGTTCAACCATGACTACATGGAACATGCATCCACTAATCATATAGTGAACACACAGGTCAAGGGCACTCGCTAGCAACAAATCTAGCTTTATCAGGTTTTCAAGGCAGGGCAACTCCTACACCAAGGCAAGTGGCTCACTCGGGGACAAATCTAGCATAATTTTCCTCACCTGATGGGGGAACTCAACACAATGGATACCATTGCTTCCTAATGGGGGAGGATTGATCCAGGTGGATATTGGTGGCCACCCACCTATTCCAACTAGCTCCTCGTGTCCGCTTTTTGTTCAACACGTTTTTCTGTACTTCTTTGTAACGGTGGGTTCTACACTTCTGGGGTTGTTTGAAGCCCCACACATCCTCCAGGTGGATATGGGTGGCCTCTTGCCTAATCCAACTAGCTTATTTTGTATTTTTTCATGTCATCACATCTTGATGTAGTTCCAAGGCCATTTTGGGGCCCTAAATGTTGTTTTTTTGGCTCACCACAATTAGTAGATAGAGTTAGATTTTGATGACGGAATGTGTAGTTCTCTGAAATACCTTTCCAACGGGCTATCACGCTCCTAAAACAGAGGTCGTATGCAAAAGTTACGACCCTTGGAAGTTGAGGTACCAAATTACACCAACTTACCCATAGGGCCCGCATGACTTTTGGCATTTCACCTTCTAGGGTTAGGTTTTTGGATGTCTAGGGTTTTGGCATTCATGAGTAATACCAAAAAGGCCTCTGGAGCCTCATTGTAATCCATTCTTCTCAGATGGATTCACGTAGCAACCACATCTCTTCTCAAATATAGCTACCGCCATTCAAGCAAGTGTTTCAATTCCGTAGTTTTACATTTTCAACCTATTTCATTATTTAATAGAAGATATTGTTCATTGGACATTTTTATTATTCTTCATATCTCTGTGTTTATTTTATTCAATCTGTTAATCAGTTCGTTCCGCTCCTAAATCTGGATCAAATGATGAAAGTACAACTTTTAGTTATTCCTTTGTGACTTCTACTTTCAATCCTCATTCCCTTTATCCTCCATCATCCTTGGAAAGAAAGAGATCACCTTCAATATTTCAACAATATTATCCCTTAGAGGTTCCTATAATAGACTTCTAAAATGATTTACTCCCACATTTGTTATTTCCTTAATTTTTCTAATTCCGACCCCCTCCATATTTTTTTTATCTTCCAAACTGTATTAATGCGCTTTCTATGTTTAGTATAACTCTACAAAAAAATTGTGTTATTGTCCCCTTCTTCCAACCAAAATTTTGTACTCTTCAACCTCCATTCTACTTCCTTTTTCTCTAGCAATTTTTCTCCTTTCTAACTCTTTTATATTTCTTAATTCTTCTTTTGTAAAGACTCCTCCATATTATTTTCTAGAATGTCCTTCATATAATATTCTATATTTGTTAGTTCCCTCTATGCCTTTTAGATTTTTCCTTAGCCCATCCTCCTACTATTATTTTAACTTGTTGAAGGTTTTTTACCATTTGGAACATTGTTGTTCCTACACCATGGCCATATTTTTTCCAACTTTATATGATTAGATTCATGAAATCTTCCTCTTCCATCCATTTGTAATTGAACTCGAAGTGTCATGGTGGTTTTGGATCTTACTTTTCTAATTGCAATAAAATTGGAAGATGACTTGAATCTCCCCTTATCCAACCTAGGTTTTCATTCTTCTCTCCTTCTCAAGTTCCTTCTACAATTAGAAACTCATCTAACCTCTTAGATACCCCCTATTTTCCATTAAATTTCTTAAAATGGGAATTATCTAGATGGGTTCCATGTCACAAAGTGATACCTCCTCAAAATGATATAAAAAAAAATTGGAGGATCATTTCTAACATTCTCTCCCCAAACTTTCCCCATATGGAACCCATCGCTAATATTTAAACCTATAGAACTCTTTTTTGTCATCATATGGACCATACAAATTGATGATGGAGAAGCCTTTCCCATTTACTTTGATTTTAACTCTGTCTTGATACCTACATTTGAAAGGAGGAATGGATGGTTTCCACTGAATTATTCCATCTTGTAACTAAATTGGGGACTTACCGTCTACATGAAGAGAGAAAAGGACTCAAATTAAGATGAAGAAATTGTCATTGATTTTGACCCATCATACATAGTATCTTGAATCAACACTACATTTGGCTTGTAATTTTTAAAGCATATTCTGAGGGACATATTTTTATGGGCACCCCCTACCCCTCTCACATTCAAGACAATATTTTCATGGTTTTTCCTTCTCTAAGGCACTCCCTACTCTAAGGGTCCTTTTCATATTCCTCCTTTTTCCTCCTATAACTTCTCTTTTTCCTTTCTTTTTTACTAGGGATAGGAAAGATTTACTTCCTATTGATTAAGGTTGTCCTGTAAAAATGGACAAGCCTCCTTCAATCCCTAGATCTCATTTTAGAATCTTATCTTTCATTAGCCTTAATTTGTACCTTATCACTAGGTTTTCAGATTCTTCTAATTGAAAACCTTGACCCCCCCCTTTTCTATTTACTAAGTCTTATGGTTCTAGCTTCCGAAATTTCTAAGTTTTGTCTATCATGTTAGGAGATTCAACCTCTTCTCCTTGTCCATAGAGAACCCTATAACCACTAGGTTTTAATTGGGGTTTTTTAGTGCCTTCTAATTATTTACCCTTAAAGGGATGAATAGGATTTACTTCATGACCCTTATGTAGTTCCTAAAAAGATAGATAATTACAATAAATATAATTTATTTTCATACCTTTCAATGCACTTTAAGAGATGATTGTATCTTTCGAATCCAAGATCTTCTTATCATATTCTTTATGAGTAGTTGTTTTCCTTGATGCCTTTGCATTTTGTACTTTTTATTTAAGCCTCTCTTTTCCTACTAGATCCCCTGTATACTTCCATCCTACTTTGTTTGGTAAGCCAAAGGATTCCTTTGAGATTTCTAATGAGATTTGCTTTTCCCTCCATGTCTTCATTCTATTAGGTTTTGGGAAATTTATCCAAAAATGCCTCATTTCTTTGTAGTTAAGGCATCGGAAGGGAATATTCCAATAATCTATGAATACAATATAAGTCCAATTTCCCCAAACTATCTCATATTTGTCCGGTAACTCCTCTTGAATATCTAATTCTACAAGGATTTTGACCACTATTTTATACACCTTGTTGTAGTTATATTCAACATCTAGAAAGATCCCCAAACCTCCTCCCACTAACTTCAGAATGTCAATGTTCCATAATTGAATCAACAACCTCAAAATATTCACCCATATGGGTTGCAACTATATTACTTCCTTTCGTGGATCAAAACCAAGTTGCGATCTTTTCATGTCCAAATAGGATGCTCCCCAATAAATTTTTTTAGCCAGGATCTTCTTGGCATCTTCCCTGCTACAAAGTTCAAATGCCAACCAACCACAAACCAAGATGTGATAGACCAAAATGAAACCAATAATTTCAAACCACTCATGCTACATCCATATAAACAATGAAACTTCACTCACCTATCTACCTACGAATCTTCCAATAATGGCTTTGTCCATCAACCCTATCATTGATTCAATCCCTACGTTTTCACTCATTTCCAGCCTTACCTTGTTGATTTTGAATTTTTCTCTCTTTCAACTACATTTCTTCCCATTACCTTGGTTCACAAGGAGACCCTTTCCTTGAAATGTACCTCCTTCTCTAGAATGTTCTTCCAAAGTTAAATCTTCAAACTCCTCCCCTTGATTACATCAAATATTTGGACCCCTATACCTATATTGAGTTCCAATTGGCTCTAATAATTATAAAGGTTCATCTTGACCAAATTCTAATTCCTTTTCCTTTCCTTTTCCAACACGATCTTCCAAGATCGATATTTTTACTATGAAATCCCCGTCGACTTCATGCCAAATTCGTTCCATGATCCTTCCCCTTCTGACATCGATGGGACTTGTGACCTCACCTTTTGGGATTTCAATATTTTATACAATATTTTCTAATGTTTGCAAGTGTCTAATTCTTGCTCCTACCTTAGGTTTTTGAGAAAAAACCCGTGTTCCATTCCAAATCTCCATTGATTCTTCCCTTGATGCAAAAATATACTTCCAAAATATATCTTCTTAATCCTTTGCATAATTCATTAACTCCTCTTCCATATTCGCCTCCTACTACAAAAAATCCCTAGACAACATTCAAGATCATGTGAATTTTTTCCTATCTTTGCAATATTTATTTCTTTCTTATAGTGGCAACAATAGAAAGATAATTTTTTTCTTCTAACTCAGGGTTAATGATTTATTTTTAGTAATTGAACTTTCTCTTATTTTGAGTGTCCCCATCACTCCACAATTTATTTTCAACCAACTTAGTAATGGTAGTTTTCCTAACAATATTGATATCATGGAGGGCATCCTCTTCCACTATCCCTCAATGAATGTATATATTTTATTTCTTTTATTATTGAATTTTAATTAATGAATGCATTAATTACATATATAGCAAATGATTATATACAGAGAACAATGGGATAGATTGAGTGGTTGACTCCTTTGAGCTTCATGTATGAGGTCTTGGGGTTGGTCCTTTGATTGTTGCATGCCTCGCTCGATGTCCCTACCAATTCATGCGTTGTAATCAATGCCAATGGGTTTGCACTAGGTACCATTCATGAAATGCAGTGAAGTGCCCAAAGTTTCCTTGTGAGTTTTTTCTTGGAAAAAAAAAGTGAACATATGTAGATTAAAAAAATAGTTTATTTATTAATTAAAACAAGGTAACTAGTATATATATATATATATATATTCCATGTAACATATCCCCAAGGAAACCTACTAGGAAATTCCCATTATTTCAAGGATGGTACCTAGGTTCAACCCTGAATTCTTCAGGGCATAGGGCTAGATCAAAAACTCATGAACATATCATATATATCTCATCAAAGAAAAACTCACTAAGAAAAACATGCCATGCAATGGGTTTTTCAAATCCCACCTTGTGACATGTTGCTCTTGCTGAGTGAATTTTTGATGAGCTATATATGACATGTTCATGATTTTTTGATCTTACACACACACACACACACTTTTATTTTATTCCAAGTAAGTCTTGAAATTAATACATCTTGAAGGTGCATAGAGCATTTCCATATGGTCCTCTATTTTCCATAAAAAAATATGGTAACAAAAGGAATATAGTCAATAATGTTTTTAATCCATAAGGATTTCCAAAATACTGAGAGAGGAGAAGATCCCTCTCTTCTTTACAAGAATGTCCACAAAATATTTTCATAGTAAACCAAATAGACGTCTAAATCATAAAAGCTACCTAGTAATAAAAAAAACGCTTTATGCAAACAATAATCAAAATGTATGAGTAGTTATAATAGAGGAACCTTCTCTGAACTCAATCAGGGTCATTTGTCCCTCACTTAAGAATTGACCTTCTTTGGAAAGTGTATTGGGCACCATGTTATGTTCCATAAATACACGAGTGTAAAAAATGAAGTCAAAGTTGGAACTTATCTCTTTTAAATTGAGTCCCAAAGGCCCGATCCCGACATTTTGAAGAAGTGAATTTATATCCATACAATTTACGATCAAAGAAGAGTCTCTAAAATATGTGTTCTTGAGACATTTTTTTCCACTGAACATTTAAGTTAGAAGATTTAAATCGATTATCTCAACTAAGTTATTATACCTAACACCCAGTCCTGCTTTAAATTTTATAAAATGATTATTAGTGAAGTACAAAACTCTACTAGCACTACTGAAATTTAAACATCTTTGAAATTCCCCATCAAAGAAACCCCAACAAAAGGATCTATCTATTTTCACCTCTTGGATTTGCCTCATGACATTTTCAACATCCTTGGTAATGCTCTTTTGAACCAACACATAAATCTAATCATAGACTTGAAAATAAGGAACAAGATGACCCACAAGACCAAGCATGATATAGCTCTAAAGTTTGATAATTGTTTTTTTGAAACTAATCTCTCAAACATTCTTCAATTGTTTTTTCGATCCACTCATTATCTACTCTTGTTAGGTTTTTAACTTCCACAAGACTTGTGAGTATGGGAAATGTATAAAGAGATGAACAATTTTTTCACAATCATTTTGCACAACATACAAATATTGAGGCCATATCTATTCCTTTCTTACAAATATCCCAATTCAAAACCCTATTTTTCACTGCCAACCAAAGGAGAATTTTGGATTTTTTGGGGGCAATTTCCATAAGTGTTCCCAGCACTAGAAGGATTCATTGTTTATTATATCAAACATTACTTTGTAACCCAATTTTGTAGTGTAATATCTCCCTATATTATTATTGGCTCAAGCCAAAGCATTAGGTTCATTCTTAAATCTAATATGAGCCTTTCTAGGACAACTGCAATTATTATTCCAATCAATTAACTAGTTACCTTATAGTCCTAAGGATTTTGTAGAACATCAACCTTGGTTCCAAATGCTAGTGTTGACCTCATTTGCTACTTAACTCAAAGTGTAGTAACCCCTTTGGTTAAGAGATCCAATGGATTCATTAATCAAATGAGACCTATCCCCACATCCCAAGACAATGTTAGAACCAAGTTTCACTCTTTCCATGCATCTCACATTCTAGGCTATATAATCACCATTCACTAGGAAAGATATTTCTAGTGTTTTCCATTGATTTGACTCATTCTTGGTAGATTTCCTTGGGTTTCTTGTCCAATCCATAAAATAATCTAGAGAAATATATTTCTTTTTTAAAATGTTTCTTCATATGTCACCATTTGTTAGAACCTTACATAAATTTCTAGCTGTCGAAGATAATCCAAACACATGCAAATTCTTTAAACCCTATCCCCCTTGTTCCTTAGGCTTTGCAATATTCTTCCATTTTACCAAAGGAATGCAATCATTTTCACATTTTTCATACCATAGGAAATTGAAGCATAACTTCGTGATAGCTTCAAAAACCCCTTTAGGGATAAAATAAAGGGAATGCCAAAAGGCAAGGATTTCTTAAAGAACATATTTTACCAAGGTAAAATGACCACCAATCAAAAGCCATCTATTACTCCAATGGTCTATGTGAGCTTCTATTCTCTCTAATAGCCACCTCTAGTCCCTTTTACCATATCTATTTGGTTTAAGTATAAATCCTAAATATTTAAGACCCTATTGGACGTTAAGCACTCTAAAAGGGAAGTCCAATAATAACCTTTGTTGAACATCATCCTCCAAACCATTATATTAAAAAAATGGATGATTTTTTCATATTGATCTCCTCCTATAGCCTTTCCATACAAATCTAATATTTCCTTCCACTTATTATATTCTCTAATACTTCCATTTATAAATAACAAGACATCATCAACAAATAAAAGATGTGTTCCAAAGAAAGACCTGTCAACTTTTACCTTTGTAATCACCCCAATTATTTTGGCCTCCCTTATGGCCCTACTTAAACCCTCTACGACCGAAAAGAAGAGTAATGGAGACAAAGGGAATCCTTAGTGAAGACCTCAATTTTTTTTTGTAGTGGATCCATTAATCAAGAGAGAAAATGAGATCGAAGAAACACACCCCATTATCCATCTTACCACTTGGTAGCTGAAACCAACATGTAAAAGCTGAAGTCTCAAGTATAACCAACTAGTTTTATCATACTCCTTAGACAAATCCAATTTCAAGACCACAACTTGACACTTCTTAACTTTTATAGTATGAATACTCTCTTGTGCAACCACAATGGCTTCATAAATTTGTGTGTCTGCTAGAAAACCAAAACACTCTTGAGAGATAACATCCAAGAAGATATTTTTGACACTAACTACCAGTACCTTCAAAATAATTTTATATAAATAGTTACCCAAGGAAATATGCATGATTTCGTCAAAGGAATTTGAATTATATTTTTTTGGAATTAAGGCCAAAAAGTTTGTATTGAGTGAAATTGAAACCTTGCCTGACCTTTTTACCTCCTCAATCACTTTGAGTAAATATTCTTCCAAAATTTCATAAAAATTTGTGAATAATTATGTTGTCCACCCATCCAAACCCAAGATTTTGTCCTTTTTGAAATATACCATAATAGTTTGCAATTCATTCTTTGAAACTTCCTCCATCAATATTTGATTTTTTTCCTCTATGACAAAAGAAGGAAAGTTTGTGGCAATCTTTAATATTTCTACTATATTTGTTGATTAGGCTCCTTGTAGATGTTCTAAAATCAAACATTGCTTATCTTAGTAATTTCAGAGTATTTTTCAACCATAATGCCTTCAAAGTTCCTCATTTACCAAATATAATTAATCTTTTTATGTGATTGGAAAAATTATAAAAACAAATTGTATTATCATCACTCTTCTCAAGCCAAAGAGCTCTACTTTTTATTTTCTATTCTTCTTCCCTCCAAGCCAAGATTATTTGTTTTTGTCTTTACAACTCTTTTAGTTTCATCCTTTCCTTCTCATTAAATATGATAGACACATTACCTTCAAATAATTCTAATTCATTTTCCATTTCCTTCATCTCCTTATCCATCTTTTCTTTTTTAAACCACTCAATGATTTCCTTTTCCACCTTTTTTTTTAGAGAAGAGATGAACTAAAAGCATGCAATCTCATTTGAATTGGGTCATATATAGTCCACTAATATATAATACTATTTTTGAAATCTTCTTCTTTGAGACACAATGGATTACATTTGAATCAAATTGATGGTTTATCAATTGGTTTATCCATTTTTAGAAGGTTTTCACAATGATAAAATAAAAAACAGGTTCCACCCATGTTCTAATATGATCCATGTCATTCATTATGTTTTCTGAGACTAAAAAAATGTTAAGTCTCTTTTCCATCCCTTATGTCCCCCCCTATTATTTCTCCAAATAGGATCAATTTTAGGGGTTCATCATCAATAAATCTCGATTCTTCAATCTTATGTTTGACGTATGCAACAACCCTATCCATTCTTTCATTTATCCTTGACAACTAAGATTTGGAAATCGTGAAGTTCAAATCTCCACCAATAATAACTAACCCTTCTTTTACACACTGAAGGTCAAAGAAGGAATCTTAGAAAATTTGTCTGTCCTCATAAGGACCATAAAAAAATGATAATTGAGAAGGTATGATCCAAATCCTTGAAAATGAACTTGGTCCATATACCTGAATAAAAAACATCAGAGTTTATTAAATACATATAATTCATCTACCCTATAATAACCCCTCTAGGGTTCCCATCATCATCCAAAGACAAAAAGGACCAGTCTTTCATTACTTTTCCTAATTATTTAACTAATTTATGACCAAATCCCATTGTTTCTTGAATCATCAAAACATTAGGCCTATGAATTTCAACCAATCTAACCCAAGAATTTATTTTAGAGGGACATCCAATACCTTGAGTATTTAAGAATAATAAAATCAATTTGGGGACCCTTTAGGGGTTTTGTCTTTCTCTAAGGATCCCCTCTATGGATCGTTGTTTCTGGATTGTTTTATTTCTTTTAAGGATATACCTTGTGCATGTATCAAGTATTATTTCCTACCAATAGAACCCGAAACTAGGTCCAAAAATGGATCTTGGGTTAATCTTTTAGGGTTTTCAAACCCTCCAGATTTAGAATCTTCTTTTCTAGGCCTAAAAAATAATTTTCCTAGAGACATAGAGTCATTATCCTCCCCATTATCAATGCTTGTATGGCTTGTAGAGTTACCTTTAATTTTAAAGGAATTTCTAGAGGAAGAGATATAATTTAAATTATCCTTCTCCTCATACAAGTCAAGATTATTTTGACCAAGACTCTAAGATTGGAACTTAGGGGTAGAAGTAAGGTCCCTCCTTGAGGACACCATAAAATTTGAGAGTGATGGTATTCTGGTCTCAATTTCATACTTTAAACTAGAGGCAAAAGATAAATCTTGGTATAAAACCACCAAAGAAGTTTGTGAACACTTACTGAGAGATTTCGTTGTTTCAATATCTTGAGGACGCACATTGCATTTTCCAATTGAGGCTCTAAGCTCCTAAAAATTTAAACAATTGGGAGTTTCCTTAGTCACACTATATTTTTTGTTTGGATTTGAATTCAAGGAATCCATAATCACTATTAGTTCAAGGTCGGTAAGGGGAGACACTTTGAAACAAAACCAATCACAGATTCACAACATTAATCTCCTTTTTACACCACACCTCCCTTATGAATGTTTGTGGTATTCATCAAACACATGCCCATACAAATGGCAATGAACACAATAGAAATGAACTCTATAGTAATCCAATACTTATGTATGATGTTATCCCCAACCGCAACCTCTAGAGAATTTTCCAATCCTTCTACCATGTCAATCTCGACCAAAACTTACACTGCAATTCAATATGGATTTATCAAAAAGGGTAGATACACTTCCAAGAATATACAAAGGGATCTTCCTATGGCCTTTAATGATTTTCCTACTAGAATTCAATTGGGAGGCAAAACAACTTGACCTATATTAGAACCTTATTGGAAGATGTCATTTTGGAGTTGAAATAGACAATCTAAGGACTTAGAGATAAATAAGAAAAGTTCCAAAACAATTGACTCTTCAAAATATTTGAGGCATCCTCATTTCAGAAAACAAAACCAATCCATCCCTAAGGTAATATGTGAAAGGTTGGCCCATAACCTAGGATGGAGTCCCAATCTTTTTGCGTCTAAGCAATTAGACTTTGACTACTAAATATTTTGTTGTGAAATATCCCAATCAAGGTTTTCCCTATGAATTCTACAACCTATTCAAGTCTAATATCATCTCCTAGTGTCAAATCCACTAGGGATGTCCTCTTCTGTACCATTTTTTTTTCTTTTTTTGGCTTATAACCTTAGTTTGACCATGTAAACCCCTTTGTGAAGGACACAAGGGTTTCATAATGAACAACTTCACTCTGAATCCGTAATAAGATACATATAATAATAATTGGTTGTAAAATAATGATGATATTACAATGATAGGGCCTGCCTATATATATATGCCCTATGGTCTTTTATGAAGAGTCATGACTTTTAGTCATGACCTTTTATTACATTAATGTTTAATTTTACTTTTATTTATTATTTTAATGTCTTTATATTATATTATTTATTTATTGTGACATTGCCCTTCCCTTAAATTTTTCTTTGTCCTCAAAGCAATGATAAGGAAGGATGTAACTGGAGAAAGTGCTCTGACTCCCAGACAACATCTTCTTCCGGCAGATTTTTCCATTTAATAATATATTCCTTGGTTACTCAAGAACATAATCTCTTTTCACGGGTGGCGATAATGGCTTCGGATCTAAAATGATTCTTCCTTCCTCATCCAACATAGGAAGTATAGTTTGTGCCTTTTGTTGTTGCCCCAAGACTCTCTTTATACATGATACATGAAAGATGTTGTGGATACGAATTTTATCTAGTAAATCCAATTGGTAAGCTATGTGACTGATTTTTCTATTTATTTGATATGATCCATAAAATTTTGGAGCCAATGTATTCTTCCCATGTTTTTTAAGGGATGACTTTTTGTACGATTGAAGTCTCACAAATACCCAGTCTCCTAGTTCGAACTCTCTTTCCGTTCGGTTTTGGTCATCTTGTTGCTTCATTCGGTTCCTTGCAACTGTTAAGTTTTCTTTGAGTAACTGAAGGATTTTCTGACTTTCGTCTAAATGGTATTTTACTAACGCAAATTTTATGTGGTTGGTGGCCAACTCCTTCCATGATGGAGGTTTGTAACCATAAAGAGCTTGGAAAGGTGTCATTTTAGTTGATGTGTGATAAGTGTAACTATACCACCACTCAACAAGGTGAAACCATTGAAACCATTTATTTTGTTTGTCGGAGATAAAACAACGAAGATAGGTTTCTAAACATTTATTGACGACTTCTGTTTGACCATCTGTTTGAGGGTGGTAAGATGAGCTCATATTGAGAGGTTTCGATCTGTTTGCAAAATTCTCTCCAAAAATTCCCTTTAAATTTGGCATCTCTATCGCTGATGATAACCTTACGGAACCCATGTAGTTTGTAAATATTTTTACAGAATATTTCAGCCGTTTGTTTTGCTGAATCTATTTTCCCTACTCCAATAAAGTGTGCATACTTAGTTAGTCTGTCTACTACTACTAATATTTTATCTTTTCCGTCAGGTATGGGTAGTCCTTCAATGCAATACATTGAAATTTCTTCCCATTTTTTTATTGGAAATGTGTAACAGGTGGAGTAACCCATGGGTCGACACATTTTCATTCTTGTTCCTTTGACATAGATCACATTATACTACATATTTTCGAATATCTGCACTCATCCCTTTCCAAAAAAATGATCTTCGTGCATTATAGTATGTTTTGAAAACTCCTACATGACCTGCAACTGGGAAATCATGAGATTCTTGAAGAACCTTGGATTTAAATCTCCCTTTATACCATAAGATGTCGTTTTTCCATTCGAACTTAGGATATTGATTTAAATTGTTGATTATAGAGAAAGTCTCCGAGTTTTTTGCATACTCAGTTCGGATTTCATCCAACCATTCTAGAATGGCTATTGATATTACAAAAACTTGTGTTTCTTCATCTTTTCATGATAGGGCACCAACCGTGATGTTGTCTTTTCCTATTTTATGTAGAATTTCCATATCAAACATGGCAATTTTCTCCTTCCAATTTTTTTGTTCGGTTAACAATGTTTTTTGTTGTAACAAGTACTGGAGATTGTTATGATATGTGTGTATCAATAACTTACTTCCCAATAGATATTGGCGCCATTTTGTTAATGCATGCATGATGGAAAGAATTTCCTTGTTGTAAGTGTATTGTAAGCATCTATTTGATTTAATTTCCTCCTCTTAAAATCTATTGGGTTCCCATATTGCATCAATATTGCTCCAATTCCAAAACATGACACATCACACTCGATGATGAAAGGTTTGGAGAAGTGAGGTGTTTCTAATACTGGGGTCGTGGACATAATCTTTTTTAAGTTTTCAAAACATTTTTGTGCTTCCAAATTCCATTGGAAAGAACTTTTCTTAAGGAGATTTGTTAGAGGGGAGGTTAAATGAGAATAATTCTTGACGAATCTTCAATAGTATCCTACCAATCCTAGAAATCCTCTTAACTTGGATATGTTTTTGGGTTTAGGCCATTCTGTGATTGCCTTGATTTTCTTGGGGTCCACCTTGACTCCTTTTTTGGATATGATGTGATCAAGGTACTCTACATCCTCCTTGCCAAATGTACATTTTGACATTTTGGCATAGAATTGATTTTCCTCCAGAAGAGATAACACTTGTCCCAAATGTTTCATATTCTCCTCCCATGTTTTACTGTACACTAAGATATCATCGAAGAAAACTAAGACATGGTTCTGTAAGTATGGGTGAAATAATTCATTCATTATCACTTGGAAAGTGGCGGGGTCATTAGTTAGCCCAAAAGACATCACCTTGAATTTGTAGTGTCCTTCATTTGTTTGGAAGGAAGTCTTGGATACATATTCTAGTCTAACTCTAATATGATAGTACCCAGATCTTAAATCAAGTTTTGAAAAATATCTTTCTCCATGAAGTTCATCCAACATTTCATCAATAAACGGGATGGGAAATTTATTTTTAATTGTTATTTTTCCCTCGGTAATCTATGCATAATCTGAAAGATCCATCTTTCTTTCGAACTAACACTACTGGAGTTGCATATGGATTTCTTCTTTTCGTGATGACACCACATTTTAATAGTTCTTGGAATAATCTTTCTATCTCTATTTTGTGGTGATGAGGGTATCTGTATGGTCTAACCTTGATTGGGCTTGATCCTAGTTTAACTTCAATTATATGTTCAATTCTTCTTTGAGGCGGTTACTCCATGGGAAGGTATTGACAAACCTTATTATGTTTTTGAATTAGATCTTGGACGTCTAATGTTCTGGAGTCATCATGTTCTGATTCTTGTATTTCTATGTTGTGGCATTGGATTAAGTATGTGGTTGCTCCTTTTCAGATCATTTTTTCCATTTGTTGTGACGACGCAACCTGTGTTTGTGGAGGTTGATAACCATCTAATTTATAAATTTTCCCTTGCCACTTGAATTGGATGAAATTTTCTTGGTGATTGACTAAGTATGTGCCCAAGGTTGGTAACCATTGGACTCCTAAAACCACATCTACTCTTCCCAGAGGGACATTGTAGAGTTCTGATTCCAAATTGAAATCTTGGATTTGGAGTTTCACCTTATGGCATTTTCCGACATTTCCAAATATATATATATATATATATATA